>CAXIVR010000009.1:31497341-32037994 GCA_964035755.1 Teleogryllus oceanicus | reverse complement strand
TGTGCCTCTCCTGTTACTCCTCTTACTTCCTCTCACCTCCTCTCCTGTTACCCCTGCTCACGTTAGCGAGGCAGCGTCACTGACCTCAGAAATTGCTCCGCCCTTTGAGATAACTAGGAGGAAAATCTTTGAGGGGAGGAAGGGGGACGTGTCTGAAACTTGGAGCAAAAGCCAATGATAAGAGCGGATACGCCTCGACGCCAGGATTGGTCAAGTGTCCAGCGATGGTTGTCCAAGCTGTGGAAAAGCCAGATTTGGCCGCACAAGGCATCGCCCATATTCTGTGAGAGTGGGTATACATTTTCTCTTTAGCAAAAAGGTGGATTATGATAGGTAGTGGTGTGATGAAACGGCCTTGATCTTGACCGGGAGATCCTGGGTTGCAGTTCATTCGTCAGCCGCCTATAACGGATGTTTACGACGCCAACGTAGTGTCGCAACAATGTAAACCACCGAAAGGAAGCCTCTGATTACGCTTTGAGTTCTCAAGTCCTGGAAGACGTAAGTTTATGCTGCTCCGTACCACGAACGTGCGAGAAAGCACATCTGCTTTGTACCGGACGTGTCCATGAATGTGGTGATACGAAATACATCCCAAACATCCGTCTCCTCTGCTAAAAGCCCTGGCGAAAACGTTTCTGAACTTGATATTTCAAATTTGTTGTTTCAGGTGCGTGTAAAGACTAATGCTTTGACTCTTTCAAAAACAGACAAGGAATTACGTATACAGATGACACACAATTCTGAACTGCTACACATTTTCACCCAAGTAAATCATTTACTCAAGTTGGGTTTTATTTTTTATCCTCCAGTCGCTCCAAATGAAATGAAACAATGTAAATAAACGGATAAATCTAATTAAATAATGGTAAAGAACCTATTTCAGTCTTTTGAATTATGAAATTCGTTGAAATGACTTATCAATCACCTTCACTGCATTTGAATAATTTTGACACGGAACCTCATACATATTCTGTTTATATTTTGTTTTCTCTCTGTAAATTCTTTCGAATCATCTCAAACGTTTTCGTCGTACAATTCCCCTCCCCCTTTCTTACCTTCCAGCCACGTATCTCTTAAGATATCTACAACGTCTCAGGCGAAAAAAACCTGCTTTATCTTAAGGCGTAAATTCTCAGATATTTTTGACGTGCTTTTTTTTTTGCGCCGTCGACTTTATCCACATTGCCGACCTCTGCCACCTCTGCGCCTTTCGGCTCCTTATTTCTTCCGCTCCATTTACGCTTGTCGTTGCCATTCCCTTGTTTTGTTTTCTTCCCTCACCCTCCGCGCTGCCGGCTCTTATTATTTACACCCCCCCTTCTCCTCACCCGCCCCACCCCGTCGTCAGCCACCTTCGGCATCTCCGCCACAGGCAGCGCTGTTGGCACAGTGGTTCACAGCGAATGAAATAGGAATAGAATTAGATAGATAGATAGATTTATTAAAGTTCGCTTTGAGCTAATGCTCGGTGGCAAACATTATAACAATTAGATATACAATTACAAAACTATTACGAATATTTACAAATATACTTACAATTAGAATTAGAGATTAATATCCTAGTTATAATTAATTTTGAGTTATCTATATGTTGACTTATAGCTTTTCTAACACTTCACTTCACTTCACTCCACTTCACTTCACTTCATTTCACTGCGCTGCACTACACTCCCCTCCCCTTCCGTGCCCCCGCCACACCACTTCACTTCACTTCACTGAATAAGAGACATGACTATATTATTAATAATACTAACGATTATAATAATGAGAATAATAATAATAATAATAATAATAATAATAATAATAATAATAAAAGTCCAGTGCTAATAATGATGACTCTACATAGAATTAAGTATATTTTTGAATTTCACTACATTAGAAGGAAGAGTCTCTAGTCCTTTTGCAGGTAGTTTGTTCCAATCTACTATAGTACGATTCACAAAGGAGAACTTGCCTACATCAGTTCTTTGCTTTCTACATCGTATTTTCCAGGGATGGTCTCCTCTACTTTTATAATCAGGTTTCTGTAATCTTTTACTGATGTCTGCCCATGCTGAGTCCCCTTTGTATGTCTTGTACATTACGCATAAACGCGCCGTTCCGTCTCTTAGATAAGGGTTCCCATTCATCTCGTTCATCAACGCGTCCATGATTTACAAACTTTCCGGCCCGTTTTTGAATTTTATCTAACGCCTCGATTTGCCCTTTTCTGTACGGGTCCCAGCAGGCCGCTCCGTACTCTAAAATAGGACGGACAAGTGAAGTATATGCCAAGGATCGGGCATTCGAACTACTGTTTTTTAGAATGCGCATTACAAAGTGCAGCGCCTCCATGATTTTTAACCGTATTGTTAATATGATCCGACCAACCAAGTCGCTACGCAGGACCAAACCCAAGTACTTACAGTTTTACAGCGGAATATCGTTAGTTCTAACTTGTAATTCGAGTGTACATTCGAGCGAGATTTGGTAAAACAAATGAATTTACTCTTTTCCGGATTTAATTCCATCTTATTTCTGCACGCCCAGTTCCATAAACAGTTAAGATCGTTCTGTAAAACATTTTCATCCGAAGACGCGCCAATACTCCTATATATTATGCAATCATCAGCGAAAAGTCTAACTTTCGATTTTATTCCAGTTGCAATATCATTAATAAACGCTAAGAATAGCAATGGCCCTAACACACTCCCCTGGGTGACCCCAGAGGTTACATCGGCTTTCGATGAGTGTTTGTCACCTATTCTGACTGCTTGAGTTCGGCCCGTAAGAAATTCTTTTATCCACAAGATTATTCGATGATCTAATCCAGTGTTTTGACAGTTTTTCAATTAAAAGGCCATTGGAACCAGATCAAATGCTTTAGAAAAGTCTAATGAATCTGCTATGTTCTGACATAAAGAAATAGTCTGGCTGTCGCACGAATAGCTAGGACGAAAACCGTGTTGATTTTGAAAAAGCCAGTCGTCTAATATATTCCGCAATCATGTGTTCCATCTGCTTGCATACAACTGATGTCAAACTTATAGGCCTGTAATTATTAACAATCCTTTTGTCTCCTCCCTTGTGAATCGGCACTACAATTGCCTCTTTCCAATTTTGAGAAATCGTATTATTATTTACAGTGACGTCCATTAACCGAGCAAGGTAAGGAATCATGGCTTCCCCTCCCAATTTCAATATTTCTCCTGGTATTCCGTCAGGACCTACAGATTTATTTCTCCTAATTTTTGCAATCCTTTTTCTAATAATTCCTGCATCGTCTCTAAAGGTTTCTATAACGGGTGTTGATTTATTTACTGAAATCTGATCCTTCGGCTTGAAAACCGACGCGTAATGCCTATTTAAACAAGCCCCCTTTCCACTGTCATTTGTAATTAACGAACCGTCAGCTCCGCAGATCGCTGGAATATTTTCTTTGTTCCCTTTCTTATGTCTTACATACTTGAAGAAATTTTGCCAACAGTTCAATCGATCGTTTAGAATTGATTTTAGGTAATTTTCTTGGGTATGTAACTTTAATTCTAGTAAGTCTTTAGATAATTGTAGAAAATTATTTTTGTGTTCCTTGTTTACATTACGTTTACTATACGCTTTCCTAACCTTCCTTTCAGTCGCCTCACTTCTTTGTTGAAATAGACCGGATCCGAATTGCACCGTAGTTTCTTGGTAGGCACGAATTTTTCTAAACATTCTAAAATTATGTTCCTAAAGTTTGTCCATATCTGTTCTACTGTACATCCGCTAGAAGCCCAAGTTGAAAAGTTGCTTTTCAAATATAATTGCATGTTTGTAACATCTGTTCTATAAAACTGAAAAATTTTTCTTTCTTTAACGGGATCGTTTCGCTTACCCTCTCTGCACATTTTTAGAAGGATTCCTTTGTGGTCGCTAATTCCAGGAATTATTTCGCAGGAAAGAAGTTTGTCCACCGGTCGAATAAGGAAAACGTCTAGTAACGCATTATCGCGTGTCGGTTTAGTCACTACCTGCGTTAAGCCGTTGTCCCAAACCAACACGTTAACGAGGCGCTGGGCGGCGCCTTCGGCCCCACATCCCCCTCCCAAGTAGCGTGCGTAAATTTAAGTCTCCTCCGATAATGACGTTTTTCCCACTTTTCCTGATTTCGGGGTTCGCTCTACAAGTCTTTGCAACGGTTCGTGCCCATCTTTCTGTGACCTATATGCACCTATAATTTCCATTGGTTTTGAATTTCTATCTCGAATGTGTACACCTATTATCACAAATTTTGTCTGAAGATTTCAGCGTTTAATATTTCCATTAGCCATGATTCCGTACTTTTTTTTTTTTTCTATCACGACATCTACATTATAAGATTCTACAGTGTTCCAGAAATGAACAGCTTTATTATAAATACTCCTACAATTAACCTGCAGAAAGACCAGAGACTCACCTTCTGCGCGATTACATAGTGAAAGTCCGTCTCTCGCCACCGTTCTCGCGTCGTTCCTCCCCGCGTCGCCGTTTGGCGCCGCTGCGTCGCCGTCCCTCGCCGCACTGCAGTCCGCCGTCGACATTCCCACACAAACAAGTTTATGGGATTCGATATCCCTTGCCGCCACCGCCATGCGGTCTCACGAGCTTGTCGCGGAAAGTTTCGGGCCTCCTACGCGCGAGAAGAGTCCATCCAGCTTTTTGGACCCCGAGCGATTTAGATGCAAGCCGTCACGACCGAAATCGCCGTCCTGCAACCAAGAATTTGGGTCCACAAAAAACACCTTTCTAGTTTGCGCCACCCATTCGTACATCCGGTTGACTACATCAACCCGTCTCCACGGAATGCCGCGACGCCTGAGAATCCCACTAATATATATTTTAGCACTTGGGAACTTCACTTGCACTTTCATCACGAGGTCACCCATATCCCCCATGACGAAGTCCAGATTTCTTCTCCTCAGATCGTTAGTACCGACATGTAATACGACGGTATCTGGCGTTCCGAGGTCCCTATTCTCCACATACCTTCGCAGCTGCTCAGTTCGAATTCATGGTATTTAAAATCGCGTAGTTCGAATATGTTTCGCAAAGCGTTCATGAAAATTGCGGTGACTGATTTCCAACATTAAGTTAGAATTAAAATGATTTCATTTACATATGTGTACAAAGAGGACAGATGGACTCACATGGGTGGTTTCATTGTATGCAAAATTCGAAATGGTGATTCAATATGGCGGTTACTAAATTGTAGAAGTGTATTACAGATCGTAAAGTAGTTATTAACTAAACATATCTTAATGGAGTGCGCATTCTGTTATTAATCTTTGTTGAACAGCAAACGATGTGTATGTTGTTTGTAAACTTATTTTTGTCATTTTTGACTTTTGGAGTTATTTGCAATTACATAGTGGTATTGATTTGATTTAAAAGAATTTCTGGAATAGCTTACCTTAACAATCCATTTTTATGCAATACCTGTTTATCCGGAAACGATAATTCCAATTATTTCTCTATATATCAATTTTTCGAATATGTAGACTTACAAATTCATAAATATCCTTCATCTGTTTCTCTTTAAATGCCGCCGTCATCTTCTTTCTAATCTTCACCTTCTTTCTCTTCTTCGTTTACTAGTACGCCTTTGGATAAATCGTAATCAATAATCTGTGGATATTTTTTGTATTCTCCTTCTTTTTCATAATTTCTAATTTCGATATGTTGTTGATTTGACTTCAAACTTCAGTATTAATGTCGTTTGGCCGATAGGTACATTGGTGCCAAATGTCGCCATCCAGCAGGAGATCACCGCCACCTCTCGCGATAAAAACATGTGAGAGATTACGGGATTAATGAACTTAGGAGTTAACGCGCCCTGAATCACTAATCCATGAATCACCCACGTGTGTCAGTTTAGCTACCGACGATCGTCATACATACCCGCACCACCAGTGTGGAGATTCCTCCCTACAGGCTTCATGACTGTATTTAATACAACGACACGACTAAGGAACCTCGCATCGCGCCCGTGTTCTGCCCCTCTTCATTTGTCTCAGCTTCGGCGGCGCTCTCCCTCCCTCTCCTGCTTGGGGGAATTCCGAATACGTGTCTACACTTCGGCACACCGACGCTTTGTTTTCTCTTTGAGTGATTTCCGATTGCGGGTATTACCTTCGTTTCAGATGTCTTTGGTGATTCGTGTCCTCGAGGGCGAAACTTGTATAGACATATTTGTGGATATTAGGAAGCTCGAATTTTATTTCTTTTCCTAAAACCTGGAAAAGGATATTACCTAGAGAGGTGCTTTTAAATTTTTAATGAATTAAATATCCGTGATTTACAGGATTATTAATGTATTACCTTAAGATTACACATAAAACTGGATTCATTTACCAAAAAGAAAGATTCGAAGCAACATTAGCTGAAAATAAAGATTTATATTTCTTTACATGGCAATAATTAAAGGACTGCTTTGTAAGAAATGTTTGAGAGACATGGCAGGATTGAGCAACTTTGATTACAACAAAGAAATTGACTTAGAAATTCGCCCTTTCTCATTGCCTTACGACATCGTCATTAAGGAAAAATAGAACGAGTCTAGGCATTGATCTAGAACTGGACGGACGCTACTCGGCAGCACCGTGAAAATAGTATGCACGCAAACCAAAACACAACAGAAATTAATATCTGACCATACCAGTTGATGCGTCCGGAAACAATCAATCAATTAATTGTACGTATTATCTGCGTAGTGTGAGTTGTGGGGGTGGCGGCCACCGCCCGTCAAAATCTTACGCACTCCGCGAGCTATACGCAGTCCCGCTGCTGCTCCAAGGAGAGGTGGCTCAGTGCATCAACTGATGTCACTGCAGCGCCTCTGACCGGCAGGTCCTAGATTCTAGTCCTGGCGGTGGCAGGATTTTCAACACTAGCTCTTCAGCCAGGTCGAATTCAGTCGCTGTCTGGAGGAGAATTCTAGCGGCCGGCTGCTCTCATCGGTAGTTTTCCGTGTTCCTCCGATCAACACCAGGCGAATGCCGGATCAGTACCCTAACAAACGGACAACGGACTGCGCACGATCTTTCCTTCCCCTTTTTCCCCATTTTCACTCTTTACACGCATTTACACTAACATGCACTACACTAACACGTGCTGGGAGACCAGTCAGGAGTCGTGGCTGGGGCTTAGATCTTGTCCGCGGCTGGGGCGGTGCCCCGCTGGTGGGTGATACCTGTTTGAATGAAACCCCCACTAGCCGACGGTAGGTTTTTGATGGATCTTGCCATCCAGCAGGAAAAGATCACCTCCAACTCCCGATGAAAAAACAAGCACTGGACTTCTGGGACAAACGACCTCGGTAGTTGACGTGCTGGGAATCACTAACAACCTACCAACCAACCATTGCCTGCTCCAGAGATTGATTGATTGATTTTTTGTGTTTCCAGGTGCGTCAACTGCTTTGGTCATTAGTCCCGTGAGTGTACTGCATGTTTTTTCTCGGCGGTGGCGGTGATCTTCCCCCGCTTGATGGCGAGATCCGGCGCCGACCTACCGCCAGCTATTCGGGTTTCCCCCTAACCAGGACTCTCCCACCAGCGGGGCACCGCCTCAGCCGGGACAAGCTCTAAACTCCCGACCGGTCTCTCAGAATATGTGGTAGTGTAGAGCATGTTAGTGTAAGTGTGTGTGTGTGTAAGGAAAGAGGATAGGACAAGGAAGAGGAAGTGAAGATCGCGCGCGGTCCGTGGCCCGTTTGAAAGGGTACTGCTCTGGCATTCGCCTGGTGTTGATCGGAGAAACCACGGAAAACTACCGATCAGAGCAGCCGGCTGCTAGAATTCTCCTCCAGACAGCGACTGAATTCGACCTAGCTGAAAAGCTAATGTTAAAAATCCTGCCGCCGTGGGGAGTGGGAACCTAGGACCTCCCGGTGAGAGGCGCTGCAGTGGCATCAGTTGATGCACTGAGCCACCGCTCCCAGTACCTGCTCCAGAGAAGCGAGGCGGTTAGCGCGCAGGGAGAGGCACGGAGCCACGGCGCCGCAGCGCCGCGCTGTGCCGCGCCGCACGTGTAAATCACTGCGAGGCGACACCTCGCCCCGACGCCGCGCCGCCTGCGCGCGCCCGCTGTTTGTTTGTTGCGGGCGACATCTGAATACCGCCGCTAAACGCCGCGCGCTTTACTTCGCCCCTCCGGCACCTCCGCCCGCCCCTCACATCCACATCCACTCTGCAGCCGCCCTTACCTCTGCCTGCGTCGCTTTCGAGGTCGTTTCCGCCGTCTGCTAGACTTTTAGTCCCCCGCCTCCTCGTGTGAGACCTTCGTAGTCGCTGGCGCCGTCTCCGCCACTGCCTCCGAGGACAACGCAGACGCCGCCTCCGTCGTTTCCTTCAAGGTCACGTCGGTTGCCGTCATCATCCCCTCTGCCGCAGTCACTTCGCCTAATTCCTCTTTCGCTCTCGCCTCCTCCGACAACACCTTTTCCTCGGCTTCCATCGCATTACTAGTGACCTCTGTTCTTTTGTGTGAACTGTAGTCACAGCCACAAAATTCATCTCAATTTACGTTTTTTACTTATTTCTTTCGTTTCTCCTTTTCCTTTCGTTTTCCTTGCGTTTCCCTTCCTTCTCCTTTTCTCCTTTTTTCTGTATTCTCTTTCTTCTTCTTCTTTTTCTTTTTTTCTTCTTCTTTTTCTTCTCCCCTCCTCTTCCACTTTCGTTTTTGCCTCACGTGTTTGGATTTTTCCTGTTATCGTTGTCTCCTTCTTCGCCATCACCGCTGCCCTTTTTGCAGGTGCCCTCTTTGTCTCCTCTGTTTCGTTTTCTTCCATTGCGGGTTCCCTCCTTGTCCCTCCTCTCCTTCTGTTATTATCACTTAATTTTCTTACTCGGTCTTCTTTTTCATTTCTTTTTCACTCACCGACACTCCTCCACAGCATCATCGCCTTCTGTTTCTTTCCAGTAACCTTGGCCCTTCTTGTCCCCACCTCCTTTCTTCTTCTTTTTTTTTTTTTTTTTTTGCTCCCTGTTGCATTTAACTTACCATCACTGTTTTCTATTTCAGCATCGTCACTGTTTTCACCTCTTCTTCCTGAAATTTTGCCGCTTTCGCAACTTTAAAAAATTTCACCTTCTTATCCCTTTCTATTCTGCTCTGTTTGCTCTGTCTTCTCTTCACCTCTTCCTTACCACTTCCGCTCACCACCGACTTATTTCCCCAATTCCCTGATCCAACTTTCACCTTCACCTGATCCAACTCTTTCACCTTCATCTGAGCCAAACTCTTTCACCTTCACCTGACCCAACTCTTTTTACCTTTACCTGACCCTACTCTTTCACCTTCACCTGACCCAACTCTTTCACCTTCATCTGACCCAAACTCTTTCATCCTCACCTGAGCCGTTCTTTACAGATTTCTTTACAGCCTTGTTCTTTACAGATTTCTCATACTTACCCATTGTGTGACTGCCTTTTTCCCATTCGTCTTGCTTCCCCTCCACTTCCTCTGCTGCTGCGCCTCCTCCATCTCGTTCTCAGCCTCCTCCTCTTTCCCTTCTACTGCTTCCGTCAGCGTGACTCGACATCCTCTCGCGCCGCCTCTGCCCCCACCCCCTACCCCACCTCCGCCCCCGCCTCCGCCGGCGCTAAGCTGAGGAAGCAGTTGAAGTCGCTCCTCTCCCTGGGGCGATGCGATGGAGAAATATTCGCTCGGGAGAGGTTTATTCGCGGGCTTTTCTCCAGGCACACTTTACAAATTCCCCTTCGCGCACGAAGAAAACTTCCAATGCGAAGGGATGTCGACGGTAGATGGGTGTTGTGTGTAGCTGTGGAAACCTGTTTACGAACGAGCGCAGGATAATCTAAGATTCTATTATGTATATTTTGCGCTAGAAAGCAGGCAAATAGCGACTAGTGTGACAATTTTGTTAGAGGATGTACCAGTTTGAGGTACTACCATATGAATATATATAAAAGAACTTGACAAATCAAGTTTTTAAGAGTCGTATATTGTCACGGTGTTACGTGAATTATACAATTTTGATGTTTGAATTTTCGTAATTGTAAAAAGGTGATAAGGCTCATTTTATTATTTCAGTAGAAGAAATAAGATTTAGAACTTAATATTAGGCAATAAGTCTCATCTGTAATTAATCAGGTAAAAATCGATGAACTTCTGCAAAAAAAAAAAAGAATCTTTTCTTATTAGGCACTAGACCTGATGACCATACGCTGATAATCGCGCACAAAAACAAACCCCGAATCCGATGAGCACAGAGCGAACATACTCTGAACAGAATACTGAAACATTGGATCTGCCGATCAGGTACAGAAGCAGATTCAAAACGGGACGATCGGGAACTAATCTGAGGACGCTCTGGAACGACCCGACCCAGCTCCAAGCGTCCTCGCCGCACGCCTCCGCCCCCGCCCCGACCCCACCGCCCGCACGACGGCGCTCGTAGCCCCGCCTCCGCCCCGGGCGGCGCCCGCGCGCCCGTAGATTTGCGAAAAAAAATATGGCCGCCCTCGGGCTCGCCTTGGCCGTCTCCTCCCCCTTCACCGCCCCTGCCCCTTCTCCGGGCACGGGCCCGCGCGCGTGAGTAACGCGTTCGGCCCCGGTGCGGGTGGGTCCGGCGCTGGCGACGGGCCATGCGCGGGCGAGCCAACGTTGCCGCCGCCGCCGCCGCCGTCGCGCCAGCGCAGCTCCTGAGGGATGGCGGCGAAGCGCCGGAGGGAGGTGATGGGGTGCCGCGGGGGAGGGGGCAGGCGCTGGGAAGTTAGGCCAAGCCAGCAGGCTTCTTGGTCGCTCCAGGCCATCGTCGTTTCCAAACAATGGGTTACATCGCTCTCCTGGACAGTGAGAATTTTGTTGATTCATTGGTTATTTTGTGCTTCCGCACGCGTCAACTGCTATAGGCATTAGTTCTGTAAATGAAAACTAAACGGTGTTTTTTTCCTCCTCAAGGTTCTGCTTCAGTGAAGCTTCAACGACGTCCCCCCCCGGCCGCGCTTTGCATTATATCCACTCTCTCCTGCAGCGCCTCTGACCGGGAGGTCCAAGGTTCGAGTCCCGGCGGGTGGCAGGATTTTCGACACTAGTTTTTCAATCGCTGTCTGGAGGAGAATTCTAGCGGCCGGTTGCTTTGATCGGTAGTTTTCCGTGGTTTCTCCGATCAACACCAGGCGAATGCCCGGGCAGTACCCTAACAAACAGGCCATGGACCTCCCGCGATCTTTCCTTTCTATTCCTTTGTCCTATCACCACCCCTTAAACACACACCTACACTAACATGCGCTACACTACCACACATGTCGGAAGACTGGTCGGGGACTTAAAACTTGTCCCGGCTGGCGGGAGATACCTGGTTGGGAAAAACCCCGTTTGGCGATAGAAGATCGGCGCCGAATCTCGCCATCCAGCGGGGGAAGAACACTGACACCTCCAGAGCAAAAACACACACTATAATAACGGGACTAATCACCATAGTAGTTGACGCGCCCGGAATCACTAAGAAGCAATTAATCAGTCAATGACATGAGAATAATGGCTGTCATCTCGTATCTGTATATAATGTGATATGACTCACAACTATTAGAGCATCTTTGAGATGCCACGCCGAAATCCCTAATTGACTCGTAGAGCATATCAAAGATGCCCATGTTTTTTCCTGGTATGTGTAATAAAGTTTTCATTGTTGAACCGTTCTGGGATACCATTCTATTTTTATATAATGTTGACGTAATAGTCATTTAGGATTATCATACACTTGGGATTTTCCTGATTTAAATAGCTGTGCTTCTGGTAAGTATAATCTTACAGCAGCTAAGTGATTTTAAAACAGTGAGCGATTTGGATGATTCACAAATACAGCACCCATTAGAACACGCTAGTTGGGAAAGTATTAGCAATTTAAAAAAAAACTCTTCAAAAATAGTGAATTGTAGGTTTTTTTTCCAAACTTATGTTCTTGAAATTCCAAAATAATGAGCCTTATTACTAGAATTTATTTTTTACTTTATTTTCTATAACGTAATTAGGAAATATGCATTTAATGAAGTACTGATACAAAATGAAGAGTTAATAAAAACAAATATACTCGAATATCGGTTGGCAATCGTCTACCGTGACTGGCAAACTGAAGAATTGAAGCGGTTACGAAGTGAAACGGGCGCAGGCTAAGTATCCGTTACGAGCTGTGCCGCCATTTTGCATTGTCATCTTAGATATGCCTTACGAGTTGTGGAACCTCGCAGTGCCCAGAAACATCCTCCCGCCGAGTGCATTCATTTCATTGGTGGCAAGTCACAGATACCCTACGAGTGCAAACGGTTGCCTTCCTATTATACTTGGGTTTCTGTAACCTGGCCGATGACAGCTGATCAGCTGTTACGGTTTAGTCCAATCGTGAACTGAAACGTCACAACAGTGACGTCACTGTGATGACGTTTTAGCTCTTGATTGGATGACACCGTAACAACTAATGAAGAGTCATCTGCCTGGTTAGAAAAACCCAAGTATACTCAAGTGTGGTACTGCATCAGTGTGAGTGTAGGAAGTAAGTGTCATAAGGGAACAAGAATAAGAAGGCGAGATCGCTAGCGCTCTGCTGCAGCATTCTTCTGGTGTTGATGGGAGAAACCATGGATAACTACGGATTAAGGCAGCAGGCCACTAGAATTATTCCGGCAGAATTCGACCTTGGGCAATGTTCGCCACAGTCAGGACTTAAATCAAGGACCTCGAACACAGAGACGCTGCAGGGATAGCAGCTGGGGCTAAATTGTCAAGTTTCCACAAAAGTAGGCTGATATCGACAGTGTCGTAATTTCCCTCTCTGCCGATGTTTTCAAACACTTCACATTAAAAACATTCAACCTAATTTCATTGAGGCCATCCTCAATTCTGTGCAAATTAACGAGTTGCAGCAAAAACTGGATTTCTATTGGTCATTTTAATAAAAATACCTAGAAAAATATATTTTTCTTACGACGGTGCTACAGCCCAGTACGGGATTTGAACTCTCATCAGCTCAGTCGCAGTGAAATTAAAGCGTTTCATGTTGCATATTTTTCACATGAAACGTAGGTCAAACTGTGAGTAACATTGAATTACATGGTGTATTTGGAACCACTGACTGTTATACATTCAAATATAATTACATATACATATATTAATGTCTATACATATAACACACACACGCGCGCGCAAAAAACACGCATATATACATTATATAACTAGTTTTTTTGCCTTTAAAATGTAATTAAACAGCAAATGAAATTTTAGGATTTTCTTCCTAGCTCGATCACAAATGCGATTACATACTATGTGAAACAATTCTATTTCATCTTCTGAAATATAATACTTGTGCCATAGACTACTTATGCATGAATAAAAGATGAAAGAAGAAATTATATCAAGCGTTAGTGAAGAAAATTAAAGTATTCATTTTATTAGCCAAAAAAGCAAAATTTTCTTGGAATTTGTTTTTACCGAGGTCTTAATATCGAATGAAATCTTAATGCTTTACAGCTTTATAAGCTCTATGATTCTTTCCCGACTTGAACCAATTGCTTAATTATATTTTGTGGAATAGTCTGTTGATGTGAGAACTAAGCGTTAATTTTCTTTGTTTACAGGTGAGCAAGTATACCACATACCTGAGTGTATATGAATCCCGATTGCAGTAAATAGGTGAGAATATTTGGTGAATAAATCTAAAAGAAAGATATTTGAATTATTTTAAATTCTAATTTGGTTGGAATAAATTCCCCCAATTTTTATTCAAATATGATTTATAAATTTAGGTTGATTTCAAACAATAAAGCTGTTAAAAGTGTAATGGAGAGCTACAACTTTATTTTTGTCCCGACCTGGAAGTTATCACGCTGTTCATGAGTCATTCAATGAACTTGAATTTTAAATTTTTCTTATATTTGTTATAGACGTTCACGACTTATTCAGTTGCCGTTAATAGATCAGTTTTGTAAGTCACAGTTTGCCGCTAGAATTACGGGGTGTATCAATTTGAATATTATGAAAATTTGCAGCTTGAGGCATATTCAAAATGTGCATATACGTTAAATGCATTGCCAAGTTTCCAAGGAGCCTGTAGATCACAGGGAAAGATTTCAAAGGGACATCACAGCATTTATTCGTGCTCAAATGTTCAAACTCTCTAATTCATGTTACTGTTCTTTTCCCAGAAGAGTGATGGATATATGGAATTTTCACATGAAATATTTTTGACAGTTTTGTTAGTTTATAACATGCCAAAGTAATCAGCAGTATCATATACCACAACAAAGTTAGTTCCATAATCAATAGAAATGCAACAAAGTATGACTGAAGAGGATAATAATTGCAAATCCAGTGAAAATTAGCCTATAGATATTAGAAATACTTTTAGACATTGTTCCGGGTTTCTACTAAAAATATTATTTCTTTCAATGAATTGATGAATTTAAGAGAATATCTAGTTCCATAAACACAAAATTGTTTTTGGTAGTTGTCAGAATTACGTTACTCATATTTAACTAACTTTTATTTAATCTTTTTTGTATAAGATATTAATAAAAACAACGTAGTAATGGAAATGCAGTAGAACAAGTGCAATTAGTAATGAAACATAAGATAAGGTCCAGAAGGTAGTGCATACAATCATTTCACAAAGAAGATTTTTATCATTTTTCTTAATTTGTATTTCATACGATGATCAAAAAACGTCGATGACTGGAGAGTTAAGTCTGTTTTATGTTTTTTTAAATCACCGTGTATCATCCATCCTCTTTACACAATGAGGAAATGCGGAATGTATGAATTGCTCGTTGATGTCTTGACTACGTATAGAACGTATTGTTTGATAGTGAGAGAGTAGAAAACGAATCGTGCAAACTTAGGAAACGCAAAACAAGCAAAATTGCGCGACCTCATACAATCAAAAGATCCTCAATATCTTGGTCCTAGTCGTTCCATTCATGTTCCAGATGGACATTAACACTCTCCGCTTATACTTCTCTATGATGAAAGGGTCTGTTTGAATACCCAGGGAGTCAAAATAATTTAAAAATTCATCGTGGAGAGCTTTAGAAAATCTCTACGTTGTAACTCATTACACGAGCAAAAAATTCCGTGTCCCACGTGTACGTAGGGACAATGTGGACGTTGCAGAATGTGGCTTTCCCTCGAGCTGGGAATATTTCCTTGGCCGGGCTTGAAAGCCTCCAGCTCTCTTCTGAATGTTCTATTAGCTGGAGCAATGGACTGTGGCTTATGGCTCCTCCTGATATATGTCCGCTCCATTTTTTTCTCTCTTCTCGCTCCATGAGGTTGGCAACATTTTATTGTCGCGGCTCCTTTGTTGGACGGCCTGGCTCGGCCATTGTGGGGTGGTCAAGTGGTTGTCCATTGTTGCGAGTTGGTGGTGGTGGGTTGGCAAGCCTCGCCGCTGCCAGTGCTCCAGAGCCGGGAGGGGAGAGGGGGGCGGTGAGGACATCTTGAGGACGGAGTGTGTTCGACTGTGAGGCCGACCGTTACAAGTGCCATCCTGCTAGGATGAAGGGAAAGATGTGCATGGAAAAATTCAGGTCTGAATGTAATAAAAATTCCGTACTGGGTTGTATAGAAATGATTACGTATCTCTTCAATGCTGGTGAGCAATTAGTTATTTTGATATTGAGTGGACAAAGTGTTGTTTCATGGCCGATATTGAGCAATGTTTGACTAGAAAAAAAATGTACTTGTTTCAAACGATCGATTGTTAATTACATTATCGAGATAGTTTCTTTGCGTGGACTGTATGTAGATGTAAAAAGTCAGTTGAGAGTACTGAAAAACAACCAATTCACTCACGAAATATTTTTTCAGTTGTGTATCATATTACAAAAAGGTTTTAATGTTATATGAGAGTATCTACCTCGGAAATCCCAAGAATTGCATGGCACCGTAATTTTAAGAAGTTAAGGATAGCTCCCATTGTGAATGTTATCCTGAATATTCTTTTTTCGTTCATTACGAAGCATACCGTACATATTGAATTTGATGTGAGGCAAGATACTCTTTTACGTTCTCTTTGGACGAAGGTAATTTTGAGATGGATAATATAACACTAAAAAGTTCCTAGCAACGAACTTTGTGATATAGCATTACGCTGTAACGACGTTAAAATGTTTTTCACTCCTCTTTCGCTGAGGAAGAGGCAGATTTTTAAGAAAATAGTGAGGTTATTCAGAAAAAAATATGGAAATATCTAGAATTAGACAGCTTTCAGAAAAGGTTGTACACAGCCCGGTCCATAAAATCTCAGATTAACACAAAAACAAATTCGAAGTCCAATGCATTTTATTGTTTCTTTATTTAAAAATTGCATCTATTTGATGTGACACACTGTTCAACATGAGTTTTCACTTTCTTCATGACGACTGAGAAGCCTTATATTGGAATTGTTTTGAGTTTGTGGATAAGAGTCAACGGGACATCCTCAAGTGAGTGGAATCATCAACTCTTGAAGTAATGTTAAGTTTCAAGAAGAGCAAATAGAGCGGCTAGGATAAATCTGTTTTGTAAAATAGATGACAAAACGTTGATAGTTATATGACCACTCATTTAATTAACCGGTCATAAAGTAAAACATCTACGTATTGTGATGAACCCAACCTGCCGCCACGGCAACACACGCATGCGCGCAATGCGCGCAGCTCGCGGTCTGGGTACCTCACAAAAGGGGGGGGGGAATACCGTCACACCGAAGTGCGTCGGTAATCAGCTGACAGGTGTGCGCGTTAAATTTATCAATGAAGGGCGCCAAACGGGCACTTACCTGTCAACTGGCACCGGCATTCGAGAACCTCAAGGGGGTAGGCACTCTTGAATGAGGGCATGCACGGGGTTTGCTATTACTACCACTACTTTACAATAATCACAAAGTTTTGTAACTTTAAGTGTCAATCACCTGAATGGCAAGAACACATTTATTGCATTTGATTCTATAATACAAGTTGGGTAAGAATTCCCCTTAAACTAAATTATAGGTTATTTACATTAAATGACACCTTTCCTATTTTTTACTGTCTTTGGAATGATTACAAAATGAAAGTCTTTCGTTCACCTCTTTCGATGATTGCACAATCCGTAGTCGTCCCCGAAGCAGTCGCTGTCGCGAGCCACACCACGGCAAGGCGTAGCCAACCGGAAGCAGCAGTGCGTGCGGTGCTAGTGCTCCTGGCTCCGATCGGTGATTATTGGAGGAAGTCGTCTGCCGCCACCCACTCCTCACCAGGCCAGCCTCAATGACTCGGCTGCACAATCATTCCTTCCGGAGGCGCCGGCCCGTTGAAATCGGAATAAATTCCTGATTGTCTTTTTATAATGGGCGGCCTGCACTATGTTGGTCGACCCCCAAGTCACTGCTCCCACTACCTCTCATCAACACTGCCGTCTCAATTCTGTGTCGTTCTCTCGCCTTCTATCCGTCTTCTGCCAAAAATCCCTTGCTCTCGAGCTTCCTGCGTCGCATCCCCACCCTTTTTCCAAGTTTCGCCCATCGCTCCTTCACGTGATTGGAATTTTGAATATTATTGGCCGAAATCTTAGTTTCCGAAATATTCGACGCGAGTCGGAAGCCGATAGGGTATTTTCAAATTAACCTCATTTTCTTGGCGCCTGATTGGTGGTCTTTGTTGTGCGTGTGTGTACACCGGAGATGAACAAAGCAGTCCTTTCTGCTGTCTTCGTGACGCTTATATGGGTCCTACGGGATAACTTCAACAGTAGCCGGGATCTCTATAATTTGCTTGTTCCGGTGCCTAGCCGTGCACGTGGACTGGCCGCCGGTTGCCTGAAGGGCTGTCCCCGAGGGACAATTGCACCCTAATCGTAAATCTTTTGAATCTTCTGGCACGCGTTCGCGCGTCTTGCGCTGAGCCGTGTCAAATCAGGGACCTTCCTAATCGGCGTGACAGAGGGGGAAGTTTTGGGTCCGGCGACTAGCAATGGCCTCATTGCAGTATTAAATATATCTTAAAATTAGTAAATTAAATATTAATTTGCCGTCATGTTTTCGTTACTTCATTTTATTGTGTAAGTTACGATCTATCAAAAGTATTTTTTTTGTCGTTTGGCGCGAGTGTGTGTGAAATTGTAGAGAAGCGAAGATAGTGTTTTTAAAGAGAGTAGATCAACGAGTGTCGTTACTATATTTCTGTTCTCTGTGAATTACACTCAAATTTTCGAGTTTTCAATAGCTATTAATGTAATTCTGTTCTATACACCATATTTTTGCTATCCTCACTGCGTTAAACACGGAAATGCATGAGATAGTCCCACGGCCGCAAGGACACACGTGGACCTCTCCCCTCCCACTCCAAGCCGCCATGCTCCCAGGCGTTGAAACCGCGCCGCTATTGGTTTTCCGCTCCGCGTAATTCCACGCGGTGAAAATTGTCTCGCCTCCTCGGACCCTCTCCGCTGCTCTCCGCCTCATTAAGAGATGAGATATTGTTGTAATTGCTTTGAACCGCGTGCGGCACCCTCAGAACAGAGGGCGCTTTCACTCGGAGAGAGTGGCGCGAGGCGGGGACGCGAGGCGGGGACGCGAGGCGGGGACGCGAGGCGGGGACGCGAGGCGGGGACGCGAGGCGGGGACGCGAGGCGGGGACGCGAGGCGGGGACGCGAGGCGGGGACGCGAGGCGGGGACGCGAGGCGGGGACGCGAGGCGGGGACGCGAGGCGGGACGCGAGGCGGGGACGCGAGGCGGGGACGCGAGGCGGGGACGCGAGGCGGGGACGCGAGGCGGGGCGCGAGGCGGGCAGGCAGGCAGGGGGCGCGAGGCGGGGCGCGAGGCGCAGGGCGCGAGGCGGGGCGCGAGGCGGGGCGCGAGGCGGGGCGCGAGGCGGGCGAGGCGGGCGCGAGGCGGGGCGCGAGGCGGGGCGCGAGGCGGGGCGCAGCGCAGGGGCGCAGGGGGCGCGAGCGGGCGCGAGGCGGCGCGAGGCGGGGCGCGAGGCGGGGCGCGAGGCGGGGCGCGAGGCGGGGCGCGAGGCGGGGCGCGCGAGGCGGGGCGCGAGGCGGGGGCGCGAGGCGGGGCGCAGAGGGGGGGCGAGCGGGGCGCGAGGCGGGGCGCGAGGCGGGGCGCGAGGCGGGGAGGCGGGGCCGAGGGGCGCGAGGCGGGGCGCGAGGCGGGGGCGCGAGCCGCGGGGCGCGAGGCGGGGCGCGAGGCGGGGCGCGAGGCGGGGCGAGCGGGCGCGAGGCGGGGCAGCGCGAGGCGGGGAGCGCGGGCAGGGGCGCGAGGCGGGGCGCGAGGCGGCGCGAGGCGGCGCGAGGCGGGGACGCGAGGCGGGGGCGCGAGGCGGGGACGCGAGGCGGGAGCGCGAGGCGGGGGCGCGAGGCGGGGGCGCGAGGCGGGGACGCGAGGCGGAGGCGCGAGGCGGGGCGCGAGGCGGGGCGCGAGGCGGGGGCGCGAGGCGGGGGCGCGAGGCGGGGCGCGAGGCGGGGCGCGAGGCGGGGGCGCAGGCGGCGCGAGGCGGGGCGCGAGGCGGGGCGCAGGCGGGGCGCGAGGCGGAGGCGCGAGGCGGGCGCGAGGCGCGGAGCGCGAGGCGGGGGAGGCGAGGCGGAGGGGGCCGAGGAGAGCGCAGGCGGGGACGCGGCGTGGGACGCACGGGACGGGGGAAGGCGGGAGCTCGAAGGCGGGGGCCGAGAGCGAGTAGGAGCGCAGGCGGGGCGCGAGCGGGAGGAGGCGGGAGCAGGCGGGGGCAGGAGAAGAATCCGGTGGGAGAGCGATCACGGTTAGATGGTGGGGATGAGAAGTTGAGGGAGGGGACGAGAAGAAAGGGAATACTCGGGTAGACGCAAACGGTGTAAAAATAGGTGTTCTCAAACTGCAGTTCACCTAAGCTTATAAGCTGATTACTTGTAAGGGATGTGTCAACAACTTCCAGTGAAAGATTTTGAATAAGATACTCGTATCATTGATAGAATTCTGTATATTTTCAATTTCACGAGATTTTACAATCGTGATTAGACACCGAGCTATGTAGAGATGGCAATGGCAAGAAAACCACTCACAAATGTCGCTGTGGACGGTTTGGAGAGTGAAGTCAGTTGGTGGATGGGTGCGTGGAAAATGTGTGTTTAGGGTTTGGTATGAATGAGGGCGATGATGTGTAGGAAAGGAAACTCAAAACAGTGGAGGAGAGGCTGAAGGGGTTTGGAGGAACGCGAAGAGGTCGCGGAAAAAGAAACAGGCAATAAGAATAGAATACATTGCGGTGCCTGAAAGAAGTGAGCGAGCGCTGAGGCCTGGCTATGGGGCCCATTCCCTGGCGCGGAGGGCGGCTGAGGTCTTGGCAAGCATTGAGGGCGAGGAAGAGAGAAGCGCCGCGGGGCGAGAAAATTACAGCGATAATCCTCTCGGTGCGGGGCAGCGCAGGGCGGGGCGCAGGGGGCGGGGCGCAGGGGCGGGGCGCAGGGGGCGGGGCGCAGGGGGCGGGGGCAGGGGCGGGGCGCACTGGGAAGCGTAAGACGGAGCGGGGGTCGGCGTTGTGTGCTTAGTTACATTGTGTTGAGGTTGGTAGGCCTGCGGCGGCGAGGGCTGCGGCGTCTGTACGGTGAAGGCGGCCGCCCCGATTGGCCCGATTAGAGAGACAGCGCGAAGCCTCTCGCTGCAGAAGACCCTGAGCGGCGCCGTGGCAGGCGGGCGCCCGCACCTACCGGCGGCCCCGGGCGCACAGTGGGCTTGCGCCGCAGCCTGCGAGAGGGAAAGCGACCGTGCGCGGAGGCTAAAGCAGAGGAGATTAGTCACAAAGAGTCTGCGAATCCGTCCGGTGGCCCAGGGATTTGGGGTATGTTCGTCCAATTATCTGGGCACCATGGGAGTTTGAGGTTGAGTTTTTCGCATGGAGGGCATGCCTAATTTCTCCTGTACGGTATCTAAAGCTTAATTCCACACATCACTTAATTCCAACATACAATGCAATGCGCGCGCATCTGAAATGTTCCGTTTCGACGTATAAACATATTAAAATATTTAAAAAAATATGTAGTAGTGGGTAAAATATGTAATTATACCATAATATGTAAAATATGTAAAATAAAAATAGTTCCAATTCATTCAGAATGTCTTGTAAATTCAAAGAAATAGTATTGAAAGCAGGTATCTACTTCCTATAAAAACACGTAATTTCACGGAAATCCGTTCCCTCCTCATAACATAACGCGCGTTCTCTGTGATTCTGGATCCGTCCCTGTGCTGTTCGCGAGCGGCTGTGATTCACGAAATCCGCATCTGGAGCCGAGGTAGCGCCAAGTCTACCCTCCGGGTGCCGAGTTTGTGTCGCAATAACGATATTTTCTAGCGCTCATTATCGTTCATTATTTCATAGAAAAGTTTTTAATTGGCGACAGGCATAATGAGAAGGCTTAAAAGTGAAGTGCCTCGCCGAAACTGATGGTATTACTCTTCGTCGGAGCGGCTTCAGAGTTTGGCTCTCGCTCGCTGCGTTTCCTAAGGCGGGTAACTGAATTTCACAACTACGAAAATTCGAGGTGTTTCCCCCATCGTGCGATATGACACAATATGTAGAAGTTGTCTAAGTTAAAATATTGTGCTCTTCTATTTCGTAACTTTGTTAAAGAGTTTCATTTTCCTTGGAAGAGTAAGGTACTATATTATGTAGCAATATACAAAGAATGAGACTTGGAAAGGAAATTTCTACGTTATCTTGTGTTCCTGTTGATGGTAAAATCCGAAAAAAAATAAGAACATACGGAGACCCCATGTTTCTAGGTACACATATAAAATACGTTGAAGTGTAATTTCGAATATTTCTGAAAGGTGCGAACGCAATTGCTTATCCAAAACTATTAACAAAAGGCTTTAAAGGGACTAATTGCATTTTTTAGTTATTAAGCTCATTACAAGAGTATGCTGACCACATACTCTTGGTCTCTCTATCTGTACTTTGTACTGATGTGGAAATGAATCTTGCAGATGAGGGACACAATTTTTGAAATTGAAGGTGAATATAATGTATGTACAAACGAAAATATCAATCCTGTATATTTGAATGTTACATATATTTATTTTTTTGAGTTAAAAAATACTGAATAAAGGTAAGCTTTTACTTCTTGTGCCTTGTACTAGCAAAGTTCTTTATTATTTTAAGGATTGATTTTATTTGTTGTTTAGCTTCTAGACATTTGTAAAAACGATGAGTTCGCTTCTATCCAGAGACCTGTTTTCAGCATAGTTCTCATACAATCAGTAGGCTAACTTTAACCGTTAATAAAATTTTTAAAGAATACATATCGTCTCACTGTCACGCATCTGTACAAGAACTCAAAATAAACCTACTCATATACTCGAGCACTAATTTAAACAACTCAGGGTCAGGAGAGTGAGTTTAAAAATCGTGATAGTAAGAAGATATAACACCATAATTTATTGCGCTGTACTTAAATATTTGATATTCTTTAGGACGCTTTTGTAACTTATTACATTCCAAACATTCTAGTTTTGTATGAGCCTAAACTTCAATTATTTTCTTTTTCCAATTTTAGATACGTGATTATAGGGTGTACCTTGTATACGGAAATTAACGGTATTTGATCTCAGAGTGCTTTTAAACTATTAACCACTTAGCTTCGTCCGAAACCGCGGTTACCGAAGCTGTATTCAGGAACTCGCTTCGTTTCCCTGCCACCACGTGAATGCGGAATTTCAGCCGCAACCTCCTGGAAGGCGGATTGCTCTTAGAAGCTGCCAAAATACCTAAATATCTGAGACCGCATCCGCCACCCGGAATTCCGAGTTGCCAGAATTCCATTCCTTTCGGAATCAAGGCGCGCGCAAAAAGTTTACCTACAACATACTTTCAAGAGCAATACATTTGAAGCCCTGAGAATTTCTGCGCAACGGGATACACATACCTCACTTCCCACCCGCAGAAAAAAAACTTTCCGGTTTAATTATCTCACTAAAACACCGCTGCAAAAAGATGAAATGCATAACATCAATGCGTTAGATATATTTGGTGGAATAATATACTGTAATGATTTGCAAGACAGAACGTGAAAGATATAAAAAAAACAGGAGTGTGGCGACACACACTTTTTCATTACAATACGCGGTATGATAATTTTCAGTCTTCACTGCCGTGATTATTGATCGGAACTATAAGTTTTCGTTCGTGTGGTTTATCAACTCTATTTCTAGATCAAAGCTGCGAATCTCACCCTCGATTCTGTTGTTCCATACGTGATGTGTAATGAAGTTATTGGAACTAGATGCATCAGGTGGTATTAAATTAATGGCAGTGCTTTATGAGCTTCCGTAGAATTATCGTGATGTTCAACACTAGTTTAACTGCCGCGATTTGATAGAACCTTTGAACAACTCAGTAAGATTTTTCACAAAAATCAGAAGTAACATTAGAGAACAATTTATACTTTTCTCATCTTTCTCCATATCCATTCATTCGTCCTCTCATGAAAGCACAAACAGTATATTATTTATTTATTTGTTTACTCGCTTTTTTATGGGGGTTAAGAGGCATTTGAAATATTTGGATAATTAAAGCTCACATGAAACGACATAATGAGCAGTAGGTAGAGACGATGATGATGAATTGAATGACGAAGAACAAATAGCGAAACGAGACAAAAAATCGGAAAACGCCGAGAAAATATGTCAAGAACTCGCTTAGCACAACCCAACATATTCAACATAAATTAATCTGGGATCTAAGTCCATTACAGCACGAGTCTTTCCCTTCCGCAAGCTGCGTTAGCTGCACAAGTGTCCATTTAAAGCAAAATAATATCACAAATATTATTTTCCTTACCCTCAATGTCTTTACTCAAAAATATATATTTGTGAGTACGATAAATCGAATTAACAAACCATGAACACAAATTTAAAAATTCATAAACATTGCTTTGGGCGTATGCAGTAGGTCACATCACCTGCATTACATTTTGAGATGTCGGATTTTTGGGGTTTCGCATAGAAAGCCAACATGTAATCCTTCAAGCTATGGAGTCTCTGTACTCTACTACTGCAGTATTCGTGGTCTGACGTCATACCGGAGGGGACAGGAGCCTCAGAAGGCCGATCCTTATCTCTAGCTTTTGAGAGACTCACATTGTGCTGCCTCCAGAGTCGCATACGGCGCTAGATACACACACACACACACACACACACACACACACACACACACCATCACACACACCCAGCCACGTATCCCTTGAACAGAATACGCGTGCACTCACACAGCCCCTTCCTTCTCCGCCACTGTCACCCCCAGCGACATCATTGCGGCCCCATTCTTGCTCCCAGTACCGGATTCAACCTCTCTGGCGCCCATCACAGCTGCCATTGCTTCGCCTCGTCCTGGCCGCCGCCTCCGCAGCCACCGACCCGTCTCGAACTAGCCACTGCCAACGGTCCCCATTCCTTCCCCGCCCCCTTTTCCCCATATCACCACCGTCACCGTTGCCGCCACTACCACCGCCCCGACCACCGGTCCCGCCGTCCCACCGGTCCCGCCGCCACCGCAGCCACCGCCGTCACCGCCGTCACCGCCGTCACCGCCGTCACCGCCGTCACCGCCGTCACCGCCGTCACCGCCGTCACCGCCGTCACCGCCGTCACCGCCGTCACCGCCGTCACCGCCGTCACCGCCGTCACCGCCGTCACCGCCGTCACCGCCGTCACCGCCGTCACCGCCGTCACCGCCGTCACCGCCGTCACCGCCGTCACCGCCGTCACCGCCGTCACCGCCGTCACCGCCGTCACGCCGTCCCGCCGTCGCCGCCGTCGCCGCCGTCACCTCCGCCCTCGCAGCCACCGCTACCGCCGCCCTCGCAGCCACCGCTACCGCCAGCCACCTCCGGCCCCATCACCATCACCGCCCCGTCGTGCGGCGCGGGCGGCGGCGGCGGGCGATTAGGCGAGCGCCGGAAGTGGCTGGGCGCCGCCCCGTTAGAGACGCCGGCGCTGTGTGAATGGCGGTTCCGCGCTCATTAAGCCTTTGACGCTCGGCGGAGGCGCCCCCGCCGCCCGCCAAATAGAGTGGCAACCCCCGCGGTCGCGCATCGCAAACAGAGCAGCCCCGCTCTTTAATTTGACGGTTGCGGCAGATAGATAAGCGCTGCATGGCGCACCTTTGTCTACGATAGTGGAAATTAGCGATTCTACGCATTGCTAAGCGGACGTGTAGTTCATCTTTTAGAATACCTACGAAAAATGTAAGGTCACGGTGGAAAAATACTTTCTTTTGCTCGTCGGAAAGGTTTCTTTACTTCGTTCATATTATACATTCCTTACTTACTCTTCGTTTTACTAGCAGTAAATGAGAGAATGTAGAATTTCCACGGTCTTATTATTACGATATTGTTATCACAATCCCTTTTAACTAGAAGTACTTAGATTCATCCTCCCAGCGGCAGGATTTTTGACAATAACTTTTCAGCTAGGTCGAATTCAGTTGCTGTCTGGAGAAGAATACTAGCGGCCGGCTGCTCTAATCGGTAGTTTTCCATGGTTTCTCCGATCAAAACTAGGCGAATGCCGGAGGAGTACGCTACCAAACGGGCCACGGACCGCGCGCTATCTGTCCTTCCCCTTCCTTGTCCTATCCGCCCCTCTTACACACTCACACTAACATGCACTACACTACCACATATTCCAGGAGACCGGTCGGGAGCTTGTTCCGGCTGGGGCGGTGCCCCGCTGGTGGGAGAGTCCTGCTTAGGGAAACCCCACTAGCCGACGGTAGGTCGGCGCCGGATCTCGCCATCCAGCGGGGAAAGATCACCACTATCTCCAGAGGAGAAAAAAAAGACATTCACTACTCTAACGGGACTAGTGACCAAAGCAGTTGACGTGCTCGAAAACACGAACAAATCAATCAATCAAACTTAGATTCACGATGTTAGATTCAGTGTAAGGATTCTTGTAGGATTAGAACAACTTACTTTTTTATAAACAATTTATTACAATTAACGTTTCCATGTATAAGCATTTTTATGATAGTGGAAAAACTGTGTTTTGTGAGTGGAAAATGTTTTGTCAGCACTTATGCATGAAAACTAGTATTCATCTTCACTGTTGATTGAAAAGTGTTAATTTGCGATACCCGTACGGCAAAGTCTATTTTGCCGTAACCGCAATGAAATTATGGTCTTGTAAAACAAATGAGTGCTGGAAAGTAAACAAAACACTGGGGCAACATTGTTTTTAATTATATTTTATTGTGGTATTTGTTTGAGAACAAACATTTGGCCAAATTACATAAATTTGTGTAAATTAGTACTTGAGAGGAGTTAAGTCCATTGACCGTATTCTACTAATGTTACATTATTAATAATTAACAAGCTGCACTAATTTTTGATTGATAAATATACGATTATAGATATATACAATGATAAATATATAGAACACAAAATTTCTAAAATGAACAATTTAAAATCGGTACCCAAGGTTTGATGTGTGATGTCGAAGTCGTCTGGTGGTGTCACTACTGTCTAGTAAGTTGATGGGTAGAATTATTGGATGGTTTTGTAGTATTTGTAGGTATTTTGCCCCGTTCTTGTTGATTTATTCTTTTATTGTTGGGATCTACAAGTCTTTGGGTAATGTTGTGTTCGTTACGTACCAGGATCATTTTCAAATTTTCTTAAGGCTATTGACTGGAAGCGTTGTAATATGTTGGAATTTGGAACTGTTCCCCAGCGTTGTGGGCCATATGTCCAGACCGGTTTTGATATTGCTTTGTTCACAATCACTTTGCGATACTCAAAGATGATTTTCTTCTGAGGAACCAGTTTAACTTTATAAGTTTTAAGTATAATTCTTTTCTTTTATTCTTGATATGTTCTTCCCTCGTGAGTTATCTGTCCAGATGTACGTCTAAGATATTTTGCCGAGTCATTTTGAGGAATAGGTTGCGATCCGATTTTTATAGATGGATATGTTTCGTGCTTCAGACTCAAGGTGTCTTGGACACAGTTCTTGTCGTGTTTTTGTGGCGCCAGCGTTTCTTCCACTTGTGGATGGCTTGCAGATGTTATTCCACGAGACGAGATGCTTCTGCTAGATATTCGTGTCGAGCTAAGAAGGCTGTGTTTTCCGCGTAGATTTCTGTCAATGTATTTACAGATGTTGGGATGACGGCATTGTACAGTGAACAAAGGAAAGGTGCAAGCACACATCCTTGAGTAACTCCTGACTTCATAGGGATGTGTTCTGAAGTTTCACGATTAAAGTTTATTTGAAAATATATCTCTGTGAGATAATAATTTAATATGTGATAGTAAGGATTTTAGATTTTGCTTAAATTTATACAATAGACTTGGGTGCCAGACCTTGTCGAAAGCCTGACTTAGTTAAGGAATACAGCAGAATACTGGGGCAATATGAATCAGCTTCGTTGCCGCCTTGCATATTGAGAATGATTCCAAGAGTAAATTGTACTTGTAAGTCTCCATGAATTCGTAATGGAAAAAAACGTACACAGCTCGTACAAAAGTGTATTTCTCGTACTTATTTTAAAACGACCACATTTGATTCGTTTGTTGGAGAATCATTTTCTACTTGTTATGTAGAAGTTCCTTGCACGATCTCAATTTTTCCCCAATTTATATCTCGGAAAATTACTCTCAATCCGTACTTGTGCAAAAAAACAGTTATTACACACTATATAAAACAATCTAATATCACCCCAGCGTTAGCATTTAAAGGCGATCTGGTATATTGTCAAGCAAAAATTAATAGTTACTTCTCGAAAACATTCTCTCTCAGATCATACACACACACACAATTAAACTATTAGCAGTGCTGTAACGGCCCGTGACCTTTATCACATATGGCGATCTCCTCGGGCCGTTGTTTACAGCAATGGAGCAAGCAAATGTCAGCAGACTTTTTGAAAAATCTTCTAATTAGTTGCAGCAAACACGTTACGAGTTTCCGTGTAAAGAGAAAATATACATATTCGTTAGTTCTCAAGCAGTGTTCTTCTTACAAAAAAGAGTGTAACCGGGTTTTAAGGTGAAGTGAAATAAAGTGAAAGATTTGATCATTAATTATAACCGAAAAATTTCCTTTTCATTAGATTACCGATCTCATTACACATCTAAAAATGTGATGTTTGTGTTCTAATTTTTAACACCTTTATACTTCGTATTATTTGAAATAATTCATCTATAATCGTGATTTCAATTTCGAATTTCTTAAAAATACTTTCGAAAAACAAATGTTCTTTAAAAGTTATTTAAATTATTTTGAGAGCGCAGACTGCAACATACTACATTTTTTGTTGCATCCCCAGTACCTGTGAATTGACTGTGTAGGTCTATCAAACAAAAGTGTCTCATCTTCCGTTCCGCGTGTATAGCGTGCGCTACCCAGCGCAAGCGTGCTCTTAGTGGCTTTGACGTCAAACAGTTATCTATATTGCAAATTTCCAGTGCGCGCACTAAATGAAAGCAAATTATGGAGGCTCCGTCCACGTGACGGATGTCTTTGAGTTTGTTAGACACCCAGGAACTCGAGGAAAAAAAAACACAGATGAAACAGTTTCAATTGTGACTGTAAAATCCAAATATTTGATTATGTTACTCTGCCCATGCTGAGTGAATCCTCATACAATGTGCCTACTGTTATACTGCGCATACTGAGTGAATCGTCATACACTGTGGGTCTCTGTGTTCGTCACTGCAGACGACAGCAAATATCGAAGAAAAATATCGCCTGCCATTTAATATTTTGTGTCCAAGTGTTATGGTAGAGCAAGTTTTTGAAATTCTGTATAAAAATGTGAAAAGAACAGTTGTGCTGTATAAACATATCTTATACTATGTTACTTTTTTCTTTAAAACTGTTTTTGTTTATTTATTTATTTAATTTATTGAATTTATTCCAGAGGATTTTATTTGTTGTTATTAGACAGTTTCATGTTAATTAAAAAAAACATTGTGATTAGATTTGTTCACTAGCATTTTTTGGTGCTGCAGACTTCTAGAACTGGTCTAATGATGCGTTTATAAGTGTTATATTGTTTGGGGCATGTTTTACCAGATATTATGTAAATTAATGCCAAGCTATTGCTTCTTGGAATGAATTGTTTTGCCGGTCTTCGTCGAAATCAACAACACGAATCTGCTTGCGCGAGTACATTTGACCTGTCCGGATATGAAGCTTGGCGAGTGGCTTCGTAAATTCACTACGTTGCTTAATAACTTCATCAAGACATACTATACATACATACATACATACATACATACATACATACATATGATACTTGAAAACCTCCAGTGCGCAGGCCTTGTATCGAGATGGTTTTGTACAAACTCGTCGAATTTATCGGAACAGTCAATGTTGTTCTTACTGAGGTATAGTAAATAGTCCAAAGGAAATTTGTGTACAATATATTCGAGACTCTAACCTTTGATGACGTTAGAACGCGAATTTGGAAACCAAAATATTGCGTAATCCCTGCCACCACCACGCGCGTGGCCGCTGGCGTGGGTGCCGCAGTACAGGGACGCGTGGCGGGTTGCGTTTTGGGCTTGTCGGGGGCAGCTGCGGTGAGAGGCCCCTTTCCACTCCACGGGGACAGCCTGGTATTGTTCAGCGATGATATAAACACTCATACTTCACGGCTCTCCGGGGGATAAAGGGCAGGATGCGTGTAACGCCTCATTTCCGCACGCCGTTCGTCATTTACCTGTTGGCCGAGATATACGGATTGTTTTTACCTTTCCTGGAAGGCTTTAAGAGATAGTTCAGACGTTTTGAAGATGATTATGTTTTTATGAAGCCACAGATTTAAAAAGATGTTTATTCTGTTTATAAAACTAAGAGATATCTAGTACCGTTGATAAGTATTGTTTTTTTCAAAAACAACTGTTGCAATTGTTTAATTTTCGTAATATTTGTCATTTTAGTTAATGCTTAATGATGTATGAGTTTTATCTTCGGAAAACTGACATTTGTATCTCCACAGGTTTGAAGTGAAGTAAATGTAAAGCTTTTATTTAATGTTGAACTGAGCAATTCCGTACATTTGCAAACTCTACGAAAGGCATACCGTATTTCAAATCATATTGTTAAAGTCCTAGTGGCCGATATCGTGTGCATGGAGGTAGGCGTAAAATGTTAAAGCATAGTGTCTAGTCGAAAGAACAAAATCAAAACAGCGCAGTGTTTTAGAAGAATAAGATCTTCGTCGATACATTGTAAGACAAGAGTCACAGCAGTAGAGGGGCAGTAGAGGAGCGAGCGGCGAGGATGCGGGCGGCGAGGGTAGTGAAGCAATGACTCCCATCTCGATCCGGTTTTTCGTCCAGTTTCCCTGATCCATTGAGCAAAGGCTGAAATAGCCCCTTGTTTTGCTTCTGGACATAAATGTAACTTCATTTTCTGTGCACGTCTTCTAGAATTCAGTGGGAAATACAATTATTCAAATTATCGTTTCCATGTTGTCGCGGCAGGAAGTATTATTCCGAAGGACAACATGGATAAGAGCCGAAATTTATTGCCTTTTTATCCTTGAAAATAGATTTTATTACATGTGAGCTGTTTTTTTTTTTCAATTTTAAGTAGTATATAACTTAGTGTAGGGATCACAGCATTTTGAAAATGTGCACACAATTCACTTTTCCCCGTAGCACGTCATACGCAGTTTTAACTGCCTTTTGACGTAAAATAAATAAATAAATAAAGCACAGAAGGCGTTTCAGGGCCAAGAGGAGCAGACGAACCCGGGGAAGGGGTAGGGAAACGCGTGCCTCATAGCAGGCAGCCTGTGCGAAGGGAGGCAACGAGAGACTTAGAGGAATGGCGTAAACCGCACTGAGGAACGGTGTTGGCTTGAATGGCAGTTACGTAAGCGCGGCGTGCGTAGGTTGCCTTGGAGCAGGAGCTGCGATTGTACCTTACAAAGACGCGTCCCTTCGCCGGCTCAATAGGTAAATTAAATAAATTACTATTTAATAGCTGATTTTGCAGTTATTTTCACAAGATACGGTATATCTTGTGAAATATGTTTGAAATTATTACTCGTAAATATGGACCATTTTCGAATCATATTTTTCCAGTTAACTAAAATCTGAAGAATTTTTAGATCTGTCAGTTTTCTTCTGCAATAAAGATATTATGGGGAAAAAGTGATGTGATATAGCTAGTATCACGAAAGTTCTATTCTTTTATTTTGTAGCATTTTTTGTAGCGCTTGCAATGGGTCTCTGAACGAAAGTCAAAGTTTTTTTTATTATTAAAATTAATACAGTGCGTAAAGTTCCAAACGTGTCGATTTAAAAATTTGAATTTTCACGGTTTGCGGACCCCTATTGCTCAAATATATAATTGCAGAACCCACCCACCAACGTAATTATATTTTGTTTAGCCCTCAATGTGGGTATTATTTGTTCTGTACTCCTGTAAATTACCTCGTGTTGGGATTACAATTTCTTGTGATGTTACCTCTCGTAATTGATGTCTTGGCTGTGGGTTTCAAATGTGACTGCTAATTTAATTTATTGAACACACTGCGATAATTGTTAAATATTTCAAGACCGTAATACATATTAAAATAACTATTGCTAAATTTTAATAGCGTGAAAATTTATTACTTTTGGATAAAATTAGTAAACAAGTTATATACTATTCAATCTGATTTCCGAATAATAGGCTGAATTGAAAAATTATGATTTGTAATGACTTATACTTTCGGAATATTGTAGTGTTTTTGCAAGTTTTAGCAATACACATTATAAAACTAGCTTACTAGGTAAATCCCTGTATGAAGTTTTCTTCTATGTCAAATCCTAAAATAATTTCCACCACTTATTATTCTCCAGACGTACATTAAAAGATTGTTTTCCCTCTTCCTATACAAATATTTCATAAGTCGTTGCCCATGTTCTTCCTATCCATTTCTTTTGCGTCTATAAACCATCGTCTCTCATGTCAATTACCAGACTGTTGGCGCGTTGTACAAACTATTGCAAAGTCTTGCTACTACCTATAGACAGTCTGTATTCAGTAAACAATTTGTACTTTGCCTGAGACACAATGTCTACAGACAAAGTAATGAAACATTCTATAGACTTACTTGGGTACTCACACTGAGATTCACTGAGGATTAGATGAGCCCTACCGGAAGTACAAATGGACATCTTGATTTTTTACAGCTAGGCAGTAAGAGCTTAGTGCTGCTTTCATAGCTAGAGACAGGAGACACTTTCAGTGTCTCGGTTTAATCGCATTTTTTATCTCCTTGGATTTTCTAGACACGAGGATCGCGATTAGAAAGTTAACATACATTTTCTGCAATTCCGCAAGGGTCAACATCTCTTGCACTTTCCATATACTCTTTCTTCCGACAAACTATCGAAATACTGTAATATACTCTGTTTTACAATCCCCCCCCTCTGCTACCACGACGCCTCACGTCGCGGCGCCAATGTAATTATTATTTTTTTCTCAACCTTCTTTGATACCACGACGCCTCACGTCGCTGGTGCCAATGTAATATTTGTATACATATCTATATAATCCCGCTTTTAATACTCTCTTATAAAATCACACGCCCACTATCTTGCCCCGCCCTAGCCCTAAATTATAATTGGGTGCCACATTATCAATTACCCGTACCTCTGCTAGCTCGTACTATTATCTGTTCCTTACCATGTCGTAGTTCGCGCGCTCACTCCATACGGTGTTGAAGTAAGGGTCCGCTTTGTTCGTGCCTGGGTCAACATTCATACCATTACAGAATAAAAGACATGGAATCACGGCAATTATGAGCCATTGGGATGCTCATGCATTTAATTTTGGACTTTTCTTAGCTGATATCCCTTTCGTGAACACAATCTGCCCCTCCAACTTACAAAACATAACAACACAAATATATATAAACACCCAGGAAGAAAAACATATAAACATACACACTGAAAATACAATACGAAGAAAACAAATCTCATCCATCCATCAGAATGCGCATTCTGTCGTGACCTTACTTATTATCCTTAGCCTAATAGCATAACTCGGTCTTCGACAGAACTTCTTTTGAATGGAGCGTAAACAAACAAAAAAATACAGTTTTTGCACAATTCGTGCCACTTCCCTTTTCTGCAGCGATGTCACCTTCCATCAGCGCCCGTCGTTGGTAGTTGTCACGTGCATTATTTACGCACGCGGTTCCCCGTTCAGCTGCCACCAGATCCTCGATGGTTCACTCCTCCGTTTAAGACATGCCAATGCATCCACGACTATTGTTTTCCTTTTTTTTCTTAATCGCGTCTTCCCTGAACGTTATTTCTATATCTCGCGATATATGTATATATATTTCGCGACGCTTCTATTTCCTGACACCTAATTTGCGTAAATATTTCCTATGCAGATTTTTTTTCGTGAATTTCTCAATGAATTTAACTAAATTTTCGATGCACTCGGTTTAAACAATTGTTCCTATGTAACCAAAATAGCGTAATAACGTTTTGCACGACACTTCCGCGAAATTTCTCAAAAACTCAACACAACATAAAAACGTGTGTGATCATCCTCAGATCCGAACTCATTCTGTGTCTAACCCAGTTCACATTGTTGGTCCCTACAATGTAAGTGACTGTCTTTTTTCCAAACATATGCCCATCACCATAATAAATGTTCAAAAACTCTTACATTTTTGCTGTTTTCGGGCATTTTGCGTCTTACATAAATTCCCCCCGCACCGTAACTAATTTTGCCCTGCTCTAAATATTTTTCCCTATAATTCCCGTAAGTTTGGCCAAAATCCACCCAGGCATTCACTGGATATTCAACAAAATTCTTCTTGTTATATATTTCCAGGAGTACAACAATGAGTTCCGTCTTCCATCTTCGTCATGTTATGCATGCAATTTATACCATTTATAATATTTACGGAACCCGTGGCTCGAATAACGTGGTTCTTGCTTTAAAATTTTTCTAAATTTAAGTTCTGTTCATCGTTCATCACACCTATTTCCGCTCCTTATACTTTCTTGTATCACGCTTTTAATTATGGTTACGCGGCGCTGTTGTCTATTGTTTCTTTCATTTCTTTTAATTCCTCCTTGCTCACATAAAAGTTCCATGCCTTCATGCGGGCTCGTCCCCACAGATCATTACAATACTGACAGTTTTACCCGTCCACGCGTGCATGTCTCTCCCCGCAACCTGACTGGTAAAAGACGCGTACGAAGTTAGTCTGCTCAGGATTTTCTCCGGAACCCCCATTTGTTGCCGTGTAAATCCTGAAGATTTGTGCGTGTAGTAAGGAAATCATTGTAAAGTTCATTTGCTGTATGGATGATAAATTCTTTGAGAAGTTGAAAGATAGGACACATTTGATACGCAGCAAAGGTCTAAAAGTTTGCCTATCGTATACAAATTAGAGAACATTGTTAGGTTTAGGTAAGTTTTTGTGGTACGTAGTGAAACAGTTGGATCTAGAGTATGTTAGATTAGGATAATTAGGGCGACGAGATATAAGTGTGGATAACAGGCTACAGAAGGCAGGTGGTAGTGGTAAGAAAATTCAGTTTTGTAAGGAAAGTGAAGTGATGAGCAGCTTTTGCAAACTTAAACGATTCTTGTAAGTTTTATCGTTGTTTTTTTATAAATATTATCGAGATTACGAGGTGTGTTTATCAGTATACTAGTCTAATAACAATGTAAGCGTAACATTCTATACTGTAATTATTCGAATTAAAAACATTTTACGATTTTTTTCTAGTGGAACTGAGGTAATGTACATTTTTTTAAATGACAATTTTGAATTTAGTTCTTTTAATACCACATGACCTTGTAATGTCAAAAATACAAGAATAACACTAAGGTGAGATATCTTATGGCTCCGAGACGGACCATAATTCCCGTGATATTCAAGGAGGTCGAATGCCAAAATAGTATTAAACGTCATGAGGCCAATAGACACCAAATAACAGACGCGGTTGAAGTTTGTAAACCGAGGCGATAGTCCAGGTTTATAACCAACCAAGTCTGTTGTTTGTGTTATCGGCCGTGTGTCGTTCAATACTTTTCGTAATACCATCTTCTTGTAAGAAAAATAAAATATATAAAAATGTTCTTGCCTTTGCTTACGTAGAAATGCAACACCCCCTTCTATATCAATTCAGACGCGAGTCCAAGACCAACTATGATATTAGTCTTGGCGAGACATTTCAATTCGATTGTTTAATACGTAGTTGCTTTGTTTGACACTATTAAAAAGATACATTTTCCACAAAAGTTCAGAGGGATATTCCAGAAGATCTTGGTGGAGACAGCGAATAGTGTTAATTTCGATTTTTTACCAACATAAACGAAATTACGGTATGAGAAGGAATACGAAAATTTCAAGTATTGGCGTCAATGAAAAAGTGTAAATGAGGTGAATGAAACAGTAATGCTGGCGTATGCTAAAGAAATATCTGAGAGATATTCTCCCACATCGTTGTGGACAAAATTCTCAATGTTAAAATCATTTTTATTAGTTAACAAAAATGTTGACATATCAAGGTTAGTATTCCACATTTTTCATTTTTGTTTCAGTTAAGAAAGTTTATTTAGCAAATGACATGTGATTTGATATTGGGTATACAATATTAACGTCCGGCGGCCGTTAATTCCTTAACGGCCGGCGGCCATTAATTCCTTAACGGCCGGCGGCCATTAAGATTACCGTTTCGTTCCTCTATTGGGTTTCCTTACGCAGCACAGTATTACGAAAACGTTTTAACACCGCCCGTCTACCCAGCAGCACGGACAAGTAGCGTCTCGAGCAGAGCTGGGGCGGCGCTGGGCTCGCCTCGCCTGGGGCGAAGGGCGAAGGGCGAAGGGCTGGCGCGTGCCGCTGGACGCCGCCCCCTAAGCCGCCCGCGCCGCCGGAAGGGCCGGCCGGGAGGACCGCCGGCCGATTATGCAGCGCGCGTTGCATTGTTAATTGCGCGCCACGTGGAGCGGTCGCGGCGCGCGCGCCCACCGCACGACCTGCGTCGGTGCAGCAACATTGAAGATAATGGAAAGTAATTAGTAATGGATACAACGATAAATAAATAATATTATTAATCAATCAGTTCCACTTATTTTTGACATTCAAGAATAAATGTATTTATCGTATAGTATTACTTAAAGTAGTTTTTGATGACGTTTTGGATACACCTTTTAGCCATCTTTAGACCTTATAAATAACAGTTGGAACCTTACTATACTAGCATATTTACATTACATACATCATTATTATTGTAAGCGTGCGTACTTCCGCTCGCTGCTCAAAAATGAAGGAACAGCCTTCAGCCATCAGCAGAAAGATCCTAAAAACTGTTAAATTCTATACATTTGTAATGTTAGTTATTATATACTTACGTGGCAAATTCGGCTACAATTGACATTAACTTCTCTCTCGATTATACGCAATACGTTTTGTTTCAAATCGGTTATCCTACCACAAGACATACATCTCGGGATGGGTTCAATGGCGAATGATCCTCGCAAAAATGACGCATCGGGTTCATTGCTTGGTTCCAAAGACAGGAGTGAGGTCAGGTTGAGGAAGGACGTATTCGGGGTGGTCTATTGCGCAACGTTTTAGACCGTGACTTGACTATCCGGGACACGCCGTGTCCTAGATAGGTCGTCGTCCGTTGTACGCGACCTTCCTCAGGGTGAAATTCGCGGAGATGGACTACGCACGGGGCACCTCCACGAATTTTGCCCTGAGGAAGGTCGCAGCATGGCGCTCGAAACGTTGGAATCTGTTCCTGGGACCCGCCGTCATCTGCACAACCAAGTAGATACTGACTCCGGCCGCGGAAACCTGCGCTTTCGTTTTGGGTACTGCCCCGTCACTCTGGAATTTATCGGAGGAAACTATAAAATCGAGAGACAAGTGGTGCTGTCTCTAGAATTCTCTTCCAGGCAGTGACCGACTTCGACCTAGCTGTTTCAACCCTGGTACAGTTCAAACTTCGGATCTCATAGTTTACGGAGTTGCAATTCCTGATTCCCAACCACTCCTCCTCAGCCAAACACGCAATAGTAACAGTAGATAATGAAAATATATCGATGGCTAATGCACGTCGAACGCACCGACCGGATGTTTGTAAAGTTACGGTTACTTATAACGTAGCAATATTTGTTTTATGGTAAAAAGTATGATTCATTGTACATGGACATACGAGTATAATACCACCGCACCACACACATAAGTGCACTTATGTGCACCAAACACATAAGAACGAGAGCTCTATAAAAAGTATTTTAACGCAGAAATTACTATGAGTGTTTATATAATGTTTGTGCACTAATCCACCAATATTTATTCATACAACGTCACTTTTTTTGTTATTTGAGGTCGCATCAACATCTAGGTCATTCGCGACCACTATTGGAGTGAACGTAGCGGTAACTATGAAGGTGAAACGAAATGATGATACGGGATGAAAGGACAAACACAAAGACAACCATGTCCGAGGCGAGACTCGAACCCGCACCCCTTCGATCCGAGATCAGTAGGATACTACTACCTTAGCGATCACGCCCACCGGGACGACTAACGTCATTTGTTTGTACCTATAAAGGCCAATAAAACATTGTAGGCTGTTTCGTTGGTTTGCCGCTCGCCCCGTTCGGTTTAATGGGTGAGGCGAAGGGGAGGGGCCGCGGTGCAGGTGGGTGGTGTCTGCGGTCAGCCGCCGTCGGATTTTCACCGCCACCACCTCGCCCCCCTGACGCACAGAGCACTGAACCACCGGCGGTTTTGTCATGGCGCGAGACAATTGATAGCCGATGCCCAGGTTAAACGTAAATGCTGCATACGTAACGCTGGATAATGAACCCTGTGCTTGGTAAATGAAGGATTAAGTGGGCGTTGTTTTCGCTGTAGATTTTTTCTAAGCATTTAAGAACATTTTTTTTTATTTTTAATGAGGTTTAGAAGGAGCTTCTCCTCCTATTCAGACATATCTTCAGGCACAAGATACTCAAACGAGTTTTTGAGTAATTGATTCAATTAAAACTATTTTACTGAGTGTTTAATAGGCTTAATTATAACTATGTATAACAATACTAAGAAGTGTGGAAAACATGAGCTAGAAGAAATATATTTTAATCCTATTTGTAGTCAGTTGTTTTGTTCTCATATGCACATACTTCGGAAATGTGAATTTTTGAAAATTTATTATTAAGATGTTAAATTTTTAGTTAAATTTTCCTCTAACGCTACGTCCCTATTTGAAATGTGGGCGCTTAATACCAGTAATTGTACGTTGAGATATATTATGAAATGTAAATCACACAGCCAGGAGGCATAAGAACACCGCCTGACACTAAGCGTTAGAATGGAAAAAGAACGAAGAACTCTGGATTAACCAGGGATCGTAGACCGCTGATACAGTACAGGGTCGGCATTCGGTTGCTCGATTTCCAGATTCTCTTTCTATTCAACGGCTTAGGTAGTGTCGTAGAATAGCCACAGCTGGGTTTGAACCTCGAAATTCCTTAAATGCAAAGCTTCAGTAACGGACTTTCTCATAACTCACCCTTCCCACCCATATTCATAAAATTACGCAACGATGTTTTTTTTTTAATTTTAATTCGTGTGTGCCACTTGAGGAATTAAAAATACACGAAACGTTAATTCCATTGGCATGAGTAACTTTAGAGTGACGGGTTTTAGCTTTGACGACGTTGCACTCGGCATGCTGTATGATACATCAGCGCTTGAGTTGGTTTCAACCTAGAGTTACCAACAGTCCTCCATTTGGGAGGACAGTCCCTCATTGATGTCAATTCTCCTCTCGTCCTCCTTTGTATTTTAAATTTCCTATTTCAGTAAATTTTTAACATTCGTTTTCAATTATTTTATCATATGACTAACTTCTGCTACGCTGTATCGTTTGTTATTAAATTTAGACATGAATATGAAAACACGAATATCTCTTTTTCTGGACGATGACACACGCATACATGATAGTGTCTCTGTCTACCGACTAAAATAGAAAATAGACGCTGAAACCATCATCTGAATTTTGTGAACGAATCTTTTCACTTAAATCGCAAATGGAGAGAAGAAAGAAATAGAACTGATGTTAGTCTAAATTAGATATTTATGAAAATAATTACGTTGATGCGGTTTTTGTTGTTGTTTTTCTTATCGAGTGTCCTCCCTTTTACACGAACATTGTTGGCAACTCAATTTCGACCCGACGAGCATCAAACGAGGCAGCACGATTAGTGAGGGATGACGTGCAGTCATGCATAGTTAGTGAGGGCAGTACAGGTAGTTGACGGAAGCGGAGGGATAGGCTAAGATGGAAGTGAGGCAAAGCAGAAGACTAAAGCAGCACAACTGTTGAGAATTGACGCGAGGGCACAGGTAGACGGTGAAAGCGGGGGTCACGCGAAGACGGAAGTGGGCCGAAGCAGATGACTAAGGCAGCGCGACTGTTGAGGGCTGGCGTTCGGCCAGGTAGACGGCGGAAGCGGGGAGGCAAGAGGAAGTGGCAAGCAAGACTAAGAAGCGCAGGGAGAGGCTAAGATGGAAGTGGGTCAAAGCAAAAGACTTAAGGTCGAGGGGGGCGGGGCCTGGGATGAGGTCGTAGAGGGCAGACAGGAGGGGTGGAGACGAGAAGTTGCCAAGCAGCGAATAACGAGCTGCGGGTCGAATCTGCCCGAGGACAAACGGGAATCTTTTGATCCCGACACACCGGAGAACTTCCGCGGCTCACGGTCTGGAAATGCGCAAGAGATAGACATTGTCGTTTTCTTTCGGACTTGGAGTTTGTTCCATCCTTCCCTCTGATTGGGTAATGAAGCTTGTCTCCACATCGTGTACGCTTCTTGTTTACAAGCATTGACACAACTGAAGGCGGCGTCAGCCATTGACACAATTTATAATGGGATAAACCATTGACACGACTTAGGAAGGAATCAACTTATCACTTATTTATACTTTGTAAGTAAGCATCTCTCTACAAATTTTGTACTAATAATTATTTCATTTAATTTACAAGTTCACAAATGCATTACAATATGTTTCGGAACTTAAGAGCGACTGGCGAACACATGTGTGTGAATGTGCAAGAGATGGATATAACCGTTTTCTAATGGACATTGGTCCTGTACCAGCCTTATTTCTGATCGCGTGATGTAGCTTGCCTCTTCATCGTGAAAATGTCTTCAGTCATAGACTCAATTGAGGCCAGAATCACTCTTTGACACAACATAGAATGGAATCAACCACTGATTCAACTTAGGAAAAAATCAAATATTAATTAGTACTTAGTGAACTGCTCTCTCTTTCTACATTAATAATATTGTTCATGTATTTTGCAAGTTCGCAAATGTATTACAATAGGTTTGGATGCTCGAGAGTGAGGGACGAACACAAGTGCGTGAATTCACAAGAGATGGACACAACCGTTTTCTATTGTATATTGGATCAGTAATATTGGTCTTATCTTTCTTCGTGTGATGTAGTTTGCCTCCAACATCTTGTACACTTCTTGACAGCCATCGACACAACTGAGAACGGAATCAATCTTTGATACAACTAACCGTGGAATCAACCACTGATTCCACTTATGTGGGAATCAAATATTGATTAATACTTAGTCAGTGAACAGCTTTCACATTCTGCATTAAAGGCTCCTCCAAACCAACGCAGAAGATCCGCAGCCTACGCGGATTGTCCGCAGCGGAACTTTCCTGTCACGCGTTGCCTTGTGAGCACGTTCAGACCTGCGCGGCAGGCGATCGTCACGGCAACGGATTAGCAGCGTTTAATCGGAGGCAAAATTTGTAACGCAGTCAGACGCGTTTCTTCCGCTACAGATCTATCTTCGTGGAAGTCCTCCCGTGTTCGGGAGTCTTCCCTCCCCTCTGGATCGGGCGACCGTGCCAACAGTCTCCAAACACTGACTCATAATTGACGCTCCGGTGTGAACGGTCCCGCAAATTCCGCGTCTGCGTCTAGCTCGGAAATTTCCGCGCCGCACCCGCTGCGGATCTACCGCACCGGTCTGTGGGAGCCTTAATACAGCGCGCCAGGAAAGTCTCTCTGCAGTGGGACCTTGCTGGTGAGAGTGTTAGCAACAGAAATTATGAATTCTTGGCTGTCCGGGATTAGCCGCGTCATGGTCGATGGAGCAACCGTTTCGGCAATCTTGTGGCAGAAGCGTCAGCTCCATCGACCATGACGCGGCTAATCCCGGACAGCCAAGAATTGAATGACTCCGGCCGCGGAAGCCTACGACTCTAGCAGAAATTATGTTGGTAGTACAAACTGAAGCTTGTAAAATGTAAATTACTCATCCCATTCATTATAGATGCTGGAAGTGTTGTCCCCTTCACTTGTTTCCCAGCGATCTGGTTCCTACCCACATTAACGCAATTTCTAACACGAGACCCAGACTCGACTCTGTGCGGAAAGATTTCCCTGGCGCACTATATTATTGTTGCATTTATTTTCAAAGCTCATAAATGCATTACAATAGACCTCGAGGCTCAAGGGTGAGGGACGGTCACAAGTGCGTGAACGCAGGCGTGGAGCAGTGGGGTTGGAAGTGTCGGTGGGGGATGAGGGGCGTGGCTGAAAGGGCGCGGCAGAGGGGTGAGGTGGGTTGAGGGGAGCCTGATGATGGAGGGGCGGGTGGAGGGACGGGATCCACGCGGCGTGGGCGGTGGGCGAGGGCGACAGCGATGGGCGATGGACTTTGATAAATGGGCGCAGGGGATGCAGCCGAGGGGGACGTTTTCATCTGGAAGAGAACGGCTCTTCAAAAATATATTTGCTTTCTACTCTTTTAATGAACCTTAAAATAGCGTAAAAGTTTTTATGTGCATTTCAGTTCCCAATGCATTTCAGCTGCTAATCATTGTCGTAATTTATCTGAAATCAACTCCTTGAGGTATTTGTTGATGCGTATAATGCAAAAAAAGATTATTATTTCTAAACTTTTAACGACGTATTTATATATTCTGTCCTTAGATGTGCATTGAGATGATAGTATTGATGTCTTAAACAACAAATATATTCAACTACAGCAGGAACTCAATTAATTAATTTTAAAATTAATTTTAAAAGACTGTTGGTGATGTAGATACCTTATTAATTCAAAGTAAATAAAACAGATGTTGTCTGGTATCAATTTTTTTGAAAATTGATACCAGACAACATCTGTTTTATTTACTTTAAAGTAATAATAACTCTAAATAATTGATTAATTTAACGATTAATTATTGAAAGTAGTAGTAAGTACTATTAGCGATTATGAAAATGTTGAAAACTCGCTTAGTTTCTTTCGATCACAAGCTTCTATCTGCTCTTCTATGACAAGTGATTCTTTGGTGTTGTAGAATTTAATAGCTATTCCGCAACAGAAGCTCCGCTGAAAATCGAATTCAAGACCACCGATATTTCTTCGCTTTGAAAATTTCTTTGGAGGGTATCTATAAGAAAGATATTCCAAGTTTTTTGTTTTCTCACTAACTACATATTTACGTAGTTAATAAAAAATATTATAATACAAAAACTTTAAGTATCAATTTTTGTCAGAAAAAACTCGTGTTCTGGATCACTGATAACGTAAAAATGAATAAATCTTGTTGCTATACTTCCTCTATAAATTACTTCCTCTAACAAGTTGTAAGTCAAAATCCAAGTTTTATGGAACATTGATAACGAAAAACTGATTCATAGCAAAGCTTGCCTAGGTGACTCTGTTTGCGTCTGCTTGTCTGGCTGTGATCAACGCTAGTCAGTAAATTGTTCAGACATTTTTTTTCAAAATAGATGTTCCCCAATTGACTGTGCTGAACGGGAGGCCCTGTGAAGAGATATGTTTTACATGAGGTATTTTACATGAAGTCTTAACAATATTTTTGACATTTTCTCAAAAATGTCTCAAAACGTTTGGATTAATATTTTCCTTTGAATGGACCGAAGTACAAATACACTTAGGAAAACGACGTAGGTGTCATTTTAAGTGAAGTCTCTGAATTTTAGACAATTGTAAAATCAAAACGTTTCGTTTAAAAAAAAATAGAAAACTGCTCCAAATATTTTGCTATAAATGTTTCCTCGGATAGAGTAAAATACGCTTAAAAATATGGCGTAGCTCACAATTTTCTTGGCTATCTGTATTTTCGAAAATTGCAATTGCAATAAACCTTGCGTGAATATATGGTTTTGTTTCACAACTTGTTTTCTTCTTCTCTCTTGCCACTTCTTGCTTTTCTTTTTCTTTCTTGCCTCTTAAAGACTTATCAAATTTCGCCATTTCTTTGTCAGTTTCCCCACACTTTTGTCAAATGGGTTCTTTGGTTCCACTGGTTCTTTAAGTCTTTTTTCTCGGAGCGTACGGAAGATTCGATCTGTTCATTTCCTTTATAATGAGTATCCTCTTTGTTAATTGGTAGCATCCCTAGTTCAGACCTGAATACTTCATTTCAGATCTATGTAAAACATAACATTCGAATATAATATTCCCTAGATACTAGGAAGAACAAACGAAGTTCTGATTAATACGTTACACGTTATCGCACCGAATCACATCAGCACACATTTCCTGCGGTCTGGCTCCACTCAAATCTCATTCCTCCTCGCCTAATATTGACCAATTCTTGCATGACGTTCGTGGCTTCTAATTTCATTCAGCCCTTTCTGTCCACATTGCCGTCCTACCATTGTCCGCCTCCCCGTCCCCGTCCATGGCGATTCTTCCCCGTCGCCACCGGGAATTGCCAATACTCGATACGCCGTCGTGCCGTGCCGTGCCGCGCCGCGCCTCCCGTATTGGATGGGGGTTGGATTAAGCAATGCACGAGAGCTTTCGAGCAGATTGGCAATATCCGCCCGAATTCTGCGTATTTACAATAATCGATACATTTGTTCGTGTAGGATGAACTACGTAAGTAGCGCCGAATCGTTGAGAAGCTGTTATATTTCCCTAACCGGATGGGAGCGGATAATGAGGAAAGCTCTTGGCCGTCTATTCGCAGGAGCGGTTTCCTCAGTTGCTTATGATAACACGCCTCGTTTTTATGTACCTACCCCAAATTTCACGGTTTGTTTTCGTTGGCGTATCGCATTGCCTTGCAAATCCTGCCTGAGAAATCAATAAACCTTATTTATCTTAAAGGAAATGGCCCCTTTGTCTTTGGGTGGGCATCTACCAGAGGGCAAAAACATGATGTTCGTGGAGTTAATGCATAATTAATGTTCCAATTATATAAACAGAATTTTCAGGCTACATGAAATTTTAATAAAAAAATGTGATAATAATTAAGTAATCTCTCAAAACATTGCTAAATAAAAATTCAACCACGTTTACCAACATTTCTTCGTAATATAACACTGAATATACGTCTATTCCCAGAAGAAGTATTCAAGCAGAACGATGATAAACAACAGAAATTGCGTACGAATAGCACTGGAGTTCTTTCATTCCATTGTTACGGCCAAGCATTTTTCGTGTGATTCATGCTATAAAGCGGCGTTTGAAATATTTCAATTATTCAGCCAATTACATACACAACCCGTGCGGCTAAATTCGCGTAAGAAGTAAAACATAAACCAATTGGGCAATAAACCAATATAGCGCGCACTTAATAGGCTTAGGGCTGAAAAGGGCTGCGTGGCGGGGCGTGTAAGCGCCACAGGCTGCGCCCGCGCGAGCGTGGTCACCCACCAGAAAAACGGAATGTACAGGGTGCTCCGAAAAGAGTCAGCTCGATCTTCAAACTTTAGCCTGTTACTATCTTCTTCTTGCGTTACTATCTTCTTCTTCTTGCGTTACTGTCTTCTTCTTCTTGCGTTACTGTCTTCTTCTTCTATCTTCTTCTTCTTGCGTTACTATCTTCTTCTTCTTGCGTTACTATCTTTTCTTCTTGCGTTACTATCTTCTTCTTGCGTTACTATCTTCTTCTTGCGTTACTATCTTCTTCTTGCGTTACTATCTTCTTCTGTAAAATGGAATTTTACTAGGTTACGTAAATAATTCAGAAAGTACGAAGGTAAGACAATAGGGAGTTTTTGTAAGTCGTGGATTTGACAGAAACAATTCTGGACAGAATAGTACTGCGCAAGCGTCGGCATTAAATGACGGGACTTCGATTGTGAGGTTCTGGCATTCTCCCTGTTTTGTCGTCTACGACAAACTTACACTTTACGTAGTTTTCGCCGCCACCACTAAACACGAATTCAACACTAACACACAATGAGCATGGTAATGCTAAATACAATATCCATACTACCCATATAATATGGCAGGAACTTAATGGTTAATTGTTACTTAAGCTAATTCAAATAGATCAGGAATAAAATAACGTAACTCTTTAGGATTTGGAGGTTATGTAGGCTATATAGTGAGGCTACATCGATTGTCACGAAACATTTATTATTTATCCATAGGACGTTACAATTGCTAAACATTTCCCATTCCTAATATAAACAATATAAGTACGTTATAGTAAAATAGTGGGGTTTTCTAGGAAGGTATAGTTTTCTTTAGAGAGAGCTAAGTATTACATTCGTATGATACAATGAGAGTATTGTATATTTACTATCTTGTAATCCTTATAAAATCAAATATAGAGTCAGAGATACACAGTTGTTCCATAAAAGCTTTTAGATCCTATAAGAGGTATTTAGTTCCAATTAGTTCTTAGTTTTAACGTACGTTTTTGATTGTACGACATGCAAAAATACGCTTTTCTGAAGATACGTTATTTCCTTTTGATGATAATGTTTACATATTACGACAATTGATTTTCCGTCTTACAAAAACCCTCTAATAAGTCGGCGTTTTGATCTAATATCTGTCTGTCAGTTGTATTGGTCCGTAGATTGACGGGACAGAATTGTGTATCTGTCTGCCTTAAGATATCATCGTTGACTTCGCTTACGATAGATTTCATCGTTGTCACCAAATGTTTGCTGGGGTTGTTGCGACGTAAACATGCCTGCACCACTCTCCCTTTGTAAAAACAGAACAGACTTGCATAATCCATGCATTTTGCCTGCTTGTTTGACTGCTTTTGAATGATGAAATATACTGGTAAATCATTTATCAAGGAAAAACATTACACAGCTTTCTGCTGAAAGTCTTATAAGCTTTTGAGTTTTTGGTAAATATTCAGATAACAAAACACTCATTACGAACGTCTGTCTGTTTTTGGTACAAACGGGGAGTGGTGAAGCCATATAATTCAAGCATACATTTAGTTATAACACTCAAACTTACCACATCACTTTAAGTTTGACATAAGTGGAAAGTACCGTATGCCTGCAGACGCTTAGTGTGAAAGTACAGATGCTTATTGACATACACTGGTATAATAACAGAGCCAGATTACAAGCTTTTATTCAGAAAAACAATATACCAGTGTGGCCTGTCAATGATCATACTAGTAATACAGTATTCAGAGTCAAGAAATATAATCCAAATAGCAGGGCAAATTCACGGATAATAAGGGGAAATACCCATTTAACAGCCTCAAAGTAGGCTTGGGAAGGCAATAAAGTAGTTAACAAGGCGCGAGAAGATAATAAATGCGTCTATCGCTTGAGAAAGCTTCTTAAAAGCTCTCAACTTCTGAGATGGCTGCTTCCTCTCCGGGATCCACGCTACAGCCCGTGATATCGCACGATTCCCCTTGCCGATCCTCCCTGTGTACAGGCAGAGCTATGCTCCTCGCTTAGGCAGAGGATATCTCCGTCACGACAGGAAGTCTCGTTTGATCCAAACGGTGGATCGGAAGTGATCTAAAGGCCTTTAATAAGGTACAATTTTCACGCAGATTCTCATACAGAAACTCCACAGAACCTTCAAGATTCCAAACTAGAAGAATAGGAAGACAAAAGACTTGTTTACATGGTCTGCACTTTTCTGTAGTTCTCTTCAGAAGTTGCCAGGGCCTCCGCACAAATGAATTAAGTCGTCCGAGAACATTCATTCGAGGCATTTGTGTTCGTGCGTTCTCAGCTACTTATTAATACTTTTTTTAGTATTAATGAAACAAGAAGGGACAGAAAGTAAAACATTGACACTACAGGCATGGTAATGGCTGCGAAGGCTTTAGTGACTATGCAGAAACAAAACGCTCCGAGTGCAGGAAGTCTTGGCTGCAGCAGCGACATTCAGTAACATCATATTTGCATGTGGGAGTGAAATAAACTCACCAGAAACGCCAAGAACTCGAGTTTGCCAAGCCAGTACACAAAATATTACGAATCGCATCTAACCTAATCACAAAATTGAAAAGAAGGACGATTTCCGCCGTAAACAACTCCGTTAGTGAACGATTCTGCCGCTAGATGTGATAATAAAACTGTATTCTCTCAACGAAAAAATGAACATGCTCAACAGTTATCATTACAGCTTGAATGGCATGCTTTCCGTCAGGCCAAACACCGAAAACAGTACCGTGTAAAAAGGCTTTAAATTCTGAGTGCCGCAAGAACGACGAACACTCGCCAATTATCCAATTAGAGAACGCGGACAGGACAAAAAAGGAAAAAAACTGATTTACTCGTGCTTTGGCACCCATGATGGCTTCTTTATTTATTTATTTTAAATAGCTCTGTAACTACAGGGTCATAAGCGATCAACACATGTTTTACAATTTTACATTACATGTCAATATACACATTTAATTATAAAACAATAATTTTCGTTGTCTTTAGCAAATTAAAACATTCACAAACAAACATATTTATAACAAGCATGTTAATTTTTCCTTTTAAAAAAAAAATACTACATATATTTTTCTGATTTTGCAACACATAAATATTTAAAATTTTGTCACACTGCGAAGTAGAATTTAACAAAGATTGGATATCATTTTCAATTTTCCCCCCCTGACATCACTTGCAAAAGGACATGCGACTAATAAATGGAATGCAGAAATAATTTCACCACAATTTGGACACGGATCTGGATTTGTATTTTTAAATAAATAATTGTGACTCAAAATAAAATGGCCAATTTGGAGTCTTGATAAAATAACTTTATATTTTCTTTTGAAGTTGGGGGGGGGGGGAAAGAGAGGCATCTAGTGCTGAATTCCTAACTAGACGTAATGGCTTCTTTGTGAATTCTCCTTCAACATATTTGTAATGTGTTCAGCGTGCCATAGTCTAATGTATGTCCGTCTTCCTGCTGCCCATACCCCAAGCAAACGACCAGGAGCGGTAGTTCAGTGCATCAACTGATGTCTCCGCAGCGCATCTGACCGGGAGGTCCTAGGTTCGGGTTCTGACGGCGGTAGGATTTTCGACACTAGCATTTCAGCTAGGTGGAATTCACTCGCAGTCTGAAGGAGAATTCTAGCGGCCGGCTGCTGTGATCGGTAGTTTTCCGTGGTTTCTCCGATCAACACCAGGTGAATGCAGGAGCAGTACCGTAACAAAGGGGCCACATGTCCTTCCTATGATTACGTAGGCTTCCGCGGCCGGAGTATGTCTCTTGGCTGTCCGGGACAAGCCGCGTCGGTTTGATCGTAGCTGACGTTTCGGCCAACATATTGTGGCCTTCCTCAGAGCGTACTGCGAGCGTACAGCAGTACGCTCTGAGGAAGGCCACAATATGTTGGCCGAAACGTCAGCTACGATCAAACCGACGCGGCTTGTCCCGGACAGCCAAGAGACAACCTGTCCTTCTTTTTCCTTGTCCTATGTCTCCTATTTCACACACACTTACACTAACATGCACTATACTACCACATAATCCGGGAGATCGGTCGGGAGCTTAGAGCTTGTCTCGGCTGGGGCGGTGCCCCGCTGGTGGGAGAGTCCTGTTTAGGGGGAAACCCCACGAGCCGACTGTAGGTCGGCGCCGGATCTCGCCATTCAGCGGGAGAAGATCTCCGCCATCTCCCGAGGAAAAAACAACATGCGCTACACTTACGGGACTAGTGATCTAAGTTGTTGACGCTCCCGGAATCACTAATCAACCAACCAACCAATCCAAGGGAACGTGTCTGCAGTGGCCAAGGGCTAGCGACGGACCCAGTCGCCCCGGAGCCACGAGGCGCGCCGAACGGACGCTGCCGGTTCTGTTCCGCCCGCGGGCGGTGCGGGCGGGCGGGAGGCGCTGGGCGGCGATGAGCTAAACGTCCTTCATTTCCTTGTTATGCCCAGCGCCGGCCACCCGCCCGCTCAATGGTTCAGCGTTGCGCAACGACGGGTGATCGGCGGCGCGTGGGCGGCGCGAGCGGGCGGGCGGGCTGGTGGGCGATGGAGTGCTCGTGGCCCGAGGCCGGCAGGCGAACGCTGGTTTGATCGGGTCGAAACACGCGCGTAGGTTAATATTTTTTTTTTAAAATTTGGTGGGGATGCGCGAGTTTTTGCCTCTTAGTGTTTTTGCTCACAAACACTCATATTTGACACGCATTTAGGCAAAAGTGTACGTGTCAGAAAAATTGAATATTGAGTTAGGTGTAGTAATTTTTCTTTTATTTCAATATGATTTACTTTAACTCTATTAAAATAACTTTAAACTAACTTAATACTATTTACATATGTCAATCTTTGTATCTGGATTTGTAACTACATTCACACTTAATGCAATTCTTTTTGCTCTCCTGTAAAATTATGAAAATAGCGATTATACCCTTTTGCCCAAACATGAGCGATTTGCTTTGATGTGAATGACATCATTTAAAGATCTAAAACTGAGTCATAAATTGTTTAGAGTGACATGTCCCTGACTTTACCATTAGAAAGTGTTCGAAAATAAAGTAGAAACTTTGCTATTTTCAAAATTTCAGAGATTTTAATGAACATCAGAACTATATCGTATTATTAGATGCACTTAATTATAATCGAGCAGAAATATGTCACAAATAATTTGCAACAAATTTTTAGGAATTTTTGAAACTGTCACAAAGGCTTTACGTAATGCCCCAAGATTTATATAATTATCTTAATGATGTCGGGAACGGCACATTATTATCGTACTCCTTACGTATTTACTAAGTTCTAAAGACCTTCTAATTTGAAAAATCATCGCATTGTTGAGGTGATTCCAGTTTTTTTTCTCTGTGTACTATAGTTCAGGGAGGGAAAGTAAGAAGTGAATACCAATTGTTCATTGAACAATTACGTAAACCTTTCCAACAAGGTGACAGAGTGGTGACAATGAATTATGATATATCGGGCAGTAATTCAGACCTAAGAAATTGTTCGCCGCATTTTCTTGTCTATGTAGCTCTGTATAGCTGTATAGAAATTGGGCGTAAATCAGAAAAACCAGGAGAGTTTGATATCGAGTTAAGATGTGCTTTGAACTTACTACTTTTAATTGTTGACGGTAACAAGGACTCAACATTGAAGATATTTACTGTGCGGAACTTCTTTCCGAGTAAGTACTTACCCTACAAGAAGAAGCGGTCACAATCGTTTGATTATTAAAAATTATCTGTATTAGTAATTTCAGATATCTAGAAACTTAAAATATACATTTATATTTAAAAAAATATATTTGAAATATCTCTTGACATTTAAAACTTATTTTGGTCTAATAAATAATATTGTTCACTGACTGCGAAAGTATTGTAGGTTTAATGGGTTTTACTAAATTAAATTTGGAAATTTTTATCAATTGTTTGCATTTAGTGCACGTCTTTTCAAATTAATTTGGTCTTTCGAAAATGATATTGGCTGGTAGTTAATTAACACTAGAACGCCTGGCGCCCCCTTTCACTTCTAGTGCTGTTTAAGGGTTTATATTTCGAAAGCTAGAAGTTTCTGATTTTATGATTTTTTGTTGTTTTGGTTTATGTAAAGTGAATTTAAAGCATATCAAGTATATTCAATTATAAATTGTATGAATTAATATTAGCGTGCGTTTCACTGCTCAATATACAGTTGCTAATTGACCACGGTGAATATGCTCATAAGTCAACTTTTTGTTGGAAATGAGGGAATTATACTACTAGATTTTTATAAAAATTCACTTTCCTCTATAAATTAACTACATTTATGAATAATAATGAGACGAGTTAGATGATTTCTGATTCCTGAGGAATGGGCGCATGTGTATTTACGAACAGCGCAATGTTCATAAAATCTTAATCACTTTACCAAAGAAATCGAATAATAAGATCAATCATGATTAAAGCATTATTCGAAATATTTTCTTCAAATAAAATAAGTTGAGTGTGTCTGTTCAACGCTGTAATTATATTTGTTCAAGTAACCACAGTATGGCATGACGTAAATTCATTAAATTTTTTTTCTAGGGTCACAGAAATATCAGTGACCTACAACCAGATTTCGTTAACGTTATTTCTCCAGCAATCCATGTGAATCCTCAATGCGTACTTTTCAATAGGGATGAAGAATTGATAAAAACATTGATATTTCAATACATCGGAGTTCAAAATTAAAACATCGATACCAAAATTCAATTGTCAAAAATCATCAATGCTTGCAAACATTTTTCCAAACGTGCTTTGATCACATATGTTAATGATGGTGCAGTTAGAATTTAATATTAGTGGCCGGGCTCATTAATTTATAATTAAGATTTACAAAATCATCTGGTAAAATATTGAGGCCAATTAACAATTTTGATTGAATTTTAGCAAAACAGAATCATACATTAAATGAAAAAAGCAGGACTAACTATAAACCCTAGGTACCTTTATTGAGTAAAATATTCAAATTTACTGAGACGTACAAGTTAATATAGTTTTCTGTAAATACAGTAATATTTCACATATTATAACACACTGTAAAAAACACATCGACAACAAAAAAAACATCGAGCACAAAACATCCATGTTCGAAAAACTCTTCTTCAATAAATCCATAAGAAAATGTGAATATATTTTTGCAAAATTATGGGTGTTTTGACAATATTGGCCTTGATGCCTCATTCCGTTGATTGTCGCCCACTGTGCAGAGAGCGGCCGGCGCGCAAGCAGTGCGTGGGCGCAACTCGTGTTGCGCACTGCTCGAGCGTTCTGCGTAGGTCACGGTCTTCGCTGCGAATGAAACTCTCGACTCGGCGTTTACGTTCTCTTCGACAGGCGAAGGGTTTGTAGTAGTATTTTTGGGTCGGAATACTTGTTTCATTTCTCTGTCTGTCTTTGCGCGTGTCTGTCCGTGTGTGCTGTCTGTCACTCTGTCTGTCACTCTGTCTGTCACTCTGTCTGTCACTCTGTCTGTCACTCTGTCTGTCACTCTGTCTGTCACTCTGTCTGTCACTCTGTCTGTCACTCTGTCTGTCACTCTGTCTGTCACTCTGTCTGTCACTCTGTCTGTCACCTGTCTGTCACTCTGTCTGTCACTCTGTCTGTCACTCTGTCACTCTGTCACTCTGTCTGTCACTCTGTCTGTCACTCTGTCTGTCACTCTGTCTGTCACTCTGTCTGTCACTCTGTCTGTCACTCTGTCTGTCACTCTGTCTGTCACTCTGTCTGTCACTCTGTCTGTCACGCTGTCTGTCACTCTGTCTGTCACTCTGTCTGTCACTCTGTCTGTCCTCTGTCTGTCACTCTGTCTGTCACTCTGTCTGTCACTCTGTCTGTCACTCTGTCTGTCACTCTGTCTGTCACTCTGTCTGTCACTCGCTGTCTGTCACTCTGTCTGTCACTCTGTCTGTCACTCTGTCTGTCACTCTGTCTGTCACTCTGTCTGTCACTCTGTCTGTCACTCTGTCTGTCACTCTGTCTGTCACTCTGTCTGTCACTCTGTCTGTCACTCTGTCTGTCACTCTGTCTGTCACTCTGTCTGTCACTCTGTCTGCTCTGTCTGTCCTCTGTCTGTCACTCTGTCTGTCACTCTGTCCGTCACTCTGTCTGTCACTCTGTCTGTCACTCTGTCACTCTCCCTCTCTGTCTCACTCTATTGCAGTTAACTGTTGTTTAGCTTCTCATTAATATAACAGTTACGTAGATTATTTTTAGAACAAAATAATTTAGGTTTATTTTCGTTTATCGTGTGGTTGTTGAAACACGGTATCCTAAAGTAGGCTAGTGATGATTCTTTTTATCTAGTCGCTGATCCCTACATATATTGGAATGTGCAATAGCACGCTAAAACCTGAATCTCTAAGGGCACCGCCAATGCGCTAGTAGTTGAGTAAAACTAATACAACAAAATGATGTATTTGGCGGGCTTGTGAATAAATTTATTAATTTTTTACTTTACCGAAACGTGTTTTGTATAAGCTATTGTTGAGGGAAAAGAAGCAAACAATGAAAGTGTAAAGTCTTCTGATAATAGTAAGTCGTATTAAATTTATTTATTAAAATAGTACTAACAACAAATGAATGAAAAGATATACCAAAAATACAGATAAGGATCTTGGCTGGCGAATCGACAGCAAAATATATTTGCAATGAAGATTTTTGGCTGAGTTTTTGGTGCACGAGATCAATCCACATGCTTCTAACGCCTGTTGGAACAATACTGTTGGATGGTGAGGTCTATTAATTGTCTTACGCAAATAGATCTCATCATCCTCTGCGCTGCCTCCATCTCCGCCCCCGCCCTACACCTCCTCGCCCCGTTCCCGTCACCCTTCCCGTCTCTACGCTTGCCCACGCGCCCGCCGGCGCGCCCGACCACTCGCCCGTCCACTCGCCCGCCCACGCGCCCGCCCGCGAGCCCACGCGCCCACCAATCTGCCGGCCCATGCGCCCGCCCACACGCCCGCCCACGCACCCGTCCGCCCCCCCCAACCCACCCGCCCCCTCCATGTCCGCCAGCGTGTCCGCCTTCTTCTCCTCCTCCACCCGGCCCCGTCCGCGTCCGTATCGCGTCGCGTGGAGGCGCGGGAAGTGCCCTGATGGCCGGCGGCCAGCGCGGTCCACGTGGGCGACTGTGGGAAAGCCCGCGCTAATGGGCCTCCTCCACAGCGGATGCCTCTGTTAGGTGCGACCATTGGACCTCTGCTTCTTCCTGGAGGCTGCCCCTTGGGAAATGTTTTAATTCCTGGTCTAAAAAAAGATGAGGTCATGCACTCCACGGGAGCCGTAGCAGAGCAGCCAACTTCTCCATCTCTCGAATACTGTAGTTTAAATCCTGGTTCAGCACAGAGACTGATTCGAAAACGTTCCAAGTTTAACAAAAAATATAAAATCTCGTTATGTGATCTGAAATGTAATTTCGATCATTTATGTAATTTTTTAGTGATTTCAGATTGTTGTTGAAAAAAATGCGTAATTCATTTACTGATAAAATTATCTTGAGTTGTCTGCGAATATTCAGAAAATAGTGACATTAAACGTATGAACCAACCTCATTTTCTAAAGAGAACACGCCACAAAGACCTCCATAAATCAGATTGTGACCTGGTTAAAGCAGCAAGATAAATAACGATAGTGTGGTTTCAAAACTGCGTTTAAGAAGTAGTCCGCATCTGCAAGTGGAAGTTTTCATTGCGTAAAAGGAAAACAAGCGCGTCTCTTTACCACTTCTTGCACGATACCGCGTTCCTGAAGCTGGTTCCGCCCGGAGAGCCCGCGGCGCGCGCGGTCGTTTCAGAAAGTAATAGCTGCGAGCGGAGCGCAACAGAACCAAAATGAAGGCACGCTGCGATAAGGAGAATGTAGAGGCGCCGCGTGGCGAGGCGCGGTGCGGTGTGTTGCGGTATGAAGCGGTGCGATGTTGTATGGTGTTTTGCGGTATTGTGCAATACGGTGTGGTGTGGTGGGGTGCGGTATGTTGCGTCATGGTGTGGTGTGGTGTGTTATGTGGTGTGGTGTGTGCGGTATGAGGAGCGGTATGTGGTGTGGTATGAGGGGCGGAGTGTGGTTGGTTGTTTTTTTCGTGTTTCCGGCAGCGGAAATTGCTTTGGTGCCGTAAGTGTAGTACATGTTTGTTATCGGGAGATGGCGGTGAGTTTCCTCCGCTGGATGGCGAGATCCGGCGCCGACCTACCGTCCGCTAGTGGGGTTTCCCCCTAACCAGGATTCTCTCACCAGCAGGGCACCGCCCCAGCCGGGACAAGCTCTAAGCTCCCGACCGGTCTCCCGGAATATGTGGTAGTGTAGTGCATGTTAGTGTAAGTGTGTGTGTAAGGGGAGAGAATAGGACTGATCGCGCGCGGTCCGTGGCCTGTTTGGTAGGGAACTGCTCCGGTATTCGCCTGGTCTGTTGATTGGAGAAACAACGGAAAACTACCGATCAGAGCAGCCGGTCGCTAGGATTCTCCTCCAGACAGCGACTGAATTCGACCTAGCTGAAAAGCTTGTGTCGAAAGTCCTGCCGCCGTGGGGAGTGTAACCTAGAACCTCCCGGTGAGAGGCGCTGCAGTGACATCAGTTGATGCACTGAGCTACCGCTCCAAGAGTGTGGTGTGGTATGAGGAGCGGTGTGTGGTGTGGTATGTGGTGTGTAGTGTGGGGGTGTGGTGCGGTGTGGGAGAGGTAAGGTGTGGGGTGTGGCTTAGTGTGGATGCGGTGCGTGTTGCATGTGATGTGGTATGTAGTGTGTGGTGCGGTGTGTGAATGTCATGGTGTGGGGTGTGGCTTGGTGTGAATGCGTTGCGTGTGGTGTGGTGCGGAGTACTCTTGCTGTTCTTGCAGGCAGCGGAGAGACCAGTAATAGCTGGCGCGCGCGCTCTGGCGAATAATTGCGGGGTGATCGCTCGTTTCAGTATGCAACGGGGTGCAGTGACGGATTGCACCGTGGGTCGACAGACAGAAATGGTGGACTAAACTTGCAGACGGCTGCTATGCGAAGTTACTCTTGATATAACCGGTTGACAAACCAGACAGCCTATCAACGAACTGACAAGCATTCTAGTGAAGTGACATAATAGATGTAGAACGGACATGATTGATTGGTGAATGTTAAGTATTCTTTGGTCAACATTGTGAAACCTTCGCGGACTTGCAACCGACGTGTTTTTTGACTGTAGAAAAAAATTAACGTTAAATTTAATTCTTCATTAAGAAATGACATATGTTGGATAACAATATTGATTTCGGATTATATCTAGAATTATGTATGCGTCCAGTTCTCTAACAAATGTCCCTAGCGTTTTCGTTGAGTGTAAGGTCATTTTCTACTTCTTTACAGCTTCTCTCAAACTGTTTCGGCGAACTACGGCGATGTAGTTCTTGTAAACCGCTTCATTACTGAACGTGCGAATACGCTGCTTGCTGTAAATTTTTCTCCGGATAATTGAGCCGCAATATTTCGATGGATGGCGTTGACAGCAAAACCATAGATCGTAGAATTCGTTTTCATGGTTATTTGGCGAAATTCGAAGAAGCTCCTTTATGTTATAGATTTCGAAACGAAAACGTAATTAAACTACATGTATCGTAGATAATTATATTACATTAATTATATTACATTAAGCTGTTGCTGTTGCTTACTATTACACTAAGCTGTTACATTAAGCTGTATTAAGTTGCCGTGATAATTATATTATATAAAGATAATTATATAATACACATTTCAAATTTTTGTTAGTAAAACACTGAGGTATTGAAGAAATGCAAATGGAGTATTGTAAAGAGTTTCTTCGCAGAATATTTCAAACCCGTTTACCTAAATCTATTACCATGCGAAGAACGTAATTGGTTGCTCCTGATTCCTCGCTGCGTCACATGCAACGTGCGTGTGAGGATGATTATTTTGTGTTCCAAAATGGCGTCCGCTCGTTCGAAGTCCAACTTGGAAAATCGTCCGGGACGTGAGATGAGCCCGCGCGCCCTATCAGCTCGCCAGCCACGCGCCGGGGCCAGGCGCCGGAATAGCGCTGTGTCGTAATAACCAGCTACTCTGATGAACATAGAAACATGTCCAGCGGAGCCTTGCAGCGCCGCCCCTCCCCCCTCCCCCTCCCGCTCCGCTGCTACGTGACGCGAATTCGCTGCGCGCTCCGTGCCTCGCCGCCGCCCTCGCCGCCGCCGCCCTCGCCGCCGCCGCCCTCGCCGCCGCCGCTCTCGCCGCCGCCGCTCTCGCCGCCGCGGCCTCGCCGCCGCCGCCGTCCTCCGCCGCCGCCTCGCCGCCGCGGCCTCGCCGCCGCCGCCGTCCTCCGCCGCCGCCCTCGCCGCCGCCGCCTCGCCGCCGCCGCCCTCGCCGCCGCCGCCGCCGCCGCTCCGCCGCCGCCTCGCCGCCCGGCCGCCCTCGCCGCCGCCCGCCGCCGCGCCTCGCCGCCGCCGTCCTCTCCGCCGCCGCCTCGCCGCCGCCGCCCCCGCCGCCGCCCTCGCCGCCGCCGCTCGCCGCCCCGCCTGCCGGCCGCCCTCGCCGCCCGCCCTCGCCGCCGCCGCCTCGCCGCCGCCGCCCTCGCCGCCGCCGCCTGCCGCCGCCGCTCGCCGCCGCCGCCCCCGCCGCCGCCGCCCCGCCGCCGCCGCCCTCGCCGCCGCCGCTCCTCGCCGCCCCGCCGCGCCGCCTCGCCGCCGCCGCCTCGCCGCCGCCGCCCTCGCCGCCGCCGCTCCGCCGCCGCCGCCCGCCGCCCGCCCCGCCGCCGCGCCCTCGCCGCCGCCGCCCTCGCCGCCGCCGCCCTCGCCGCCGCCGCCCTCGCCGCCGCCGCCCTCGCCGCCGCCGCCCGCCGCCGCCGCCTCGCCGCCGCCGCCCCGCCGCCGCCGCCCTCGCCGCCGCGCCCTCGCCGCCGCCGCCCGCCGCCGCCGCCTCGCCGCCGCCGCCCTCCCCGCCGCCCCGCCGCTCGCCGCCCGCCGCCTCGCCGCGCGCCCTCGCCGCCGCCTCGCCTGCCGCCGCCCTCGCCGTCGCCGCCGCTGCCCGCCGCCGCCGCCGCCTCGCCGCCGCCGCCTCGCCGCCGCCGCCTCGCCGCCGCCGCCCTCGCCGCCGCCGCCTCGCCGCGCCGCCCTCGCCGCTCGCGCGTCGCCGCCGCCGCTCGCCGCCGCCGCCGCCGCCGCCGCCCCCCGCCGCCGCCGCCTCGCCGCCGCCGCCCTCGCCGCCGCCGCCCCGCCGCCGCCGCCCTCGCCGCCGCCGCCCCGCCGCCGCCGCCTGCCGCCGCCGCCCCGCCGCCGCCGCCGCCCCGCTCGCCGCCGCCCCTCGCCGCCGCCGCCTCGCCGCCGCCGCTCCGCCGCCGCCGCCCTCGCCGCCGCCCTCGCCCACGCCCTCGCCGCCGCTCTCGCCGCCACCGGCGCCTTCCTGAGCACGCGGCGACCCATCCGGCGGCGGCGATGGTGGCAAAGGAGGGCGGAGGGAAGGAAATGATGGGGAACCGAGAGCGGGAGGCGAAGGGGGGGAGGCGAAGGGGTGGAGGCGAGGGGCGAGATGGTGAAGGTAAGTGCGAAGGCTGAAGCAGAGATGGACGTGGTGGCGGAAATGGAGGCGAGGGACTATATATGAGAGTAGGTCTGGCGGGTTAGAGGAGAGAGGGAGGCGAAATTTCGTCCTCTCGTCCACGGAATACGTCATTACAGCGGTAGGCGACGTGCACAGCAGCGTCCTGCTTAGAGCTTTGTCCCTCTCCCCATCCTACCCATTCACTTCCACGCTCGCCCCGCTTCTTACTACGTCCGTAACCTTTGCCTCGCTTCATCTACACTTTTCATCCTCTTCAGTTTCATTGTTTTTCCCTCCCCTATTCAGTTCTGTCAACATCTCTAGTGCTGATTATATCCCAATCAATATTGTAATGCAAATAAATGCCTTGTATTTTTATCTGATAATTTTTTGTACACAGGGAATCTGGAAATTCCATTATTAACATTTTGTTTGGCACACTAGTAAATATTAAGTAAATTTTCGCCGATGCATCTATGACATGACATGACATGACATTACATGACAGGCAGTCAGTCACAGGCGGCTGTGGAGTATTATTATTTCAAATAGACTTGTAGCAGTAGCTGACGTTGCCGTGAATTAATTTATCACTATCGTTTATTGGACAGGAAAAGAAATCAGTAATTCATGGTGTCCTCAATCTGTCTCTAGTGTGAAATGGAAGTAATTTTACTTCTATCTTTCCCCGCTGCTCCACGCCCCTCTCCGCCCCGCCACCACGCCTCCTTCCCAGTCACCCCCCCGCCCCGCCCGCCCGCCCCGCCCCGCCCCGCCCCGCCCCGCCCCGCCCCGCCCCGCCCCGCCCCGCCACGCCCCGCCACGCCACGCCACGCCCCGCCACCCCCGCCACGCCCCGCCCCGCCACGCCACGCCCCCCCCGCCACGCCACGCCCCCCCCGCGCCCCGCCTGCCCCGCCACGCCACGCCACGCCACGCCACGCCACGCCACGCCACGCGCGAGTCTTCTTGCCCTGCCTCGCCACTCCCCCATTCCCATCCACCCAGCGCCACTGCTCATCTGCGCTTCGCGCCCTTCGACCGGAGCTACCCCCCTCCCTCGTGCTCCGCCATAGCTTACCTCGCCATGTATTGTATTGCCGTGAATACAAACTAATTGAGTAACTTTTATTTCTATTAGAGCGAAAAAATAAGGAGTAAGGATGTATGAGCAAGGACTTAGCGGAAATTTGACCTGTTTGTTGGTATAACGGTTAGCGTCCCGATCTGTAGAGCCCCAGTTTGTGGGTTCAAATGCGATCAAAGCCGTAGATTTTTAAGGTCGAAAAAATCCTTCGTACATCTTTCTTTGAGGAGAAATAGAGCAGGCTGTCTCTTGTTGTAGATTTACTGCATGTAAAATATCCTCAAGCCTAAAAGAAACCTCTGAGCTAAGTTCAAAATGTTTCGGCGCCTGTGTAAATACATTCTTTCTCCTGGTGGAAAGAGCGCAGCGAAAATTGCGTGGTCTGACGAAAGAGGGAGGCCTAATGGTCGGAGTCTCGCCACGTAAAATAAGAGATTAACTAACTAGCAAATATACATGTTAAATTCGAAAAAAATGCATTTTGTAGCATTTATGCGTAGAGTTGTGAGTATGATTTAAACAACAATAATTCACAAGCTTTTTGTATTGTATATTGTATGCAATGCAAACTGTAATTGTAAAATGAAGATAATTAACTTTTCTAAACCTGAACTTGAAAGGAATCTCCAAGAGCTAGTTACCTCTGATACAGTGACAGGCGAAATGTTCACTACAGTTCGGCAGAACCATACGTTCTTCAACGCTTTCTCCATCCGAAGGTAGATCCTCACTGGTCTGACTTAAAAAAAAAATGTTTACATATTTAATCTTGCTCTTCCTATTGCATTTAAGGAGAATTTAATTCATAGCAAGTACTCATACTTTCAATTATTTTGTGAACGAACTGTAAATCAACGTGTCATTCTCATGTTTCTTATGAGGTTCGTATTATAGATTCAGGACTCCGAAATAAAGATGATTTGGAATCCAGAAATTTTAGTAAAGTATAACATATAGAAAAGCTAAAACTGGTAACCGGGAGCGGTAGCTCAGTGCATAAACTGATGTCACTGCAGCGCCTCTCACCGGGAGGTCCTAGGTTCGAATCCCGACGATGGCAGGATTTTCGTCACTAGCTTTTCAGCTAGGTCGAATTCAGTGGCTGCCTTGAGAATTCTAGCGGCCGGCTGCTCTGATCGGTAGTTTTCCGTGTTTTCTCCAATCAACACCAAGTGAATGCCGGAGCAGTACCCTATCAAACGGGCCACGAACCCTGTGCTATGTTTCCTACCTCTTCCTTGTCCTATCCTCTCCTCCTTACACACACACACACACACACACACACACTTACACTAACATGCACTACACTACCTCATATTCCGGGAGACCTGTCGGGAGCTTAGGGCTTGTCCCAGCTGGGGCGGTGCCCCGCTGGTGGGAGAGTCCTGGTTGGGGGAAATCCCCGTAGCCGACGGTAGGTTGGCTCCGGTTCTCGCCATCCAGCGGGGGAAGGTCACCGCCATCTCCCGATAAAAAAAATACACTACACAAACGGGACTAATGACCAAAGCAGTTGACGCGCCCGGAAACACGAAAAAATCAAACCAAACCTAAAACTGGTAAATTTGCACCCTGTCCGAGGAACAGGGAGATCAGACGCAGATATCAGGCTCGGGGCAAATTGCCTCCGCCCTCTCCAGATTTCCTCCTCGTTACCACCGCCACATCAAACAAGGAATTTCCCGTTATAAATTATTCAAACGGGCTCCGCAACAGCGGTAATCTATTAATACGGAGGATGGGATAGCGATGAATTTTAATGCCATCCTTTGAAGTTACAAAACGGGATAATGCTAATAGGAAATTTTCCGTGTTAGGCGCTGTTTGACCACGAATCGGGGCTTGGAGTGGGGAAAACCGAGCGGCGGAAAACCGTGAGGTGGAGTTGATCTGAGTGGCAAGATAACCAGGTTATTGGTGATAATGGATGCAGCAATGAGAATAATAGCTGGATGGGAGGTGGTCACTTGCACGACGGCTAGGTGAATTTACTGTTAAATGTTTCCGAGACATTAAGGAGAAGATATAGGAGGGTGATCCAAACGCTCTTGACTCCTTAAAATTAATATGCTGATGAATCCGAATGATAAAGCTTGAAAATACGCAGGCACAGGAGGAATGAGTTAATATAGAATTGATTAGCGTAGTTGTTGGGTAAACTCAGCAAGTATCCTTGAATAACATCCTGCACCCGTCCGAACATCTGTCGGTCACGGTTAGTCAACTTCCAGTTCACCAATGATGACAAATGAGGTGTCATTAGATACCTACCGGTTTCCTAGGACATAACTAATATATTTCTGCTGAAAGACCTTAATGATTCTTCGATATATTTCACTAAGAAACACCTCCAAAGCAGTTTAAAATATTTATCATGAACGGATGTATCAGAAACAAAAAGTTTATCGTGAAATTTCCCGCCAAAGCCGCCACACCCAGCTAGTAATAAGGGTATTTAAATGCACAAACGACAGTACAAATGATCGAGTGGGTAGAAAAAGGCAGGTGGAGGATTGTGTAGGACGGGATAAATCATGTTGATTAGTGTGTTGGCAATGAGTGCGAATTGTCTGTGAGAATGCCAACAAAACGGTTAGATTTACGAGTTGGTGCAGCACAACTCCGCTGACATGGACAATGTAGGAGATGGCAAAATGAAAGGTATGGAGACATATGCGGCACAAAAGATGGATTTGGACGGGAAGTTGCTTCTCCCGCAAAGCAGGGTGTAGGGCAGTTCTTTTGATTGGTTGAATGGGTGATCATTGCAATGTTGTTGGATGATCGGTAGGCTGAATGCTTCGCGGATGCTTCGTTTGTAAGTTTCGTTAGATTGATCAGATTGTCGACTAGTGGCCAGTCACTTGGATTTTCGGGTGGTCGGATTGTCGGTGATCGGAATGTCAGGTGGTCGGATTATCGTGTGATCGGAATGTCATGTGGTTGTATTGTCGGGTGGTTGTATTGTCGGGTGGTGGGATTGTCGGGTGGTCGGATTGTCGGGTGGTCGGATTGTCGGGTGGTCGGATTGTCGGGTGGTCGGATTGTCGGGTGGTCGGATTGTCGGGTGGTCGGATTGTCGGGTGGTCGGATTGTCGGGTGGTCGGATTGCGGGTGGTCGGATTGTCGGGTGGTCGGATTGTCGGGTGGTCGGATTGTCGGGTGGTCGGATTGTCGGGTGGTCGGATTGTCGGGTGGTCGGATTGTCGGGTGATCGGATTCACAAGTGAACGGATTGTACGTGATTTGGACGGAATAAACGCCAATTGGATGGAATAAACGCCAGTTGGATGGAATAAACGCCAGTTGGATGGAATAAACGCCAGTTGGATGGAATAAACGCCAGTTGGATGGAATAAACGCCAGTTGGATGGAATAAACGCCAGTTGGATGGAATAAACGCCAGTTGGATGGAATAAACGCCAGTTGGATGGAATAAACGCCAGTTGGATGGAATAAACGCCCGTTGGATGGAATAAACGCCAGTTGGATAGAATAAACGCCAGTTGGATGGAATAAACGCCAGTTGGATGGAAAAACCTGGACGTGAATGGAAGAATTGTACGTGCATTGGACAGATTGTAATCAAGTTGGCCGGATGATTTGCTTGTTTAAATGGCTGGATGCCTGAATAGTTGGATGGTTAGTTGGTTGAACCGTACCGCAGTCGCTTAATGCCCTTGTTTCGCGACGAGAATGACGCGAACAATAAGAGCAGCGGAAACACTAATGCCTTCGGGGAAGCGGGGGCCCTAACTGCGCCGCAGGCTTGACGAGAGCAGCGCGGGCGGACTGGGAGTGATGGAGCAGCAGCAACGACTCTCTTCCTTCCGTTACCTTTAACGAGCGTGGAACGGCGCGGCGCGGCGCGACGCGGGGGGCGGGGCGTCTTGCTGGCCAGGGCTCCGGCCCAGCGCGTGGGCGCTTCTCTAGAACGTGTGATTTATACGCTGGGTGGCTGCGGGCGGCTGCAGGCGGCGGCGGCGGCGGCGGCGGCGGCGGCGGCGGAGGCGGTGGGGGGGAGGGGCGTGGTGAGTGGGCGGAGGCGGGCGGGCGGCGACGCGGCGGTCGCCAACGCCGCGCAGATTAACCCCGACTTTCGCCGCCTCAAAGGCCGGCTGCCGTGCCTTTGTGCTTCGTCCGGTCCGGTCCCGGGCTCCCGCCTCAACCCCCGTCCACGCCCCCTTTCTTTGCCAGCGCCCGCGCTGCTGTGTCGCCTCGGTCTATGCTGACGCTCCGCCACCGTGAGGCTGTCGGTGTCGCGGGTGAAATTAACAGCCTATTGCTCTCCCTCCGAATTCAATGGCCGCGTGCTGTTGAAGTTGGTTCTCCGCGAACGGCTGTTTCGTCAGAAAAGTGGCATTCCTTTTTCTGCTGTGGTTTTTGTCATCTATAAATTACCGAAACAGCCTTTTAGGTTCCTAGTCGATAGGTATGTCCTATCGACATGATACATAACCCTCGCAGTCATTGCTGGTTGTTTGGTGATTCCAGGCGCGTCAACAGCTTAGGTCTTTAGTTCCGTAAGTGTAGTGCGAGTTTTTCATCTGGTGATGGAGGTGTTCTTCCCCCGCTGGATGGTGCGATCCGGCACCGACCTACCGTCGGCTAGCGGAGTTTCACCCTAACCAGGGACTCTCCCACAAGCGGGGCCCCGCCCCAGCCGGTACAAACTCTAAGTTCCGGTCTCCCGAAATATGTGGTTGTGTAGCGCATGTTAGTGTTAGTGTAAGTGTGTGTGTGTAAGAGGAGCGGATAGGACAAAGAAGAGGAAGGAAAGATGGTGCGCGGTCCGTGGCTCGTTTGTTAGGGTACTGCTCCGGCATTCGCCTGGTGTTGATCGGAAAAACCATGGAAAAATACCGATCAGAGCAGCCGGCCGCTACAATTCTCCTCCAGACAACGACTGAATTCGACCTAGCTGAAAAAGCTAGTGTCGAATATCTTGCCCCCGTCAGGACTGTCCTAGGACCTCCCGGTCAGAGGTGCTACAGTCACATCTGCTGAATCACTGAGCTACCGCTCCCGGTTGCCATTGCTACAATGAGCTATCATTGCCTGTATTCATCAATAACTATTGATGTGTTGAATTGCAAATGTATTTTCTGGTTTTGTGCAAATATAATATTCTCTGTCGTCATGAACAGCACCTCAACCTTTTATCGTCATCTCTTCAATATAACCGCTGTCATCACCATCGCTTCCATCATCATCACCATTATCAAAACCCAGACAATCATTATCTCGACCACCATTCCCGTTCGAATCATCCCAGTTTCATTTCGGATCATCGCTATTTGGACCATCTCCACGCTGGATCATCACTATTTCGGTCATCTACATCACTCGCATCGCCTTCACCGTCAGCTCACCATGCTGTGCTGTCGTTTGGAAAGACGCCGCCCACGGCTTTCCCAACTCCGTCACATCGCCGTCCTGTGGCACAGCGCCCCTCCCCCTGCACTGCTTGCGTCCGCCCCCTCCCTTGGCCACACGAGATGGCTGAGGTGGGGGCCGAAGCGGGGCGCAGGCGTATGCCGGTCTTCAAAGCACCAACACGCCGTGGACGCCGTATGCAAATCCTATGGGCTGCTACAGGCGAGGTTAACTCATTTGACCTAACCCTTGACTGCAGATTACCTTGCTGTTTTACGCTAATATTACAAGACAATATTTTTCGTTTTTAATTAAACTGTATATAATGACGGCGACGATTGAATTTTAAAATATAATTTATTTTCGGATCCAAATTTTCTAATATGAATTATTAATAAGTAAATATGTTCATCATTCACCTAAAATTCTTTGTTTTGCTCTGTTTTGTTCAAATAATGCATGCCAACTTAGAAGTAAGTTGACGAAACAGAAGAAGTAAGATGTTCATATGAATGAATACGAGTTTGTTCTATTTCATCAATAGTTCTCGATCCTCCTTTTTATCCTATATTTCTACAAGCTTTCTTAGATTCAAATACCACTTCCATTGTTTAAAAAGTATTACGCATCTTTAAATCGATGTGGCGCCTTTTTCACACTGCTGGTAAGGCGTGTATGTACTACTGTAATTGCGGGAAGATCTCAGAATATGGGTAGTTAGAAAATAATTAGCATGTAATGGAAACGAGATTTTTTAAGTTGACAAGTTGGTTATAATTAATTATTGTCATTTTTTGCATAAAGAATATTTGCCCACTGTCAGTACCAAGATCCAGGATGTACAGAAATCATAATAGTACACTATCGGTGGTCCGTGGAACTAATTTAGCATTTAAACTACAATAAATGACAGGATACTGTGCTGAATACAATATCAAGACTACCAATTTTTTATTCTCATTGGCTTGATTTTTCAGCTTTCGTATTAAAAACTTGTAATGTATAGAAGATACTATGAAAGCTATAGTCGAAGGCATAGGGGCAGATTGCAGGAGCAGTAAGATGGGCGGTGGGCAGTAAGCGGGTCTGCTGTGACTCCATAGAAATCAGTCTTTACACTAAGGAAAATACCAATCTTACCACTACTAAATATTGAAAAGAGTACATTACTCTGGACAGACAAATCTAAAGCAATCATAAATCTCGGCTTACATTTCGATAAAAAATTAACATCGAAATTACATATAATGAAAGTAGAAAAATCCACAAAACAAAAAAATTGGCAGACTATACCCGCTCATGAACAAAAATTCTGATTTAAAAACAGAAACTATCCATATCAATATATAAATCTGTTGTAAGAACATCAATGTCATACGCAAGTGCGATTTGAGGAGGAGTCTCCAAATCATCTCTCAAAAAACTGCAAACAATTCAGAACAAATTCCTTCGACTGGCTATTAAAGCTCCTTGGTATATTACAAACAAGCAAATTCATCATGAATTAAAAATGTTTCCACTACCTGAATTCCTATCAAAACTTTCTAACACTTTTTTAAGCAACCTAAGCCAATGCCCAAGCACAAACATATTCGATTTCAATAGAAGTGGCTCAACAAATTCTGGAATTAAATCTAAATTTCCCAAAGATGTTTTCCTTCCCCCTAATAAAAGACAATATAAATCAGCTGGCATGAGGAAATCCACAGCTCCCATTCACAAGACCAATTCCAATATGGTAAATAATAGTAGTGTTGTAAATAATAGTTGTCATTAAAAATAATTCTGAGAACCAGTGTTTTTGATTGATTGATTTTTTCGTGTTTCTGGGCGCGTCAACTGCTTCGGTCATTAGTCCCGTTAGTGTAGTGCATGTTTTTTCTCGGAAGATGGCGCTGATCTTCCCCCTCTGGATGGCGAGACCCGGCACCGACCTACCGTCGGCTAGTGGGGTTTTCCCCTAACCAGGACTCTCCCACCAGCGGGGCACCGCCCCAGCCGGGACAACCTCTAAGCTCCCGACCGGTCTCCCGGAATATGTGGTTGTGTCGTGAATGTCAGTGTAAGTGTGTGTGTGTGTGTGTGTGTGTGTGTGTGTGTGTGTGTGTAAGAGGAGAGGATAGGACAAGGAAGAGGAAGGACAGATCGCGCGCGGTCCGTGACCCGTTTGGTAGGGTACTGCCCCGGCATTCGCCTGGTGTTGATCGGAGAAACCACGGAAAACTGCCGATCAGAGCAGCCGGCCGCTAGAATTCTTCTCCAGACTGCGAGTGAATTCGACCTAGCTGAAAAGCTAGTGTCGAAAATCCTGCCGCCGTGGGGAGTGGGAACCTAGGACCTCCTGGTCAGAGGCGCTGCAGTGACATCAGTTGACGCACTGAGCTACCGCTAACGATAAGAACCAGTGCTATTTCTTTTGTATTATAAGTTATTAAATCATATCCTAATTTATTTTCTGTATTATGTAATTTGCTAGTTTCATTAGAAAAGTGTGTATATAACATGTAAACGTGTCAACAAAATAATGTAAAGCAGAGAAAAAAACTTCGTGGAAATGGGCGGAACTGTTTGCAAGGGGGGATTCGCCCAAGGCGCGTGCGAAGAGGAAGGGCGGGGCCGGGAGGGGCGGAGCGGAGTAGGGCGGAGCGAGGCGGGGCGGGACGGGACAGCTCCAGAGTGGACTTCGATGTCGGCCGACCGCCCCACTCTCCACCCCCGCCCCTCCCATCCCCTCCTCGTCAGGAATATTCAGAAGGGGCGGGGAACTGACCTCTTTCGCTCGGAGAGCTTTAAGAGATTTCGTCCGTTCACTTCACACAAACCATCGGCGTTTTTCGCGCCAACAAATCAGGAATTCTAAGCAATTTTCAACGATCGAAAAATTAATTTGCTGGAAATAGGCATAAGCAATGGGCAAGTGGAAAAAATGAGAAAATTGTAATCTGTTATATACTAACCGAGAAAACACAAGCGTGTTAACTGTACTGATGCGGAAGGAAACAAAAGTGTTATCGAAACCTACAGTAAAAAGACTCCATATTTCATATTTACGCAGTGCTATTTCTTTTCTAGTAAATCTTTTTTATTATTAACCACAAGCATATTTAGTTATATTTATTAAAACTTGTTGCTGTGAAATGAATACTCAATATTATTTATTAAATTCTAAATTGTAATAAATACTTTTGGGGATAACGTCTCTCATATATTACATTGAAGATTTTTAACGTAGTGTATTTTGATGCATTTGAACGATAGTTTTGTTCGTGCAATATTATGGTCCAGTTGTTTTGTTACAAGCTCCGGTTAACATGAATGTTAAACCCAAATATTTTAGGCAAATTACGTGGTAATTCATTAAAGAAATCGAACTGCTCTGCAGTTACACGAGCAACCGGAATCAGCATCGGTTGAATAAACACAAAAGTAGTCATTGCTTTCATAAACGTTTTCCCAAGTGCTTACAAAAGTAAATAATGCCTCTCATTTAAATTTCATTACAACTATTCACTTATCTGTTTTATTTAGAAAGTTTATTTTGGACGAAATACCGAGTAGCGAAAGTTTCACAAAATAAACAAAGATGCAAAACCGAAGAAGATGCTCATGATTCTCACTTCATTCATTGTACTTACTTTTTCTTAATTTCTTTCATTTGATCATAGTTATATCATTATCATCACTACCACCACCACCATTATCATCTTCATCATTAACTTTCGTCATCGTCGACAATTCAATCGCAATCTGCGATGTCTGACAGTTTCTTCCTTCATCGCATACCCTTTGATTCAGACATTTACGCGTAAAACCGTTGACCAACCTGTCGTCTGAAAGTTATGTTCTCTTAGGCAGTACAGTTATTGATAACCAATTTCCAAGATTCTAATCCAAATATAGCTTATAAGCTATTTCAAAGATTTAAAGAATGCCTAAAGTATCATATCCATTAAAATTAAATTGGTGGAGCAATTTCTGAACGAGACAACGTGTCATGTTTGTCAACGTTAAAGTGAATTAACATAACAAAATTTCACTCTGCAAGTTAAATTACATACATTTCATTTGAAACGGTCTATTTAACAAGGACGATAAAACAAATACAATATTGATGCAGCAGTTGTGTCTTAACGCACTAATATAATTTATCTTCAATTTCGTGATTTAGATTCCTGTTCACCTCGTTTCGACGACGAAATTAGTGAAATCGAGTTCCTAGTATTCGTCACGTTACGCATATTGCATGGAGGCGAGCAGTCGTGGTGTGGGTTGTAGTGAAAGTACGAAAGTACGACAATTTTTCAACAGTCTTAACGAGTTAATTGAACAGGTCAGGTATTCCATTTCGGACACTTAATTCTGTGCGAAGAATTAAAGATTTTGCAAATTTATTGGTGATTACATTTTTATTTGAGGCACAATCGGAAATGCGTATACATTTACACAGTGTAAAGTAAAAAACAAATTTTAAAAATTCAGCGATCTGAAAAAATATAGATAATTATTGCGAAACGATGAAATTTGAAACTCACAGTAAAAATACATAAATATTATGCGTTTGAAATTTGACGACAGTACGTCTTACGCATGTATTATCGGTAAATTATACAGCATCTTTTTTTTTTTATTTCGATCGCTCCGATTATTCAATGTTTTCAGAACACACGTTTAACTTTTTTAAATTTAGCTTTCCATAAGCACAACGTAGACTGACGAAATACAAAAAATTGAACTTATAATCGCAGAAATAAACCTTCAGTTCTGAATTCCCAAAAATCCCATCATATAGCCCAATAATAAAATTCGTCTTTTGAAACTTTGTTACAAAATCCGTTATATACGAACGTTCACTGAGAAGGCAGTAATTATCTTCGTCGTAAAGCAATCTCGCTTCTTAATCATTCATTGATAATTGTTTTAAAATTCGTAAACAACGCAATTTTCTGAGATAACAAAGTAACTATATTACTAATTTCCAATGCGCGCAGAAAATGAAATTAGAAGTGATACAGAATGGCACATCCTTTCTCAAAGCAAATTTTTCTAATTTCCTTTGAAGTGGACTGGCTTTAATGTCTTGCTCCATTCTGTGGTTTGCTGCCATCTATCGTCGCTCAAAGTACATTTTATCAACTTTTCAGTTTCCTAATAGTTCAACCACAAAATTATTTACAGAATATTAAAGAAGGCTAAAACATCGTCCTTAATAGCAATTTTCATTGAGAAATGTGCAACCGTTTTTAAGAAAATGGCGTTTAAGCGTTACTGTGAATGAGAAATTTGAAGCTCTATTTCATAGCAATATATTGAGTTTCCAAAAAACTTCATTTAAAATTATTTGAAGCACTTCAACTCATAAATTCAATGATGTATATAAATTGGTGAAAATGAGTAAATTAAGGGGGTGAGATATTTAAAAATATATTTGCATAATTTAAAAAACAAAAGAACACACCAAAATGAACTTTACTGCGTATTAAACAGTGCCCATTCTCGCCCTCCAGAGGGGGGAGATCACCGCCATCTCCTGAGAAAAAACATGCACTACACTAACGGGACTAATGACCAGAGAAGTTGACGCGCCCGGAAACATGAATGAATGAATCAATCAATCCTGATGACTATTTTTGTAAAAGTATTTACTTTGTTGCAGAGTTTTACGAGAGTATTTTGTTGGTTCTCGAGAAGTGTGCGTGCTACTTTATCTTTTTGAAATTTGTGTGGTTTTGAGGTGCAGCATTTTAGGAGCTAAACAAAATCAATTAATTTACCCCACAGTTTGTCTCGGAAAGCCAAATCTTTCTGGTTGGAGTCTTCATCAATTGACTATTGTTTAAGCTGCGACCATTTCGCTTTTCATTCTATTCGCCTTTTAGAGATTCTCCTGGATTGATGCGAGGTATTCTGTTTTCTGAGTTCTCGCGTTTCAATTTCAGGCGATTTTTTTATTTGTATTTAGTGGGCAGCGTACTAACTTTCCGTGCTATAATCCCGGGTTCGATTCTCGGTCGAGGCAAAAATAGAATTAAAGCTTTCCTTTAAAATCGTCCCTTTCTGTAGCTATGTAGCCCTGTAGTCTCTGTAGAAAAGCTGAAGCAGGCGGATCTTGCTAGTTACGGTGAAGAGAATACGTTATGTTCGCCTCATGAAGCTCTTACCCCCTAGCATGGGAATTTAACTAAGCCCAGACATGGGGGACACCGGTAGCTCGCCAATGAAGTCGGACTACCGACCCAATAACGCCAAATACATACATACATTTAGTATTTAGTCATTATGTTTCACGTAAAGGGCAATTGAACTCGACGCCGTTAGATCCCGGGATTCCTAGTCGGTCATCCAACCAGAAACCCGTGATTTTTAAAATTCGCTTGACCTTCGTGACTTCACATAGTTAACGAATCCAGCTAGCGACGCTGGTTTTACGGTTGTGGCCTTTCAGTAAAACCATCCCAACCATTCGCGTGGGTGACGGAGGGAAACCAGGTCAGGACGGCCGGCGCGGAGATAGAACCCGGTCCTCCCGAATGCGAAGTCAGCGCGCTACGGCCTGAGTTACTTCGCTCGGTTTCAGGCGATTATTAGGTTTCAAAATCTTTAAAGTGAAAGTTCTGAAATTTTTACTAGTTGTTTTTACATTTTGACATTCTCGTTACGCATGCGGTTTTGTGTTCGTTGGAACAGGAAGCCATGCTATAGTGGTTGCTCGGGGAAACTCGTCTTTAGCTCGACATCCGCCTTTGTCAACCGTATCATTGTCTATCTATCTATCTATCTATCTATCTACCCCCTCTCTCTCTCTCTCTCTCTCTCTCTCTCTCTCTATATATATATATATACATATATACATATATACATATATACATATATACATATATACATATATACATATATACATATATACATATATACATATATACATATATACATATATACATATATACATATATACATATATACATATATACATATATACATATATACATATATACATATATACACAACCATACACAAGAACGAATCAGTGCCGATAGTGGGGGCGAGAGTTAAGGTGACGCATTACTATTCAAGTGTACGTGTTTGGAAGCTTGCGGACTCGATCTCTGTCAGGGGCCGCAGACTTGCCCGAACATGACGAGTTTGTGGCGCGTGCCGAGATCGAAGTCGTGGGTCGACTACACTGGTTAGTAATTTTCCATAGTTTTTCTGCTTCCTCCTCGGCAAATGCGGATGAAGAACCCTAGAAAACGGGCCACCAACCGCGAGTGACCCTTCCTTCCCTTACGACCGAAAGATGGGTTGAACATCTACCCTCGAATGGCCTATTCCACTTATCTAGAAAATCATCAATCGTCAGGGGCCGCTTGAAGTAGGTCGTTTACAGGGATGCATAAGAATAATTTTTTCTCAGGGAGGACAATTTGAGTTTGGTCCCTCCATAAATATATCAAGTAGTATGTTTTATTATTACCTTGAAATAAAAACGAAATGTGCGAGAAAATTCATACAAAGAATACAATTTGTCGTACAAAGTGCGAAGTGATCTACGTAGTGTGAATATTTTGAAAAAAACTGAGTAAAATTCTAAAAATTGTTGACTTTCTATTTTAATGATTGACGCAGGATGGCAAGATCCCCGTCTCCTTCATTGGTTCCACCCCAGGCTGTAGAACCAGTCAAGAAAGAAAGAAGGAAGGTATAACAGCACGAGAGCAGAGGTTCTCCAGGTGTTTGCTTCGCAGACGTATTTACATAAAGAGGGCGCTCCGCTGTTGTTCGAAAGATGAAACGAGGAGAAGGTTGCAGCGTGGCAGGGGGGAGGGGGCGGCCCCCCTCCCTCCGAGAGGGCGAGGTAATTTCGCGTGTTTTACTTCTCGGCTTTCTTGCGCCGCTTCTCCAGCGTCTAAGCCTCTAATTCTCCGTTTTTCTTAAGGTTTACCGGAAATCAATGGGCGTTTCCTTGGCAACGCGGGCGGGCAGGCGGGCGGGTGGGCGGGCGGGCAGGCTGGCGGGCGCGCATGCCGGAGGCGGAGCGGGCGGGTGGGCGGGCGGGCGAGCGCGCGGGACTCGATCGGATGCCGCCCCTGGGGCGATCGAGGGCGATCGGACTATGGGGGAGGGGAACCTCCTTCCTCCACGACCGCCCCCGCGAAAGTTGTCGCCCGCTGTTTATTTGCTCGGCCTAGCTTTTGGACGATCTAACGATTGGATGAGAAGCCTCAGTGAATAGTCCGCCCACCACTGCCAGCGTTTGACGAGCAGCGTATTTGTCTGTTCGTCTTGCCATTGGAGGCTTAACTGGTTAAGTGTGGCCATCCGATGTTTTCGTAATTATACGATTAAGCTTCTCTTGTTCGATTATTATTTCATTTGTTTTGCAAAAAGAAACAAACAGATGGCTTACAGCTGGTTATTTTCCCACAATGAACTACCATTGTGTTGTTCGTGTAACATGACCATTGCAATTTTATTTTGTTTTAAATACGATGTTGTACTTTCGTATGATTTGATTTTACATTATAGCAGTTTTTTCATGTTTTCAATGTCACATATTCCGTTCCTGCACTTTTAACTGCCCAACATGATTTATTGTGTGAAAAACAGCTGTAAAGTACGTTATTACAGAAATATGAGGTGTTAACATGAATTTGAAAACGTATATTTGCATTGGTATTTTTATTGCCATATTGTGGCCAAATTAGATTCAGATAAATGCTCTATAGAAACTGCTGTACACCACCTACTACTGCGTACGTAAAGAACTTAGAATAGACGCAGCGATAAAATTCTGCCTTTTCAATTCTATTATTTCACGAATTTGATTAAATGGTATATTCTTGAACAGATGTGCTTCTCAACATATTATATATTATTAAGTAACGCCATCGAATTCCATTCATTCTTATATATTACTCATGCATAATATAGTTTAGGTCTTATTTAGTTTTGTTAATGCCTTATTTTACGTGGCGAAACTCGGTCCATCAGGCTCGCTCTTCCGTCTGACCACGCAAATTTCGATATGCTCCTTTCACCACCTAGCAGAAATCATTACAACTTCAGATAGTCAATTCGATTAGAATCAAAAACATTACACAATTAATTATATATATATATATATATATATTTATTTATATATATATATATATATATATATATATATATATATATATATATTAGTTCAGTACTTTTCTGTGGTATTTTTATTATTAATATTCTAGAGCATGTAATTATCCTTTTATGTTCCATGTGGTTCAGGTTAGTCTTATTGTTTGGGTGATTCTAGTTCTTTTCCTGGACGGCTGCTTGCCGATAGCCTATTAGCTGAGAAGCCGGAACCCAGCTCAGAGCGATTCTAGAGGTGCGCTGGGTTTAATGCGATTATACCTCTTGATAATGTACAGATTAAAAAAATTAGGATAATAAATGTATGTCGAAATATATTACCTTAAATAATTTTCTTTCCATTACCAATGAACGAATTTTATCAATTTAATGTTTTAAACGTTAGCACCGAGAAAATTAAAATTTTTCTGTATAAAATGTATCTTTTAATAGTACATCATGAAAAGATGATGTACTGATGGGTATTAATACAGTGTGATGCAAGCTAGGAACGAGCGAGTTTCGTAAATTTCACACGAGTATTATTATTACATCGAGTTTCAAGAGGTACTTTTTTTACGACGTAAGTAATTTTTTATATTGAATCGCTTGGTGTCAGTTGACATGCAGGATTCAGCCAAGGCCACCGTGTGGATAGCTCTCTAACCCTACCTTTCCTTGCTGCAGCTGGCTGGCTTTGGTTACCATTCCTCCTGCGAGGGAGTACTGAGCTACTCATACAGGATTATTATTATTATTATTATTATTATTATTATTATTATTATTATTATTATTATTATTATTATTATTGAGTTATTATTATTATTATTGCAGTTATTATTATTATTATTATTATTATTATTATTATTATTATTATTTAACTGCCACCGAGTCATACCTAATTGCAGTTCAAATAAATGTAAATGTACGATTCTAAATTATTAATTGTCAATACTTGGTTTGTAAACTTCTCTGCGATTGTTCAAGAATTCGTACCATAATGAAATCTGTATCGTAATGAGTATCATTACGCAACTGGTTGCAGCCATCAAATGACGGAATTGTACAATAGGAGTAGAAAATATCTATAAATGCCCCGCCTCCCTCTTGAATAATATCTTATCCAAGAGAGCGTGCCGCCATGCCGGTCCAATCTTGTGCACAGGGCGCCGCCACACAAGCAAAAATATTTGCGGAGTTCCTCTACGCTCGGGAGGTCGTTCAGGAGTTCCGCGAGGAAGAAAGTGACCATAAGAAGACGAGCGAGTGGGCGACGTCTCCCTCCATCGCCCCGGGGGAAGAAGGCGAAGGGGGCGTGGCTTCGCTGCAAGTGAGTGCGACGGCAGATTTCTTTCGCGGTTCCGAAAGGACAAGACTGTTTCCCCCAGCCGAAGAAATACACGAGGTTAGATAGATTGATTTTTTTTCGTGTTTCCGGGCGCGTCAACGGCGTTTGTCATTAGTCCCGTAAGTGTAGTGCGTATTTTTTTCTCGGGAGATGGCGGTGATCTTCTCCCGCTGGGTGTCGAGATCCGGCGCCGACCTACCGTCGGCTAGTGAGGTTTCCCCTTAACCAGGACTCTCCCACCAGCGGGGCACCGTCCCAGCCGAGACAAGCCATAAGCTCCCGACCGGTCTCCTGGAATACGTGGTAGTGTAGTGCATGTTAGTGTAAGTGTGTGTAAGGGGAGAGGATAGGAGAAAGAAGATGAAGGAAAGATCACGCGCGGTCCGTGACCCGTGTGTTAGGGTTCTGCTCGGGCATTCGCTTGGTGTTGATCGGACAAACCACGGACAACTACCGATCAGAGTACCCGGCCGCTAGGATTCTCCTCCAGACAGCGACTGAATTCTACCTAGCTGAAAAGCTAGTGTCGAAAATCTTACTGCCGTCGGAACTCGAAGCTAGGACCTCCCGGTGAGAGGCGCTGCAGTGACATAAGTTGATGCACTGAGCTACCGCTCCCGGTTACACGAGGTTAGAGATTAGAAAATGTGGGATAGAAAGTCCCTCAATGAGGTAGGGATTGTCTTAATTGATTTTGTTGTTTTCGAGCTCGTCATCCGTTATGGTCATGATCTTAAAAAGTACAGTGTATGTTATGTCCCGACAGGTGGCGGTGTTCCTGTCCCAAAAAACTGTGACATCCGAGTCCGATCTATGCATTGGTTTGGGGGGTTCCTTCTCTAGGTATCTCCGACGGTGGGGTCATCACTCCCGCGAGGACTAACTCCAAGTTGCCGAGTGGTCTCCCAACATGTGTGGTACTACATTGCCAGTAATTGTGAGTGAGTGAGTGTGTGTGTGTGTGTGTGTGTGTGTGTGTGTTTTGTATAAGGGGAGAGAAGGGATCAAGAATGTGGAAGGCAAGTCCGCGTACAGTCTCTGATCAATTCATTAAGGTACTACTCCTATATTCGTCTGGTATTGTTCGGAAAAAACACAGATAACTACCGATCAGCTGACTGCTCTAATTCTTCTTCTGGTGGTGGTGGAAATGGGCGTAACTATATTGCTAGTGAAGGAAATTCGGGTCCGTCGGAACACGAACACTAGAACCTCCCAGTCAGACACGCTGCACTGTAAACAGTAGTTGCCCTGAGCTATCTCAACCTGCGACTAGGAGAGGGCACACGAATTATTTTCACATGTGATATAAACATAATTGAACACAAGATATCAAAGGAGAAACACGGGGAATTACGACACAGAAGGATTACACAATTCGTACAATTATTACCTGGAACGTAAAGGATGCTATGGTAGAAATATTTAAATCTTTACTGTGTGCACTGACGAGAGAAGTGCAAATTCTCAAACCTGGACAAACGCATTTCGTCGGTGAAAAGTATGTGCTCGCTTAATATACACTACGAGAGAAAGCAAAAGAAAATTGTAGTTTCAGTGCAATTTCACTCCTCAGGTCGAAATTGTATTTGTAAAAGGGAGAGAACAGATTAGAGTTTGAACTTCTCAAAGCGTAGATTGATTGAAAGTAAAGGCATTGAATAGAATTAAAAGTGGGAGTAGAAGGGACGAACTCATTCGATTATCTCTCAAATACGAGAAAAAAGTGAAATTGCCCCTGAGAAAATAATAGAATCATCAAGAAAAAATGTTACAGAAGAACCAAACAATTTTCAAGAAAAAAAATATTTTCCTTTGCCTTTACATTCTGAACAACATAATTAATAAGTTATGATCTTTGATTTAATTATATTCTTAATATGTTCGGATTTCCTTAGAATATGACATTGTATCATTTACGAAGCGCATTGATGGATTTGCTTCGAGTCCTTCAAAGTGAGCTTCATGACGTCGGAAGAGACCTTCCGGCCGGAAGAAAGGCAGCGATGGAACGACGATGAGGTGAGGCGTGGCGTGGCGGAGTGGGAAAGGGCATGGCGGGGCGAGAAGGAGCGGAGCGGGTCGGGCGGGCGGGGGGGTCGTGTCGTGTCGTGTCGTGTCGTGTCGTGTCGTGTCGTGTCGTGTCGTGTCGTGTCGTGTCGTGTCGGGTCGGGTCGGGTCGGGTCGTGTCGTGTCGTGTCGTGTCGTGTCGTGTCGTGTCGTGTCGTGCCGTGTCGTGCCGTGTCGTGTCGTGTCGTGTCGTGCGTGTCGTGTCGGGTCGGGGCGGGGCGGGGCGGGGCGGGGCGGGGCGGGGCGGGGCGGGGCGGGGCGGGGCGGGGCGGGGCAGAGTGGGACGGACAGAGTGGGACGGGGCAGAGTGGGACGGGGCAGAGTGGGACGGGGCAGAGTGGGACGGGGCAGAGTGGGACGGGGTAGAGTGGAGAAGAGCGGGGAGACATGGTAGGGAGGGTCGGGGCGGGGCGGGGCGGGGCGGGGCGGGGCGGGGCGGGGCGAGGCGGGGCGGGCGGGCGGGACGGGGCGGGGCGTGGCGGGGCGTGGCGGGGCGTGGCGGGGCGGAGAAGGGTACGCGGGAACGCGCGAGGGCGGATTTCTTCTGCGGTTTTATTGGAGCCGTCAGCCGCACACTCCGAGTGCCTCTTGGGCGGCGCGACACGACACGACGCGGCCTCGCCCCCACTCCACCCCCTCGCCGAGGAGAAACTCACGCGATAGTTTCGACCAACGCCGACGCTGCCGCCTTCTTCGGCCCCGGCTCTGCACCCGCCGCCCTGTCCGCAGCCCTGCCCTCTGTCCAACCTCTCGGCACCCACCGCCCGATACCCCCGCCCCCACCGCCCCCCCACCATTCCGTCACTACATTCCACCTCTGACCACCATTCTTCTCCTTGCTGCTGCAGTCTCCATATATCCTCTTCTTCTTGTTTGCCCTCGCTGCTCTTTACCTCTCTCAAAGCACCCGCATTTCGCAGCCTTCGCCACTTCCGCGGCCTCCGCTCCTGCCGCCGCCCGCACCGCCGCTCCCGCCGTGCCGCGATTCTCTCCATCCCCGCTGTCCCTTTCGCCCTCACCATTTCGGCCGTCCCCTCCGTCCACGCTGTCTTCTTTGTGTCCAATATTGTGACCGGGAGCGGGAGCTCAGTGCATCAACAGATGTTACTGCAACGCTTCTGATCGGGAGTTCCTAGCTTCGAGTTCCCACGGCAGTAAGATTTTCGACACTAGTTTTTCAGCTAGGTTGAATTCAGTCGCTGTCTGGAGGAGAATTTAGACTCCTCTGATCGGTAGTTTCCCGTGGTTTCTCCGATTAACACCAGGCGAATGCCGGAGCAGTACCGTATCAAACGGGCCACGGACAGCACGCAATCTTTCCTTCCTCTTCCTTGTCTTATCCTCACCCCTTACACACACAGTTACAGTAACATTCACTACATTACCACCATTACCATACATTACCATACCGGGAGTTCGGTCGGGGACTTAGAACTTGTCCCGGCTTTGACTGTGCCCCTCTGGTGGGAGATACCTGCTTGGGGAATACCCCGTAAGCTGATGGTAGGTCGGCGCTGGATCTGGCCATCCAGCGGGGGAAGACCACCGCCACATCCCGCTGATAAAAACATGCACACTTACGGGGCTAATGACCTTAGTAGTTGACGCGCCCGGAATCACTAACAATCAATCAATCAGTGTCTAATATTTTGCAGCAGTACAGCCGTTCCTGCCGCACTTCCCACCACCCGGTCTCCATCACCACTCCGACAACCCTCACCTCTACGTCCCAACCAGCATGGAGCCCGGCAGCTTTCTCCATTCTCGTGACCGGTCCCTCCACCTTCCACGCCACCAAGGACGCTTCGCTACCCTTGTGGGCCCTCCACTCACGCCTTCGCCGCGGATTTTGTTGCTCTCCCACCGCGCCTCGCCCTCTCCGCAAACGCCTCCGCGACCGGCGCTTGTGTCCCTGCTGTCCCCGATCGCCAGACTGCGCGTGGTCGCCTGGCCTCGCCCCCCAGATTAAGGCGCTTTCTGATTCCCCGCGTCGACTTCTTTATGATTGCGGGCGCGGGTCGCGCGCAGACTTGGCCCTGGATCTCGCTAAGAATAAAGTTTTTTTTTCCGGCGTCGCAGCCCAGAAATCGCGGTTTTGTTGTTTTCGCAGTGGAGTTACGATTGAATTACAGCTGCTCTCTTTTTTTTGTGTGTGTTTTGTTGCTTTTTTTGTATTTTTTTTGTTTTTTTTGTTTTTGGTTTCACGTCTTCGCGAAGCATCAGATCTGCTAATAGAACTTAATTTGTAACACAAACCGTCGACTGCGGCCCCTCCATAAAGTTGGCAGTGCTCTAATTGCCGCTGCAATTAAATTTATTCGCCGGGTCTAATTGGGCCGCGCTGCCCGGCGGTGGCGACGACGACGGGGGCGGCGGCGGCGGCGGGGGCGGCGGCGGGGGCGGGGGCGGCGGCGGGGCGGCGGGGCGGCGGCGGGGGCGTGGCCCCGTGCGGGTAGTGAGTAGCGACGCCGCGCGACGACCGCGCAATCACGACAGAATTTACGCGGCCACGCAGGGCGCAGGGACCGCGAATAGCCGGAGGGTTTTGAAGAAGAGAGCGACAAAACGTTGCATTCGGTGTAGCCGGAAATTTAGTGCCCAGTCCGGGCACCTTCCACCTCTGCATCTGGGGTTCAGGTCCAGGTCTATGCACGTACAATTTGTAATGAATAAAGTGCAATGACGATTTTACCGATTCCCTTGGCTATAATTTCTCCATTTCTAAATCATTAATTATAACCACCAGACCATGAAATTCGTTCGGTCATTCCAAGTAATGATTGTGTCTCTTAGGAACTGGAGGTACGCTTATATCCTGAAATGAGCCATGGTGAAGTGGTCATTGAAATAGCTCATAACTCAGCTTTGGATATCAAAGTTTAAGCTCTGGGCGATGCAAGTGGATTTTTTGGTGGGCAAGGGTGCTAGATACAGGTTTTCCAGTTTCCCTATCAAAAATTTTCATCTACGCATGAACGAAGAGACTAGGTACTGAGAAACATACTAACGAAAAAAACATTTCGTTTGAAATGTCTTGATTAACTAGTTACAAGAGGACATCGGGCACCTGGGATAGATGAGTTTGATTCCCCAGGCAAGAGACGCATAATCATTGAGAAAAATCTTCGAAGTAGGTTAGTCTTCAGTAGCTGAACCCTCTTGACATCGGGAGGATATCAAACAAAGATTCCTCTGGCTTTGAGCTGTAGGGTTACTCCAACCTTGCAAGTAGAGCAGGGTTCTCAATTGCGACCTGAAAGCCCTTTTCCGGAAGCAGACGGTTACATTTGTTTCCCAGTACAGTAGATTTGTGAATGTCTGTGTTCCTGTTTACTGATGCTTCAGGTTAATCTTGGTAATTAAAAGGAAAATATTATTTATTGAAAACCGGAACTCACAAGTTAATAAATTAATTACTATAGTAGCATCCAGCAGGCGTGCGCGCTGGGCGATGCTTTTACCAATTCTGAAAAAGTTGGAATTTCCCCGAATCCGATGGTTATCGAATTCCCTCATCAAACATTATTTTAATCCCTCTCAATTTTAGTAAGTTGTCATTCTGTGACCGCAGTACACGGGTTCATTCATTTATATCGTGTAGTTTAATTTGTATTTCACTAGGAATATTGTCATTTACCCCCAAAATTTGTACTCAAATCGACCCTTTTTGGATTGTCCGAGATTGTTCGCATCCGAGGTTGTCTCAGTTTCAGTAAACCTGGCATCTACTGTCCTTTATTTGCGGTTTCAAAATTCTGCACACATCTTCGCTAGGGGCACCTGCTATAGAGACATTCATCTAAGAAGGGACCGCATTGTCAGCTGCTGCTTGGCTAATCCTGGCAACGCAAATGCAAATTATGTCTATGGGCTTACTCCGTCAAGATGTTCGTTTGCAGGTGGCTTAGTAGTAAATGGCTTTGACACTATCCCTTGACATGCCATCGCCTAACACGACATTCATGTGTTTCGTGAACAGTAAAAGTGGTCCCTTATTAGGGTAACTTTTCTCTACCTGCTGCTAATACTGGATCTGCGCAGTTGACGGTCTAACGAGCGCTTGCCGGCCGGTCGGTGGCTCGTGCCCACGCGGTGTGCGAATCGATTTTTCGAGAGTTTTTGATGGTCAGCTATTTACGGAAGAAGTGGCGCTCCACCGCTGCGGTTTATGAACAGCCCTCTCCCTGCCCTCCAGCCCTCTCCCGCGCCGCTTGCCTGTTAGCCGCTCGGTTAGCGCCGATTTCTCAGCGACACGGGCGGACGGCCCGTCGGAGGTCGTGACCTCTTGCGAAGGAAGGTCAAGATCCGAGTGAAGCTGATAGCCTGGGCAACAGTTTTTTATAACAGTTATCTAATCGAAGATCTTATTCCCATAGTGACGCGAATGCCGGAGCAGTACCCTAACAAACGGGCCACGGACCGCGCGTGATCTGTCCTTCCTCTTCCTTGTCCTATCCTCTCCCCTTACTCTAACATGCACTACAATACCACATATTCCGGGAGACCGGTCGGGAGCTTAGAGCTTGTCCCGGCTGGGGCGGTGCCCCAGTGGTGGGAGAGTCCTGGTTAGGGGGAAACCCCACTAGCCGACGGTAATGTCGGCGCCGGATCTCGCCATCCAGCGGGGCAAGATCACCGCCATCTCCCGAAAAAAACATGCATTACACTAACGGGACTAATGACCGAAGTAGTTGACGCGCCCGGAAACACGAAAAAATCAATCAATCAAACCCATAGTGACATTTATCCATTTCCGTTTGCTTTTAGTGTTACGTATCAATATATCCTTACAACGATTCTCCATAATCCTGCCAAATACTAGGCTCGAAAATTGCCTTTCTCCTCTGTATAACGATATCCGAAAATAGTGGAATTCCTTGTTGAACTTTAAGGCTCTGTTTGAATAGTTTCCCTTCCTAAGAATTTGGTTTTATAAAGAGTGGTCGCTTTGGAAATATGGTAAGCTCTTCAACTTGTTGTGTAGATTTGTTTGTTTTTTTCATTTACAACTTCGGAAATGTATGCCGGTTTTAACAGATTTTTCCTTTGTCTATTGGATATAATTTTTTTTTATTTAATAGGTAATTATTACAGCCAAATTAGAAAACTTGATGCAATGTGGCTAGGCCGAAGGCCTTTAAGCCATTACAATACCTACATTCTACCGCGTTCTAACCTTTCGCCTTCTGGTATTCACCCCAAATGGTCTCTCCATCGCATCAAAGCCGCGGAAACGAGACCATACGGTACGGCTGAGGGAAAAACCCCTGAAGGGGGAAAAACCTGCCGTCAGAAGCCGAGTACATGCTACTCTATCCGGTTTTTAGACTATTTATTTGGCGCGGGCGTCAGGCATTCTCCTTCCAGTGTTTGGCCTCCACCGCACCTGAAAACAAACAGCACCACAGAAAATCGTCCGCACCAACGCCTCTGCCCTACCATTTCCGATTCCCACTTCCCTTCGCCCCCTAATGTGCTTTATTTTAACCGTTTCCTTTTATTTTATTTTAATTTAATTTATTTTGAATTTATTTAACTTATTTTAATTATTTTAAGTTAATATATATATTTTTTTATTGACTTATTTATCTACTTATACTTAACAATTGACTACAATTTATAACTTTTTTTTTGTTTTTTTTGTACTGTTTACTAGCCTAACATAACTTACTGACTAACTTAATAATTGTTAGTTTATTGATTTATTACATATTTCTCTCCAGTCTAGGCTCTGCTCGTACTAACCACTGCTGTTTTCCCACTCCTTAATTTCAGTTTCTCTAGTGGTCCGAACCTTTCCGAGAAATGTATAATTTCCGGTGGTACCATGGTAGTTTAATGATATTCTGGTAATAGAGTGTGAAGAGATAATAAATTGAGGATATATGTGGAGCACCACTTTAATCAGAATCTATACCATAATTACCGTATTTACATTGTACTTATTGTATTGGTTTTGGTTTATTTTACACCTTCAAGATTTCTTTAAAATCTTTCTTAATTTAGCTAAAGAAGAAAAATTAAAACGAATTAAAATCAAGGACAAGGAGACTGAAATCGACCAGCTCCCCTATATTCACTACAAGATAAATTGGTTTCGAGCATAGAAATATTGTGAAATATCCAACCACTTTGTAAGCGAGCGTAGGAATTTAATAAGTTGCCGTCAATAAAAGTGAACATTGTATAAACGGTTTTAGGACTCCCTGTCCTTTGTACAAACGAATTTATGAGCAATATATCTCTTTGCAGGAAGGCGAATATACAAATATTTGCAAGTCCATTTATCTTTCCCATATTTGGCAACTATTTGTTACTCTTTTGTCAGTCTCGATTTCATTTTCGAGATTCTGAATTGCACTCACCCGCAATAACGAGAATATTTTTGTACTAGTGTTTGTTCACTAGTGAACTGATTGCTCATTGCTGCCTGAATTTGTATTTTAATAAAAGAAAGTTGTTTATGCATTATGCTCTTCATTATTAGTTGTAATCACTGCTGAGTCACGAAAGCTCCAAATAATCTACAGAGACCGTTATCGATCGTTGAGTAAGTTCGGAATCCAGCCCTAAGTATCCAGCCTGTAGCCAATCTCTCACAACAAGTTTGCACGTTTAGGTTGAATGTTAAACATGATATACTGTAGGTTATATTTAATTACTTTAAATAAAAATATTATCATGTAGTTGAGGAAAGCTGATAAAATTTTTTACTTATCCTACAAGCACTTATAATACTCGTATAAATTATTAGAAGAGCTTTTGTTCGCTTTTTGCGCATGTACTATAGATCTTTGTCTTCTGAACTCCGTTAAAAGTACCTACAAGCAAACTGAATAAGTTGTATTAAAGTATTTTGTTTATCAGCATTATAAACGACCTTTTTCATTGCATGAAATAATTCTGAAAATGGCACGTTTATAACATCTTCCTTATTCGTCTTCCTTGCCCGTCTTCCTTGCCCGTCTTCCTTGCCCGTCTTCCTTGTTCATCTTCCTTGTTCGTCTGCCTTGTTCGTCTGCCTTGTTCGTCTGCCTTGTTCGTCTGCCTTGTTCGTCTGCCTTGTTCGTCTGCCTTGTTCGTCTTTCCTGGCTGTTCTAACTGCCCGACCTCGCTGCACGATGTCATAACACCAATTGCAATACATGTTGTCAATTGCAAAACTGCGTCTGAAATTTATTTTCAAAATTAAAGTTGCAATTTTTTATCAATTTTACATGAATAATTCATTTGATTTATATCTTATTTAATTCTTCATTCGTATCTTTCATTAGGTCTGTTGAGTCCACTTTATCACGCACGTTGCACCATGATTATTGTATTCATTATTTCAAATTCATCATTTTTTTTCGCTTCTCTTAACATGAATATACTTGTATATGACACTCCATTCGCCGATCTTCTTACAAATGAAGACTGTACGTTCCCTTCAAGAAAGTAATAAAACACAATGGTTTTCCTGCGACTTCATAGGCTCGTAATACAAACTTGTAAATTAAAGCTGCGATCCCGCGAAGTTCTTGGCGCGTGCGAGGAATGGCAATTTCCGCGTTTCCTTCGTTCCATTTCGCAGCTCTCGTACGCGACGCTTCGCCAGATCATTCGTTTGGCGCGGCGACGATCCTGCGTGTCATTTTTCGTGGCCCGCCCCCCGCACCCCGGGCGCCGAAACTTTGCGCTGCGACGTATTTACATATAAAATGCGTCACGCGTTTGTCATAAGCCTGGATCCTTCGGCGGGCGCACTGTGGCGCGAAGCAACGAAAAGGGGGCAAAATGGGTTTGTTCACGTGAAATGTCTTTCTTTACAGTCTATATATTTAATAATAATAATAACAATAATAACAATAATAATTATTATTACTATTATTACTATTATTATTACTATTATTAATATTATTATTATTACATTATTATTATTATATTTTTACTGCTAGTGAGCGTTCGGTCTGTGGTTGTTGAGGAAAAGAATATGAAAATTAAAAGAAACAATGAATAATCATATTAAAAAGCGTATATAAAAACAAATAAACAAACAAAACTAAAATAAAAACACAAACAGATAAGTACAAACAATTGATAACAAAACCTATCTTTACTTCGTAGCCATATCTTTACTTTACTTCATTTGACTTTACTTCTTTGCATATTCCTTCGGCAACAAGTAATTTACACCTTAACTGTATGTATATGTGCAGCTTTCCCTATACTTTTGTTAGTTTCCTTATCCTGTTTTCCCCGAAAATATGCTTGCAACAACATTATTCTCTCGTTTCTTGAAAAAATGCATCACTACTGAATTAAACATTTAGAACAAGGATTAAGAAAACGAAACACATGCGGAAATCGTTCGTGATAGTTTCATTTCCAACGTACCGCGAACTATGAAACTACAAATGAACAGGGAATGTAGATTAATATTTAGATTTTTATTTTGAGGAAGAAATTATCATACACGGACCGGGTAACTGTGTTAAAGGCATTGCTCGAATAGAGGAAACCACGGAAAATACCAGTCAGAGCAGCTGAACTCTGCAATTCTCTCACCTAGGGAGTGATCAGCATTAACGCGGATACTTAACCGGTGTCGTACATGCGATATTTTCGGCATCTTATCCCCCACTCTCCGAAGATAAATGCAAAAGTGATTTTATTGAAAGAATGTATTTTAAGTGACGCGACTTAATTCACAGTTAGTTGGAAAATTGACGTTGAAGTACAAATAATGTGACGCTTACTAACATATTATTGTAAAAATAGTACGAAATTTTTTGCTCATTTTTATTTAAAACGTTAATTTGGGTATATCAGTTCTAGTCGACTAAATGTAACCTCATCTTTTCGAAGTAAATAAGTGGGCATGAAATTTCTAGCTCAACTGTATCGGCAGGCATAACCGTTATTTTCAAGAAGTTGGTTTCAAGGCTATCAATAATTCCAAAGTAGTTAATTAGTATTAATTAGTCTCAACACAATAACTGATAATTTTTTGAAAGTAAAGTGCAAAGGAAACTTAAATTTGAGGGACTTTCATTCAAATGTTGCCATAGTAATTATAATTATAGTCAAAAACGCATTTGATTTTTCGTTTTTTAGGTGTAAAAATAAAACAAAAAACCCGTATTGGGTACATCGAAAGTTCTGTTCACGAAGACCGAGTACCACTAGGATTGTTGTTTTCACAGTTGTTACAAATGAGAGGTTTTCTAGATTTCGTTTTTGAAAAGGCGAAAAGTGGACTTGGGGGCGTGAGCGCTTCCCTTCCGCCCGTGTCTAGCCTCCCCGGGGCCACCGCAAGGGTCGCGCGTGGCGGGAGATGCGTTCGGAGGCGGAGAGGCCGGCGCGGCGGCGGGGCTACGTTAACACAGAGTTTCTAACGCTTTTAGCCGCCTGCGCGCAGCGAGACGTGGAGTGGTGGATCAGAGAGTGGGGTGAGGGGTGGTATGGCGCAGCGGGAGAGACGTGAGAGGGCTGAGGGAGGGGGAGTGGCGCGACAACGACGTGGCGGGGCGGAGCGGTGGCAGAGCCGAGTGGTGGCGGAGATAAGCGGTGGCTGAGCGGAGCGGTGGCTGAGCGGAGCGGGGGCGGGCGGGCAGAGTGAAGCGGTGCTATGGTGGAAGTTTTAGGGGCGTGACGGGAGGGTTGCTGTGATTGGTGGCTGAGCGGAGCGGTGGCTGAGCGGAGCGGTGGCTGAGCGGAGCGGTGGCAGAGTGAAGCGGTGCTATGGTGGAAGTTTTAGGGGCGTGACGGGAGGGTTGCTGTGATTTGGGGGCAAGCGGCTGAACAGTGCAGAACTGCGAGAAGGCGGTGCCGGGCGGGACGCTGTGAGCGGGAGTCACGAAAGAGGTGCCGATAATCCCGGCGCTGATAATGTCTTCATCAGAGCCAAGAATCCAACGCTCTCACGGAGCGAAGGTCGAGGGGGCAGGCGAGGCGAGTGAGTGAAGGAGCAAGCGAAAGGATAGGCGGAAGGCCGCCGTATGAGGGCTAAGGAGGAGGCGGAGTCGCAAAGTTGGGCAGAGGAGGAGGAGGAGGAATATCGTACGAGCTCCGCATAAGGATGTGATCTGGGTTGGTAGTTGGGGTAATGACAGAGTTGCACGGCCTGCAGAGGGTCTCTTGGCAACTATTAGAATAAGTGGTTGATTTTCAATTACGAGTACTATAAGAAAGCCGCCTATTATTCGTACATACGTATTGGGCCACAAAGATGAAATTACCCTAATCGTCAGATTTCCGCTTCTTAATTTAGTAAACTAGCTGAAATATTAGCACTTCCCTTGTATTTATCTACCACAATTATCTGTTAGGCAACATGAGAAATGATATTTTACACTTGCTTTACACTTATCTATGGTGTAAAATGAAAAAAAAAAGTACTTTTCCACCACTTCCCCTTCAGCTTTACCCAGCTCCATGCCACCTCTCTCCTTCCACACCGTCTCTCCTCGCCTTACGCGAACACACCCTTCTCCCCCACCTCCCGCACGTCCCGACCCCTTTACTCTTTCGTTGTCAAGCTCTGGTGAAACTCATGTCAAACTGCGGAGTCGACTTTGCCGCCGCGTACCACAGAGAAGGTGTGGTCATATAAAACAGAAGGGTACTACAAAGTAAACGAAACACCGGAGATGGCATAATCAATATTCGCTTATTGATAAGTATCTCATAAGTATATAACTAAATGTTTCCCTGAGTTCTCACAAAGAATAGTGTATGCAACTCATACAAAATACGGGTACCCATATCCAAATCCCCATCTCGGCTTCTATTGCTGCTTCGTTCGTTAATGTTTCATTCGTACGTCAAAGACTCGCCTTCGTGCTAAGAACCTAATGAAGTATTCCTGCAAGAGATTCAAGCGGCTATAACTACATTCACAATAACAAGAAGGTGCGTAAAATATTCTATATGGAGTAACATTTTGTCTACATACTCTTTAATTGAAATGATGCCTGAAATGACAACATGTTACTTGAAATGTTCGTGACAAAAATATGATATAACAATGTATAAAATCAAATTATGTTTATTGAGTGTGTAATTTTCTGAAAATGTTATAAATTATATAGATATGCATACTTGGCCGTGATTGTTTGTTTCAAGCCCTAGAAATTAATCGTTAGGTTACTCTCTCACAATGAGTTGAGGGGTAAACAGATTTTTAAGTATTTAAAGCGGATTTAATTTCAGGGTCTTATAATTATTTATGATGTTTTACGTTTATGAAATTCATACAGCGCTATTAAATCGAATAAAATCGCAAGACATGATCAATTTTGTTTTGTTGACATGTAATTAAATTCATTCATAAATGCACTCATATTTACGGAGCAGCTGTTTTCCAATTTGCGAACAAAAGACTAAATCCATCGTTTTCTTCTTCCAACTAAAGTACAGTTTATTCACGGCAAGTTTGTCAAATATTAACACATTAAACACTAGACGGGGTGATATATCACTCTCCCAGTTGGTAGTAGTAAGTAAAAAAATTATTACTTTGGAATATGTGTGTTTTATATAATATGTTTAATATAATTTAATCGTGAGAAAATGAATTGACAGTATTCCATTTATTCAACGCTTTTGACTAAGCATGTTGAAAGTTGAATGGTTTTAACGATTGCGCTTTTCAAAATGGACTAATAGACCTTCAATTTTATTTTACTTTTGAGTGAGTTAAAGGAGACGAAATGTTAGAATGATAATTTCACAAATATTTTAGGACAACGTAGTTAACAGAATTAAAAAAGTGTTTTTTACTTCATGTATTTTATGAAGAAAATAAATATTAAGAAACGTCGGCATATCGAAATGTGTGTTTTTTACTACTTCCACGTCGCGTACCCGCCAACCTGCTTACCTGCAATTTGACAATTTCATTTTCTTTTCAAAATGAGAAGGTTGTGGCATTTCATTATCAAATATCATGAATGTGTATTTATTACACAGCTTGTTTAAGAAAAAACAATATTTTAATTTCCTTAAAAATTGAATTGCTTGAAATATAGTGGTTTCCTAAATCTGCAACATTTGTTTACTTCATTGCAGAACGCACGATACCGCGGTGCTCAATGTATTGTATCCTCGTACTTTACAATACACATTATGCTTGAATTACTCATAATTGGTAACGTTTAGGCATTTTGCAGCGTTAATGGTTGTGAAACACTAACGACAGGGATTTATAACTTCCGAATTGTAAAGAAAGACACCAGTTTTACTACTGTTTCCGTTTTGCAAATGGATCCTTCAAATAACATACTTTAAAATGTTTTTTATTCCCTCTTATTTTTCTAAACTGTAGTACTTGTACAAAATACTGCGAGCCACAGTCGTGTGCGGTACAAGCCGTAAGGCCAGCACCCGACCTGAGACGTCTTGGGGGGGTGGCGAACACAATTCACCAGATGGTCGACTAGCTCAGTATAGACGTCCCAGTGTGGACACAATAAATAAAAAAAATAGGGGGGGGCAGGGTCGTGAAGATCGTTTATGGATTGGATGCAAAATTACAAACAACAAATACAACCCAATTGTTTAACAAACTTTCAGAAATTTAAAAATATTGGCTGCTTTGACAAATACATACAATGGCACATAAGAAAAAATCAAATACAGAATACTCTTGACCAAAAAAAACACTAATAACACAATACACAATTTCCTACTTTCATCTACAACCCAATTGTTTAACAAACACACTTTCAGAAATTCGAAAGAATCGTTAAAATATTACTTTACAAAAATGTGAAAGAAACACACATTGAAAATCAAAAATTAATACTTTTCCCTTAACATTACTTTTACAACAAAAAGGAAACTCTTTCTCTCTCTAAAATCCAGAGAATTACTATTATTATAATTATACTCTTACACAAACTCTTAATCACTATATTACAATATTTGATCTTGAAATCCTTTTTGAAAGAAAAGATTGATTCTGTTCTCACGTATTAGAAGTCGGAAACAAATGTACTTTTACTTTTCTTATCTTTTAAGCGTGGTAAATCTGTTACCCTCCCTTTTTCTTTCTACGTGACAGATACAGAATAAGCTTTCTTATTAAACTGAATCACTCCTATCCTTACAAAACATTTTATTTGGAACGACCTTACTTTGTTCTCGGCCGCGTAGAGCAGTCCACTTTGCTTCCTTCTACACCTTTCCACCGAGCTGCTTCGGCCTTGAAGCGTCGTGGCCTCGGTTGAGAACGCCGTTGCTCCCTCAGAAATCGCCTTCTTCTTCTCGTTCAAGTTTTATATGCTTGAATACTCTCATATGAATTTTACTTTATTTTCGATTACAGTTAATGACCAACTGGATATTCAGAGTGAAAATGAATCCAGAGATCACCCCTTTTTATATGAGCACCAACTTCAAGAGAGTATTTAAATATACGAAAAGCATGTGAGAGAGAAAAAAAACTGGAAAGAGAAATGAATGCAAGCTATTAATTACTGCCATCTATTCAAAACTCCACTCCCTAATTCTTCCATTATAAATTCATAACGTTTCTTATTACCTTTCTTCTAAGATTATGTTTAAATCAATTTATAATAGAATAATTACCTCTTCTGGTCTTCTAGAAGAGTTTTCCTCAAAAAAGTTGCAAATCTGAAATCCGCTGCAATGTCACTTCCTGGGGTACCGTTTTCCATACGTCCGCCCAGTTCAGCTGCTACCTTCAGAAAGAACTTTTCTTTCATCCGACCTCCGGTCTCGCCCTTGGTATAAGGTGGCGGTCTCTCTTGTTTTAAATTCTAATTATCATTCCAAATATCCATCCGCGTTGGCGCGCGTTCAAAATATTCTTTTCCCTCGCTTTCTTAGGGCGGTATGTGACACGTTTTCGGAATCTAAGAAAACGGGCGGTCACATAACCCCTTCTTTCGAAAAAAAAGATTTTATGGAATTTGATTTCATATGCCTTAAAATCTTTTCACTAAAATTTATGCTCTTCTTTTTTCTTGATTCTAGAACGTCGAGCAATCTTGTTCTCTTCCTCTTGTACTCCTACTCCTTTTCTTCTTCTTCCTCATCTTCCTTCTTCTTTTCTTCCTTCTTTCTCCCTCTTGTTTTTCCTTTTTCTTTTACATGATTCTTGTCGGTTACTTTATCTGTTTGTTTCATCATTTTGCCACTTATTTCATTCTTTAAATGGTCGCAAACTGTGGAAATTGTACTTTTCGATTGTCTTCCCACTTTCATCTAGTGTGCTTTCGCAGCAACGGAAGAAATATTGCAATGTGCATGGCGAAATTAGGAATAAATCTGGCGTAATAATTGACGCAACCTAACAAACTTTTAAGTTGTTTCGTGTTTTTTGGCGGTGCAATTTTATCTATCTCCGCATCTTTTCCATATTCATTTTGACTCGTTAACTATCACATCATAACCCAGGAACTTAACTTGTTTAGTGCAGAAATTACTTTTCTCCAAATTCAGTTGTAAATTATTTTCAATCAGACGTTTCAACAAAATATCTAGCTTAGTCATGTGTTCTTCAAATGTCTTAGAATACACAAGCACGTCATCAATATAGATAAAAACATCGCTGGACATCTCTCTGCCAATGATATTGTCTAGACATTGTACAAGAGCAGATGCACTGTTCTTGAGTCCAAATGGCATTCTTTTGAAGACATACGAAATTCCCGGTGAATAAATCCTGTATATTGTCTACATTCAGGTGCTATCGCTATTTGCCAATACGATGCAGTGAAGTCGGTTGAACTCAACCACTTGATGCCGGATAATTGATTAGTTAAATCCTCTACACGCAACGGTCTGTCTCTGTACGGTAAGGTCACTTGATTCAATCGCCTTGCATCTAAACACAACCTTATCTTCCCATTACTCTTTTCTACGAGCACTATCGGATTTAGATAAGAGGTTTTGGACTTCATGATGATATCATCTTTGACCATGGTAGCAATGAGCTTATCCACCTCTTCCTTATGTTTTTCTGGAATGACATATTGGTAACCCGTGAATGGTGTTTTATCTGTTAATTCTATTTCGAATTGAAAATCTTTACTAGTAATACTTCAGTTAACTGTTTTTTCTGATATGCATTGAGATTATCGTTGCACAGTTCATCATCAAATGAGATTAATTCGATTGATAATATCGCCAACTCTTCTTCACTAGATTGTTCTATTTGGTTTGCGGCGGGATGGCGTGTCGAAACAAACCTTTCTAATTTTCCGACTCATGTCCGCGAGATGTACTTGGTCCTGTATTTCTGGGTTGGAAAACTCCTCTATCAATAGAATTTTTCTATTTCTATCCTAGACGAGGTCCTGTCTTGTCTAGTATAAGTTTGTTTTTCTTGGTAATGTTTCGGTTTGTAAGTTTCTCCTGTTTCTGGTTTGCTTACATTATGTTGTTGCTGTCTGCTATCTTGACCATTTACCGGACCATTAGCATTTGCCCTTGCTTTCTGTAACCTTTCATTATACACGAAAGTGGCATCATACAATCCTAGTTGCGTTATTAATTTTTCAGTGGACATTGGTAAGAGATTCTTAAGCAAATTTTGCGTCGAGGAAGGAAAATGACGTATTAATAAACAGACAATTTCTTCATCCGGTATCGTCGGAGTACATAATTTGAAACAAGCTAATTTCTCCGTTGCATATTCCTGCATGGACATCGTACCTTCTTCCACGTACCATACATTACGTTAACTTTAAAATTGATTTGGGTTTCGTTATTCCAATATCTCGAATAAAATTTTTCTTTGAGTTCGGCCATAGTTTTGGGAAACTCTCCTAAACTATCTGCCCAGATTCGTGCATTACCCTGCAACATCTGATAAACGATTCGAGTTTTCTTACTGTCCGGAACACAATTTAAAGAAAAGAAATTATCTACTTCTTTCATAAATACACATGGATTTTCATCTCCCACTGCACTGAAATTAGAGTACACGGCAATGAAACATACGTGGGCTGAACACTTCCTCCATCGATGGTAAATTTTCTAATTGATTTTTCAGTTCTACTACTTCAATCTTATATGCATTAATTTGATGTTGTAGAACGCCATCCTGTTCAGAAAGAGCCTTTATTCCACTATCTAATTTATTAGCTTGAACCTGAACTTGTTCAGTAACTAATTTCTGGAACTTTTCTACTCCTTGTTCTACCTCAATCTGCCTGTCGGATACGGCGGTTATAAGATCCGATTGTGTTTCGATCCTAGTTTCAAATTCTTTCGTTACTTGATCCACTTTTCTTCTAATTCAAGTCCCAGCTCCGTGAATTTTTCTCTAAGTTCTCGTGTTCCTGTGCTAATTCTTGTTGAACCTCGCTCTTAAATTCGACCTTCCACTGCTCCGCTAATTCAGTAAACTGTGCTTTTAAATTTTCTTCTAACTTTCTATTATTTTCTTCTAATTTCGTGTCGAATTCCGTGAATTTTTATTTTCCTCTAATTTGGTTTCCAAAGTATTTATTGCCGAGTTATTCTCCTCTAATTTGGTTTCCAAAGTAGCCTTTTCTCCTCTAGTTTAGTTTCCAAAGTAACCCCTAATTTTTTTATGGTTTCCTCTGTTTTTTCCTCCTGGATGACTAACCTCACATCTAATTGTTGCATAAATTGCCCTATTAACCGTTGCATCATTGAATTAGCCCTCTCGAGGTTTCGTTCTTCCTCATCCTGATCTCGTGTTGGCGTTGGCTGTGATTCTGTCGGCGACGTCTCACTAGTTTCTCCTGCCGTTCCTAGTTCTACTCCTGTCGTTTCCTCCACGATCATCGTACCTGGTGCTTGTCCCCAGTTTCCCTATCGCTATCTGATTCCTCGAAGTTCCTTCCACGGTAGGTAAATTCCTAGCCACGTTATACTTATCTGCCATTTTGAATCTATTAACTGCCTAGAATCAATCAATTCTTTTCCCAGACACCATACACCTCTCACAAAATATTTTACACAGAAATACCAGACACAATTTGAAACTGATAAAACTCTCATATAATAAATATCCCTTTCAAAAAAACACTCCTGAAATAACACACTTTACTCAACACTCTTATACTCTGCAACCTGGTCCGAAATTTTAGTGAACTGTGATTCAATTGTACTAGTAATTTTAGTTACACCAAATTTTGGTCTCAGTTATTCCCAAATCGAGTTTGTCGTAAATGCATCCAATAATCGAGCCCCGCTTATGGGCGCCAATTGCGAGCCACAGTCGTGTGCGGTACAAGCCGTAAGGCCAGCACCCGACCTGAGACGTCTTGGGGGTGGCGAACACAATTCACCAGATGGTCGACTAGCTCAGTATAGACGTCCCAGTGTGGACACAATAAATAAAAAATAGGGGCAGGGTCTGAAGATCGTTTATGGATTGGATGCAAAATTACAAACAACTCGGTGAGAATCACTTTTCACTAAATTCAGAATATATTCTAAAAATATTGGCTGCTTTGACAAATACATACAATATTTAAACAACTAAATCATAAAAAAAACACTAATAACACAATACACAATTTCCTACTTTCATCTACAACCCAATTGTTTAACAAACACACTTTCAGAAATTCGAAAGAATCGTTAAAATATTACTTTACAAAAATGTGAAAGAAACACACATTGAAAATCAAAAATTAATACTTTTCCCTTAACATTACTTTTACAACAAAAAGGAAACTCTTTCTCTCTCTAAAATCCAGAGAATTACTATTATTATAATTATACTCTTACACAAACTCTTAATCACTATATTACAATATTTGATCTTGAAATCCTTTTTGAAAGAAAAGATTGATTCTGTTCTCACGTATTAGAAGTCGGAAACAAATGTACTTTTACTTTTCTTATCTTTTAAGCGTGGTAAATCTGTTACCCTCCCTTTTCTTTCTACGTGACAGATACAGAATAAGCTTTCTTATTAAACTGAATCACTCCTATCCTTACAAAACATTTTATTTGGAACGACCTTACTTTGTTCTCGGCCGCGTAGAGCAGTCCACTTTGCTTCCTTCTACACCTTTCCACCGAGCTGCTTCGGCCTTGAAGCGTCGTGGCCTCGGGTTGAGAACGCCGTTGCTCCCTCAGAAATCGCCTTCTTCTTCTCGTTCAAGTTTTATATGCTTGAATACTCTCATATGAATTTTACTTTATTTTCGATTACAGTTAATGACCAACTGGATATTCAGAGTGAAAATGAATCCAGAGATCACCCCTTTTTATATGAGCACCACCTTCAAGAGAGTATTTAAATATACGAAAAGCATGGGAGAGAAAAAAAAAAAAAACTGGAAAGAGAAATGAATGCAAGCTATTAATTACTGCCATCTATTCAAAACTCCACTCCTAATTCTTCCATTATAAATTCATAACGTTTCTATTACCTTTCTTCTAAGATTATGTTTAAATCAATTTATAATAGAATAATTACCTCTTCTGGTCTTCTAGAAGAGTTTTCCTCAAAAAAGTTGCAAATCTGAAATCCGCTGCAATGTCACTTCCTGGGGTACCGTTTTCCATACGTCCGCCCAGTTCAGCTGCTACCTTCAGAAAGAACTTTTTCTTTCATCCGACCTCCGGTCTCGCCCTTGGTATAAGGTGGCGGTCTCTCTTGTTTTAAATTCTAATTATCATTCCAAATATCCATCCGCGTTGGCGCGCGTTCAAAATATTCTTTTCCCTCGCTTTCTTAGGGCGGTATGTGACACGTTTTCGGAATCTAAGAAAACGGGCGGTCACAATACATCTATTTATTATAATGCATATCACGTAGTATATTATACAATTCGTGTAATAATGTCGCTACACAATTACAGGTATGTTGAAAACATATTGTTAGAGTAATAACACATACGTTTTTATTCATTGTCATTGTGTTGAAGTTATCATGACTATTTTATGCCTTATTCATTGAAGATCTTTGCAATTATTGTAAAAGAGGTTTTATAGAAAAAGTTGTATTAAAAAAACAGAGCAAATAAAAATCCGACAAAATACATTCCTTTTCTGTGAAAAAGTTAGAATGATTATATATTACGTTAGTTGAGATTTAGGTTCAACAGCTTTAGTTTAACCTAGACAAATGGTATCTAACAGTATTATATTTTCACATCAGAGTTTTCTGTGTATTTTGCTCTAGGTTCGCAGAGTTATTTTGTTGTTGTTGTTTTTTGCACACGCACGCCTCGAGTTAAATTTTACGGCTTTAATGTGAAAAGCTTCATGCGAACGGCCAGCGCGTAGCACCAACATAACACTACTCAAATAATATTAAACGAAACCAAATATTAGTAAAGCTGGAAACAGAAAGGTCTGTTGCACCTGCAGCAATTGCGGAATAATCAGGAAATTTTACTTCCTTTTTTATTTATTTGCAATATATCTGACAAGATACAAAAGGTTATTTCATTGCAAAGTAAATTAGAAACTATGAAAATACGCCAGGTGTGAGTGTACAACATAAACTGTATGCAGCTTGGGCGGGAATAGACTTTCTCTAGTTCGAAACATTTTCAAACTTGCTCCGAAACATACACACAATGACCGTAATAAATTAATTGCATTTTTGTTACATATCTGATATATTTGAAGCAATTTCACTGCATGATAATAAATCCAACAGAGAATGTTTGACAATTTTCCAGAGGCGGGTTGTTGTTTCCGTATCTTCTGGCACCATGGAGTATGCCTTTCCCGCTCCTTTTTCCCTTCCCTTCCTGTTTCTACCTCTCCTCTCCTCTCTCACCATCTCTGCGCCCTTTCTCTCTCGTGCTGGCGGCCACTTCCACAGCGGACTAACTTTCTTGGGCAGCTCTTCGTACCTCGCGCCGCTCCCACTCACTAACACGACGATAAACCTACAAACACACATCAAAACACACGAAATACCTCAGTCGCTGTCTGGAGGAGAATTCTAGCGGCCGGCTGCTCTGATCGGTAGTTTTCCGTGGTTTCTCCGATCAACGCCAGAAGAATGCCGGAGCAGTACCTTACCAAACGGGCCACGGACCGCGCGCTATCTTTCCTTCCTCTTCCTTGTCCTATCCTTTCCTCCTTACACACACACTTACACTAACATGCATTACACTACCACACATTCCGGGAGACTGGTCGGGAGCTTAGAGCTTGTCTCGGCTGGGGCGGTGCCCCGTTGGTGGGAGAGTCCTTGTTAGGGAGAAACCCCACTAGCCGACGGTAGGTCGGCGCCGGATCTCGCCATCCAGCGGGGGTAGATCACCGCCATCTCCCGAGAAAAAACATGCACTGCACTAACGGGACTAATGACCAACGTAGTTGAGGCGCCCGGAAACACGATAAAAACAAAGCAAACCAAACACGAAATACCGTTTTGCGGTTGCGAAAGAAACGGCAATTGTACATGAATGAACGTCAATCTATCCATATGGTCAATATTTTTGAAGTTATCAACTGCTGGCTGAACAACTAAACGTCAGTCGGTCAATGTTTTATTAACATATTGAATATCTTTCATAATCTTCTGTGTCATTCACTGACTCACGTTTCATATTATGCAATTAAAAAAAATCTGTTCAATTTTTTTATTTTTTTTATACAAACCTTGTCCTGACAATAACGGACACAAAAAAACAATTATCTAATTTGGTGCGGTCGTTCGGAAATTAGCGCATACATACATTTAGGCGATTCATTCTTATTTATATAGAAAAACATGAAATTTGGTTAGATAGAAAACTGAAATTTCTTTCTAAATGAAAACCCTTTGCATTAAACCCTCAACTGGCGTCGTGATGCCATTTTGACCCCACCCGAATTTCGAAGTTGAATATCTTTCCTATATTTCAAATGAGAACGTTGGCATGCTGTTGCCTGCTGCTTCAAATAATGTGCTTTTTTGATTGGAGAAGTACTGATGAATTTCGTGCAGTTGTTTTGCAGTGGCGAAAGTGAAAATATTTGTTTGGGTCTCATCGGCACCACCATGCCAGTTACGCAGCCGTTTTTGTATTGCGTTTTCATCGCAAATTGTGTGTATTGCTCACTTGGACTACATCACTTGGACCATGATGTAGCTATCTTTAGATGGTTAGAAGAGGTGGAGAGTGATTATAGTGACAATGAAGACATACAAAATCGGTATGATTGTCATAGCAACAATTCTTCAAGATGCTGGTATGTCTATTTGCCTAATCTCACATGAACATCACTCTTGAACGTGCACCTAACTAGAGAGCTTCGTGAAACACTTCAATAATATTGAATAAATCTATTCCTGGTCCTGAATGTTATCCACAAGTAGCCTGGAAAATGAAGCGGTGTGCTATTTGCAGGAAAAAATGACTGAAAAGAGCGAAGTGCAATGAATATCAGCCAAACATTTGTAAGGAGTGTCAGCGAGTCTATTTTTTCAATAATATTTGTATTTTATCATTAAATATGTGTATCAGAAAATGATAATACGAAAACAATTAGATTAAAAAAATATTGGTAAAAACGAGGTTTCTTAATTAATGATTATTTATCAGCAATCTGTCACAGAGTTCATTATTATTTAGCTAAGTAAAAAATATATTAAATATGAATTATTTAATGTAAATTAATTTGAAAATCCCATAAAAATGCAATTGAAAAGGTTTAAATTTTGTTACAAATGTTCATAATGAAATGAAAAAAGGTATGAGATCAAAATGGCATCACGACGCTGGTTATGTAACAAAAACTGACGCTCCAGTTGAGGGTTAAAATATGCAGACATATGCAAAACATATTCTTATATATAAATGCATTTAATGTTCTATAGAATATTTTAGAACTGTTTAAATCTTTTCGGTTTATCAGTTTAATGTCTTCATGGAAATTATTGCCTCATGCCTCATAAGGGGGCACTTCTGTTCGCATCGTTGAGCGGCTTCAGTGAAGCATGATGATGTACGATGTCACGCAATGTGAAAGTGTCACACATTATAATGATGTATTACAAGATTCTTTTTCAAGATTTTCCGTACTTGGTACGTAAATTAAAATGTTATTTATTTGTTCTATTCAGTCTATTGAATACATTCCACGCAGGAAATTAATTAATTATATTTTATATATTTGATTAATCTTCACATTGAATACGACGAGTAGTTGCAAGGAAGAAAGGAAGTTAACTTTCTCATCTTTCTTTCTCAAATATGCAGAGAGTTTCTTCCTTTCCCATTCTTCCATAATTTTGCAGAATTCTAGAATTTGGAGATAAGCGACCTTTTACACTTCATATTGATTTATTCTTTTCGACGTCATGAAGAAGCATATATCAAGAAAAAATACATAATTAAGAAAATTATTAGGCTTGGAGGAGTTGTGTCGTGATTCTCTTTGCAGTCTGGAACACTTCACGTTCACTCCTCACCAAAGCGGCGAGACCAAAGCAGAGGAGACCATCAAAAGCATGCAACTGCCCACACATTTTTAGAGTTTTTTTTAAATTCGCGGAGGCGTTAACCGAGGCAGCGTTGGCATGACTGGCGTAGAGGTCGTGTTGACAGCGACAAGGTGGACTCAGCGGGTGTGTGACGGGAACGGCGACATAAGAGACCGTCGTCACAAACGACGGCGGTAGCGATAGCGGAGGCCAAAGTGCGAGCAGGGAGAGGGGGTAGGCGGGGCGGCGGGGCGAGCACCCTTAAACTGGATTTACGGCGTTTGCGCTGGCGATCCGCCGGTCATTATGTGCTCGCCCGCTGGTGGGCCGCGGGCCAGCCGGCCGCCCGGGAGGATAATCCCGCTGCAGCGCCGCCACCCCCGTTCGTTTCGTCTGACGGGGCGGGAGCGGCGGGGGCGGAGGCGGTGGCGAGGGCGCGGGCGTAGTAGTGTGGAGATGGACGTATCTGTGGTGGGGATCTGGCCAGATGTGATGGGAATACGGTGTCACCGACGAGGTTTGTGATGGAGTGTTGTTCCACGTGTGTGATGAGATGTATTTGCGCGCTATGTGATGAGTTAGTTGTATGGTGATGTGAGTGGTGAGTTGTTTGGCGAGGCTTGTGTCGAAGTGCGCGTGGAAGTGCGCGTGGAAGTGCGCGTGGAAGTGCGCGTGGAAGTGCGCGTGGAAGTGCGCGTGGAAGTGCGCGTGGAAGTGCGCGTGGAAGTGCGCGTGGAAGTGCGCGTGGAAGTGCGCGTGGAAGTGCGCGTGGAAGTGCGCGTGGGAAATGCGCGTGGAAGTGCGCGTGGAAGTGCGCGTGGAAGTGCGCGTGGAAGTGCGCGTGGAAGTGCGCGTGGAAGTGCGCGTGGAAGTGCGCGTGGAAGTGCGGTGGTGCTTGGCGAAGTGTGTGGTGAAGCGTGTGGTCAAATATGTGGTGAAGCGTGTGGTGTGTGGTCAAATATGTGGTGAAGTGTGTGGTCAAATATGTGGTGAAGTGCGCGGGGAAATATGTGGTGAGGCGCGTGGCGAAACACGCGGCGACATGACCGGAGACGTGCGTGGCGAAATATATGGTGAAGTGTGTATGTGAAGAGTGCGGCGAAGTGCGTGGCATGTGCGGCGGGGTGTGTCCTGCCGCAGCGCTGCGCTTACCCTCCCCCGATTTAAATTTCATTAAGATGCGCGTGGGCGCGGGCGCGGGCGCGGGCGGACGGCGGCGACCGCTGACGGACGAGTGGGTTGAATGGGCGGCCGCCGCGCCGCGAGCCGTCTCTGCTGCTCTCGTGCGCTCCGCTTGGGAATGGCTGTGCCCCACTCAGTGGCAGGGCAGCTTTGGGGAAATGTCGGAAATGTACTCTTGTATTAATGCAGTGTTATGTGAGCTGGCACAGAAGGTTTGTAAGCGGTTGAGATCAGTGGGGTCTCCACACTCTAGACCTAGGGTTTTGGTAGTGAAAGGAAATGTTAATTCCCACATTACTCTTTTTGCTTACATATTTAGAGTAAAATTGAATGATAAAAAAAATCCGGATTTATTTTCAATTATAACATTGCAATGATGAGGGAAATAACAACAATGAGGATATTGTATTTTCTGTTACAAAGATTGAAATATTGCGTTTTATAGTATTTAAAATGACATGATTAAAGCTTTTCTCGTTTTGAAAATCTTTCTTAAAACGGTTCTCGTTTAAAAAATTAAATTCTGAAATATTGTCAGATTAAGACATCACCCATTATAATTTACTTGTTGCTTTTCTTCATACGAAAGGGTAGGAATGCAACTATTTAAAACTATTGTTCCACGTTTCAGTATTCTTATCAAAAAATAACTCTAATTTCATGAGTAACGCTAAAGGCTGCAACGCGAAACAGAGAATATCACAATCACGGACGCTAGCTCTCCAGCAGGTCTTTGAATCAAAGTCCAACGCCTTCGCACGCTTTATTCCTGGGTTGGGGATGTTGCGCGGATGCGCTGGCGCCACTCGAATCATTCCTGAAGACGTTGGAGGTATTCGCCAACGGCGTGAGCTGCACTAGCACACAGCCAGCGTTGCATGCCGGCGTGGCATCTATGACACCGATTGCACGGAAGACCGAATAAATGAAAAAAAAATCAAAGAAAAAAAGGACTTTATTTATTTCTTTTTGACTCCCAACTTGCAACCCCAAAGAAAACGCCACTGGTTGAAATATGATTAGTATTGAAACCCCACGGGAAGAATTTTCGGTACCCTTCATGGCACGGCGCGACAGATTGCGCTCCGACTCATCTCATGAAGTGCGGTAACCCATGTCCCGAGGCAACACTCCGCGTTTCAGTTAAAGATGACCACTAGGAGGAATTGTGCACGTATTTGTGGAATTGTGCATCTGTTCGGTATTCGGTGAATTTGTTTGCGTTCACGCTGCTTAGTATTTCCCTTTTCTCGTTTATTTCACGAAACGATACTTGAACATTTCCTAGTTAATCTTCCATATCATTTTTTTCTAGAGTAAGAAATTGCAGTTCGACTTCTCTGTAATATCAGCGATGTTTTTTAATATTGTATAATCACTCAGAATTTAATTTTGTATAATTATAAAGAACATTATTTTCGAATTCTGTATGTTTCAAAATGTTAGGCTGAATGATGTATTTGATACAAATAACATTAAACGAATTGTTTTATAACTTGTTTTAATAGGATCAAGAAATCTGACTAAGTTTATTCCAAATCACCAAATTTTGACAGAAATAGAGGATTTGGTAGCAATTGATGGCGTTGCTTGTGATTACGACGGGGACCACTTCAGACACGAAACTTGAATGTATTAACGGACAGGCTGAGTGCTGCGCCAAACAAAGGATACTTTGAGGAGAAAAGTGCGACTCTATGTGAAGGGGAGGTAGCTCAGTGCAGAAAAGGGGAAGCAATGGACGTGATGAGAACGAGATGACGAGATAGGACGTGATGAGGACGATGGCAGGAGATACCGGAGGATGGCGAATGATGGCAAAGAAAGAACGATGAGAATGTAGCATGGGAAAGAATTCGACGATGGCTGACGATGGTGGGAGTTACGTACAGTGACGAGTACGATATAGGATGATGATTAACGACAAATAATGGAGGGGAAGACACAAGATGAAAGGGAATAACATTTAATTAATTAGTTAATGTATTTATTTTTTTAAAATTTTTTTATTTAATTAATTTATTTATCATATGGGTCTATTAGCGGGGAGACTGCCCTTAGGCAGGTGTTCTGCACCCGTGTTTTCGACCCAGACTTCCTTGGAAGCCTATCCCCGACGCGTGTCTGGGAACCTTTAACGAGCAGGCGCACCTCGCGGGCGATGTCTGTCTCAGTAAACTATATACGAACTCTCTGGTTAGGAGAAAGTGAGATCTCGTTATGGCGGGTTGAGGTTGGAGGGATGTAATTTTCCCGGGCATCCGCCAGGGTTCTTTTACATGCCACAAGCGTGACATGGCTACCGTGGATTTTTCGCCCTTCGAAAACCTCTGCTGGGATGGAACCCGCGCACTGAGGGTTCAGAGGCCAGCAAGCTATCCCCGCACCCACCGAGGAGCGCCAGAAGATGACAAAGAAGGTCCGAGGGGAGAAGGGTGGGAGGGGAGGGGATGCTCGAGGGCTGGAAAGGCCCCGGAACCCGCCCGAGAGTCGGATCTGGTGCCTTTTAGCGCAGGGTGGGGTGGTGTGGGGCACTTCCGGTGGAGAGCGCCAGGGAAGAGAGCACTTGCGGAGCATGTCAAAGGCTAAGGGAAGAGAGAGATCGGTGATGAGTGCATCGGGTCACGTGAAGGAGAAAGTAAAGTGGGCGTTCTCTTTTTGCAGGAAAGAAGGAATTAAAACAGTAATCTTTGACGCCGATGAATAATCTGATGTCATGGAAACTTAATTTTACAGAAGAGAAAAAAAAACAAACAAATTTCAACTTATGCAGTAAATCAGGGATTAATAAAAGTCAAACCGAACCTACACACAAATAGTTTTGTTTGAATATCACTTTCATTTCCATATTTTTAATTCCTGATTTACTTCAGTTGAAAGATGTTTTTTGCTCTGTGAAATTAAGTTTTCATTACTTATTAGCTTATTTCCGGGATCGAAGTAATATCGCGGACACTATGCGTTAGATTTTGCAGATTGCGAAATTATTGGCGCCAGACTCGACAGTTGTGAATTTCCGACACTAGTTAATATGAAATGTCACCACTGGGAATGGGAATTATCAAACCCTTTATCTCCCGTCAGTTGCTTCAAGATTTTCTCTAACCATTCTAAGGGGGAGTTTTATCTAAGGGTTACAGACTATCCGACCAAAGATCGGGTTGCGGGGTCAACATATATTTTCATTGTCACAAAGAAGACAATGTTCCTGACGAACGAGGCATATTGTCAGTTCTTGTGCATCAGACAAAGGCTCAAATGATGTTGCATCGCCACTGAAAGTCTCTATAGGAAAGAGAGAAATGGAAAGAAACAGAGGGGATGGCGCAATTGAGGGAGTGAAAGAGATGGTGGGAAAAAAGAATTCTGGTAAGATGTAGTAGTAAAAATTGTCAATATTTGTTCACATGAATGGGAAGTAAATGAAGGTAAAACATTATAGATTAAATCTCTTATGTCATTAAGATAAAATCAGAATTTGTCATCACAATAGTGATTCTGACACACTAAGTGATTTGTGTAATTGGAAAAGAAATTTGAAGAACTCATATTTAGAAAAATGAGTACCTATAGATCAGCTACTGGATATATACCGACTAAACTGCAAATGAAAGACATTTCAACATTTATTTCACCAACTTATGGGCATTTACTAACTAAAGTAGAAAGCGATTCCATAGCTTCAGAAATTTAGAGTCCGTTATTTCGTGAACTTTTTTAGTACATTATAATGTCCAAAAATATCAGTTAATGCAATTTTGAATAATATTATACAAATCTTTTGAATGGGAACACTGCCTGAGAGATTTGGAATTACGTTTCAACTTTTCATTTCGTTTTCCATTTCATTTTTTAGCTGGGACTGGAAAGAGAAACAAATAGGATTTATTATAATGAACGCATAGAGAGAGAGAGAAAGAAAGAAAGAAAGAAAGAAAGAAAGAAAGAAAGAAAGAAAGAAAGAAAGAAAGAAAGAAAGAAAGAAAGAAAGAAAGAAAGAAAGAAAGAAAGAAAGAAAGAAAGAAAGAAAGAAAGAAAGAAAGAAAGAAAGAAAGAAAGAAAGAAAGAAAGAAAGAAAGAAAGAAAGAAAGAAAGAAAGAAAGAAAGAAAGAAAGAAAGAAAGAAAGAAGAAAGAAAGAAAGAAAGAAAGAAAGAAAGAAAGAAGAGAAAGAAGAAAGAAAGAAAGAAGAAAAAAAGAAAGAAAGAAAGAAAGAAAGAAAGAAAGAAAGAAAGAAAGAAAGAAAGAAAGAAAGAAAGAAAGAAAGAAAGAAAGAAAGAAAGAAAGAAAGAAAGAAAGAAAGAAGAAAGAAAGAAAGAAGAGAAAGAAGAGAGAGGGGAGATAGAGAAGAGGGAGAGAGAGAGAGGGGAGATAGAGGGAGGGGGGGAGAGAGAGGGAGATAGGAGAGAGGGGGAGGAGAGAGAGAGAGAGAGAACAAATGAAAAGCGAATATATACGAACGTACTGTAGAGTCACTTTTGACAACAGGGACTTTTCCAACTAAATTATCACTGTTAATATAAAATGTTATTTCCCCTTCAAATGATGATTAAATTATGTTTAATATCGCAAATAAACTTGAAGGAGAACTAATTAATATGCAAATTAGTAAATATTATTTTTCTGTATCACTAAATATATTGCAATCAATAAAATGGAAACTACCAACAAAATAATGAACATAATCATAATTAACAAAAGAATTGTTAATTAGCCAACAACAAATGTCCTAAAAGAGGAAACCAAAACACAAAGTTATATTGAAAGGAATCCCATGCATAATAAATTAGGGATACTCATGAAAGTTTAAATGAAAAGAGATTTTACATTCTCTTTGAGCTCACATTCTTTTGTCTAGCCTTTGTTAATAAGGACATTCAATTGCAAGTGGAAACCCGGAAATAATGAAGTCAAGTACTTTGTCCTTTGTTTTTCACGAATTAAAGGAATATTTTCTATCTTTGTACCCGTTGAATTTATGAAATCAAAGCCGTTACAAAAAGTTGCCAAATTCAAAGCATCGAAACTGAGACTGGAACCGAAACTATTGCAAACAGTTTCAGTTGTAAGAGTGAAACTGCTAACCTTTCATTATGAGTATTGCTGGAATCGTAACGGATACGATTTCGATTCCAGTTTAGGTTTTTAAACTACACGTCTTGCGGGGGATTTCCAATCTAAGTATCTCCCCCCAGCGGTATACCGATCTAAACGGGCTGCCGATCCTAGGTTCCCGACAGGTCTCACAACAGGTGAGGTAGTGTAGTGAATATTATAAGTACTTGCGTAAAGAGATAGAATAGGACAAGGACGAGGAAGGAGAGAACGTACGCGACCCGTGGTTCGTTTGTTAGGAAACTGCTCCAGTATTCGTCTGGTATAGATAAAAGAAACCACAAAAATACCGATCAGAGCAGCCACTAGTATTCACCTCTAGACGGCGGCTGAATTCGACCTCGGTATGTAGCTAGTAGCTCCCGGTCAGAATCGCTGCAGACTCAGCCGAGGAAATACATCAGCTCTCAGAAAGAGTTAAACATGTTAAATTTAAAAAAAAATGGAATTAAATGAATGTTTAAGGAGACATACAAATATATATCGATATATGAAAGCTAAGAGGAGACCACGTGTGCTTGAATGATAATGCTTGTTGTTTCGTACATCTTTCAGCTTGTTTGATGTATGTCTCTGTTTTTATGTATGGATTAATACTTGTACAATAAACTGGTATAAAGATAGATTTGAATCTGGAGTAAGAGTGTGAATGAAAGAGAATTTGAAAAAACGTCATCGTCTTGTCACGAAGGTTGCACGACTTCGTCAAAGAGAAAAATTATCGCCAACTCGAAATATATTAATTAACATTTTGTGGAGAATATACTAGGAAAGACAGAAAATGAATATTTTCATATCTGGGAGTGCGCTAGATGTAGGGAGTTGGATCAAGGTCTTGCCAACCAGTCATTGATGACTTAAGTTAAAATGGGACACATAAAAAGATTTTATAATTTAATAATAATAATAATAATAATAGTAATAATAATAGTAATAGTAATAATAATAATAATAGTAATAATAATAGTAATAATAATAATAATAATAATAATAATAATAATAATAATAATAATGTCTTTATTACTGACGAGGCTCAGGCCATAAGGCCTGCTCTTCCGCCTAACCACTTAAATATTTAAATTAATAATTTAAATTTCATTATGTTATTTTCCGGCCATCAGTATTAAATATGTCTGCGAAAGAAAGTTTACTTTTTGAAAACCTGTCATTAGCGCTCATCCAATACCACCATCTATGTAAATATTCCTTTCCCCTAAAAATAGCTGCAAGCGCTACTAATGATTTGACATTATTTAGCAGACACAGTGTGTACAGTAATAGTTGCAGAACTGGACGATTATTAGTAAAAAAGATGGAAGAAAAATTCTTATTAAATGCCTACTGTTACAATGATTAATACAGTGATAATACTGTGACTATACAGTGACGCACGCATAATGCTACTTGCATGCATACAATCGCACTCACATTTATGATTGATACATCTGGTTAAAATAATGATACACTCGCATATAATGACACTTGATAAATTAAAAAACTATCTTCAGTGAAAGAGTTATTTTGTTGTGTTTTTGCAAGGCTCAGTTCATGTAAAGCAAAATATTTGATCGGGGTGTATTCATTATTTTCTTATAATCTTAATAAAAATGTTGGATTACGTTTGATTAGTGACTTGTAAACGATGTAATAACTGAAAACTCTTTACTTGTACTCCATCACTTTGAAACTTTATCGATGCAGACTATACTTGTAAAAACGTTTGTACAGCTTGAGCCTTGACCGTAGTTCGATGTCTGTTGTAGCACACGAAAGCTTCATCTTTAATGCAATATGCAAATATGGTATTAAAATTTTCAATATCGAGCTCTGGAATAACATATATTTGACCCGTCCGAGTAATGAATTTTGATCCGACATGTGTCGGGACGTACATATTGACGCTAACATTAATTTTCTTCTTTCTAGGTGAGATATCATGCAGCCTGGCAGCGCGAGGAGCGATGATGGTTGGTGAGTGTTACCGATGGCTGACGCATAAGGAAATGAAGAAAAGCTGTTGTATGAAGTATTATTTTCTTCACATTATTCCAGAGGGGAAAATATAGAAATACATGTGCCACTTTCAGCGAGTCCGCAAATTCAGTTTTAATAGAAACAAGGAAGCTGTACTGTATATTTGGTTTTCAGCATATTTCGTTTCAATATTGATGGTTCTAATGGAAGTAGTTTTATATCGTATTAACATCGTGAACTTTTATATTGTTATAAGAGCTTTGTTTTCAAGTCCGAACTGCCATTCCTCTGTCGTTTACTATTGTCCTTCATTCCGATACACTGTCGAAGTGACTTTACAAAATTGCATCTATTTTGTCCTTATTAGATAACAGCAAAACCGCGACCGATCGGCTATCTACTAAAGGGAATCAAAACGTAAGTTATACTTCCAAGTTATGACCATTTATGAAACCATCTACACATAGGCAACACGGCTATGACAACATACAATATAAGTTTACTTTTCCTCATAGTTTCCAAGAGATTGCAAACATTTCTCGGAACGGTAAACAAACTTTTCGATTCCGGATGCGTTTAAATGCCTCCAGGGCTAAGTAACCACTTGGAGCACCAGCTGTTTTCACCACCTCATCGTTTCGGAATCGTTGTTCACCGAGATAATTTTTTCTGCTTATCGAACACATGATAATCGCATGTCGCTAAGTCTGAACCATATGGAGGATGTTGCCATAACTCCCACTTGAATCGCTGCAGGAGTTGAACGTTTGACAATACGAACGCACTTCCACTTTGGAGTGAACATTCAGTTGACGCGCCATTGAGCATAGCCCGTTCTGCACACACAATACGATGCCTCTTACACCTCACCAGCCCTTATCGGACATGTCAGCACTGTAACTTGCTCCGAATTGGCACAGTCAACACACACACACATCGTGCTCTCGCGGCGAGCTAGTGAAACTTACTTTTTGATTCGCCTACGCACCTTTTAGCAGTAGACGCTCGAGATCTTCCTACAACCAGTTGCCTCTTATCGAGCGCTGGTGACCAGTAACTAACTCCCCCTCCCATCTCTGCGCTCGCTGTCGCCTTCGAAATTCCTTTACCTGGAGCAAAATTCCCTTCCCTGAATGAAAGCGTTTGCAAATACAGTCACTGGGAGCGGTAGCTCAGTGCATCAACTGATGCCACTACGGTGCCTCTGACCGGGAGGTCCTAGGTTCCAGTCCTGACGGCGGCAGCATTTTTGACACTAGCTTTTCAGCTAGGTCGAATTCAGTCGCTGTCTGGAGGAGAATTCTAGCGGCCGGCTGCTCTGATCGGTAGTTTTCCGTGGTTTCTCCGATCAACAGCGAATGCCGGAGCAGTACCCCACCAAACAGGCCACGGACCGCGCGCGATATTTCCTTCCTCTTCCTTGTCCTATACTCTCCCCTTACACACACTCTTACACTAACATTCACTACACTACCACGTATTCCGGGAGACCGGTCGGGAGCTTAGAGCTTGTCCCGGCTGTGGCGGTGCCCCGCTGCTGGGGAGATTCCTGGTTAGGGGAAAACCCCACTAGCCGACGGTAGGTCGGCGCCGGATCTCGCCATCCAGCGAGGGAAGATCACCGCCATCCCCCGAGAAAAACATGCACTACACTAACGGGACTAATGACCGAAGCAGTTGACGCGCCCGGAAACACGAAAAACCAAACCAAACCAAACCAAACCAAGTACAGTCCACTGCTACTTTGATCAATCACTACTTATTTTATTGAATTAGTATGCATTATAATTTCCTCACTTATTGTTTTATTTTCATCATTCCAATATGATTTTAAATGAATGTATTAAAACGAAACATCAATAGTTAACGTTCTTAAATAGCATATTTCTACGTTGAGCTATTGTTATAAGAATTTACATATAATTTTTCATTTATAATGCATTCTGACTCACAAATGTAATTTTCAATTTCTTATGATGCTGAATCCTTTTTTAAATTTCTAGATTTAAATTTTAGAATGTTATTATATCATATGTTTTTGCAAATATTGGTTGAAGGCCTGAAATGATGACTACAACTATATATTTTAGCAAGTTTCATTTCCTTATTTGAAAACATTCTAACATTAGTTTCCAATTTTTACGATTATGTTTACAGGTTATTGACGGAAAAAATAAATTATAACCTTTTACATTAAAAGAGATACCGTTCATAATATTTGATTAACAATTCCGGCAATAAATTGTGTTTTATCCACAAGATGCTTTGGTTTCGTTTATAATTAACTTTATATTCAGTCTTGACAACATTGCTGTGGTACGAAGAGATGATAGTAAATGCCATTGTGGTCTCGATTCATTTTTTTACAGGGCCACATTTGTTCTCAATGGGATAACGCACTGATAAAATTTAAGAGAACGCGAGGGGAAGAAAAGCGTTAACTGATGACCTGGTTTATTTTTACTTTTTGTAACATTTGGGCATGTTGTTTTCACAAACTTATCTTAGCGAATTATCTCCAGAAACGCAAATGTTTTTCGTTCTTAAGATATTTTTGGAAAGGGCAATGTAAATGCAAATGAAAAGAGAAACGGACTTCTGCATCAACTTTTTCATTTGCAAATCCCTGAGAAGATTGCAATGGAAAGCTTTCTTGGAAAGTTTCATCAAAGAGAAACAAGACGGTTGAGGCGAAGTGGTGATTAGAAACAGACATGAGAGGTCTCGCTTTGGATATTACGTGTGGAAAGTTTGTGCAGGAAGGTACTTCGGGATTAAAGGAAACTACGGGATCCACTCACACTAGGGTAATTAAAGCTGCTTGCGACATTTGAATCCTTGTCAGAGCGCTTGGAGGATTGAATTCAAGTCTGGTTGGAGATATGCATTGTAATTTTAAGTTCTGTGGACACAGAGGTTTTTTCCTATATTAAAATCGTTTCTTCATTTAAAAATTTTTTTTTTAGAAATATAAAACATACTAATAAGATTTGCATTTAACGAACATCTTTACGCTACTACTTCACATCATGTTTCTTTTTGTTTTCTCCTTTTCATTTTCTTGGCTTAAATTATAGCAAATATAGTGTCAAAATCAAAAGGCTAAAATGAGGAAGGGGAAGAGACATGTGCCTTGAATTATGTACCTGGAGCGGTGGCTCAGTGCATCAACTGATGACACAGCAGCTAGGTCGAATTCAGCCGCTGTCTGGACGAGAATTCTAGCGGCCGGCTCGTCTGACCGACCGGCAGTTCCTTAGTTTATTTTATTTTACCAGGCGAATGTCGGAGCAGCACCTTAATAAACGGGCCACGGACCGTACAAGATATTTCCGTTTTCTTTCTCGTCCTATACTCTTTTTTCACGTGTACACATACATGTACTTCACTAACACACTTCTCGAAAGTTTAGAACTTGTCCCGACTGGGGTTAGCTCCAGCTGGGGCAGAATCCTGGGGAGGGAAGTTCACTGTGAAACGTGTAGGTCGGTGCTGGATTTTACCATCCAGTGAGGTAGTAACGCGACCACCTCTCAATTTAAAACGTTTCTTTCGCTAACGGGACTTGCATAACAGATGGCGTGCCCAGAAACAGCAGTCAATTACAATTCCACTTGAACAAATTTTGGGTTGATAATGAATGGGAAGGCAAAGATGCTTTTGAGCAATGATAAGCAGGTAGAGTACAAGAAAAATAACGATGATGAAAAGCAGAAAGAGAAAATCGAAAATGGACTTATTCAGAACTAGGAAAGCGAAGTTTTAAAATAACCTGAAATGTTTTTAAATGTTTTAAATGTGAAACTGTTCTTCTAAGCTTTAAGATGTAAACTTAGATATTGAAAAGAAGAAATACAAAAACTTAAAACAGCGACTGAATTCGACCTAGCTGAAGAGCTAGTGTCGAAATAACAATGCCGTTATTTCCGGCGTAGACCTGTGAGTACTGGTCAATACATATTCTGCTGCGTAATCACTTGTTTGGAATACTATTTTTCGATCCGTAGAATGTGGCAGGAAAGCGATGTAAATTGCTGAATCAACGGATACTTGTTCCCGTGTTATTTAATGTCAGAAATTAAAATATTCTGGCTGGAACTGAAAGGGAAAAAGTTTTCTTTTAAATATTAATCACACCACAGAATACTTCAATATGTTTGCTGATAAGATTCAAAATGACGAGCGTAAATCTTATTGTATTTGAATGAGTTAATAAAATGTTTTTCGAAAATTTTATATTAATTATTTACACCTAAATTTCAAAAAAAAAAAAAAATTGCCGAAAAAAAATATTTCATATTATTACACCAGGGCTAAAATAAGCAAATCTTTGAAAATAATTATTGCGCTTTATCAGAAAGTCATATGAATGATTTTGTGATTTCTCTATACGTTGGAATTCGAAAAATCAAAACCGTTTATGAATACTATACTTTTCAATAGCGTTCATATTTTTCAATAGCGTTTGAGTAAGTTCAGATAAGTTTGAATTTATGAGTTTTAGTGGATTCACTGTAACGAACCGATACGTTTCTCTGGGGAAAAGGGCGTAATATTCACTCGGAACACCCGATTCGACCGGCGTTCACAAGATTGCAATAAACTTTAAAACGAAAAAACAAGTTTATTTCTGACATAACATATCAGGACACCGATGTTTTACTGAGTGATAGTATTGCATCCATCACGTTAAATAAAATTCGTTTCGGCAGGTCATATAACACGGCGTGTTATCGATACCGCTCATTAAACTAACTCTGGCACTTTTTAAACCCATCCAATGTTTATTTAAATGGCTGAAAAATCAAAGCGTGTTTTAGTTAAGCTGTAGATAACACACCATTCGGTCAGTGATGTATGTGAGTTCGTATATTAAATCTAATACAAAAGATTTGAATGATATATCAGTATTTTATTCATATCTACAGTCACAGCAAAGTTTCAATATCTAATAATTGATTAACATTCAAAAGTTTAAGGAAAATGATAATAATATGAATTCAATCATGTAACAGTATTGAAACGATTGATTATGAGGATAGTACGCTGAATTTTTTGATGTGCTTGTGATATCACAAATTAAAATGGTGAATTTAGTACAAAAGATCTCACGCTTAAAGCGTTAGTTTAGATAGATACAAAGAACAATTTTTATAATTTTGTTTATTTACAATTTATATTTACAGAAATATTAGGAAAATTGTTTAAGAAAATTTACATGAATGGAAAATTTTCTCGAAAGTAATGTTCCTATTTATATTAAACAAATCAGTACGTTATATCTAGACACCTTGTTTCTTCACTATTTAACAGATTTATAGCGAGATGATTTGAATGATTTTCTAGTCTTCTGTGGTATTTCTAAATGTTATTTATTTGTCGGTGGTCTTGATTTGCAGGCCATTCTGGACGTGGAGCACTTTATTATGATCGAATAGAGGAACATTCGTACTGATGGAAAATATTTGCAGTGAAATTGCAAAAGAATTTCGACCTGAAAGAGTCCCGAGCCTCAAGATAGATACGGTAAATTATTTTACAAATAAGTATTTAGTTTGACAGTGAAAGTAAGCAATATATACCGATTAATCATTGGGAGTCTTTACTCATTGGGAGTTCGTACTTACTTCTTTCATAGTTCTTAGTTACTTTTCTTTCATATGGACCTTTTTTACATTTGTTGCGTCAACTCACGACGCAACGCATCTCCTAACCCCTTCTTGGGAGTTGAGCGCTATCCTCCGTTACTGTAGATATTTCTGTCCGTCACGTCAAAGGTCTGTTGTCAAAAGGGCCGCCAGGTAGCATCTTCGGGTACGCGCCTCCCACCACGCGCTCCTGCGTCACTATCCAGCGGCCAGCATTGGAAAGGAATAAGGATAGGGGTATGGTTTAGGACACTTCACAGGGGTTGGACTAGCTCTTGTGAAGTAGCCAAACTCGTTTTGTTGGAACAAATTTCACATGAGTTTCGACGGAAATCGAACCCGGATCTCCTTGGTGAAAGGCGAGCGACTTTGCACTGCGCCACGAGATGGCTTATTTACTATTATGACTTCCACTTATTTCTATTATGACTTTCCACGTTAGTTATCTGACTAAATGTATTTAACTTCGTTTATTTGAAGGATCTGTTTATTGTTTATTTTCATCACAGGACTGTCGGCCTTTCTTGGTTGAAGGTTACATGTTTAGAGTTTGATTAGCTAATTTTGATGTTTCAACAAAAAAAGTCTAAGTGGAGTGGTCCTTCGTAGACGAAAATGTTTGTTGTCACCTTTAGAATATTACTGCTACATGATCAATGGAATTAAAAAAAATTATTCTAGCTGTTCAGCGTTGCTGCATTTCAGGAGTATTAACATTTACATATCTCACGTTTGGACATTCCTAACCTTTGCTTGCTATGTGGATACTACTGCATATTCCTAGTTTCAGATATTTAATTTTTGATACTACATCTATTAATTTTTTCTCTATTTTACGGTTATTCTTGTGATGTTTTAGAAGTACTTATTGTAATTATGGGGAATTCAACGGAACTCATGGGTAGAGAGGTTTGAAGTGATTTCCCACCTCACACGTTCTCAAGAGACTCGAGGACTCCTAACAGGACAGTCAAGGGCACCTGTATAGAAGGGTTACTATAATTCTATATGATTGATTGATTTTTTTGTGTTTCCGGGCGCGTCAACTGCTTCGGTCATTAGTCCCGTTAGTGTAGTGCATGTTTTTCTCGGGAGATGGCGGTGATTTTCCCCTCGCTGGATGGCTAGTTCCGGCACCGACCTACCGTCGGCTAGTGGGGTTTCCTCCTAACCAGGACTCTCCCACCAAAGGGGCACCGCCCCAGCCGGGACAAGCTCTAAACTCCCGACCGGTCTCCCGGAACATGCGGTAGTGTAGTGCATGTGAGTGTGTGTGTGTGTAAGGGGGAGAGGATAGGACAAGGAAGAGGAAGGATTGATCGCGCGCGGTCCCTGGCCCGTTTGGTAGGGTACTGCTCCGGCATTCGCCTGGTTTTGATCGGAGAAACCACGGAAAACTACCGATCAGAGCAGCCGGCCACTAGAATTCTCCTCCAGACAGCGACTGAATTCGATCTAGTTGAAAAGCTAGTGTCGAAAATCCCGCCGCCGTCAGGACTCGAACCTAGGACCTCCCGGTCAGAGGCGCTGCAGTGGCATCAGTTGATGCACTGAGCTACCGCTCCCGGTATTCTCATGGTATATGGATCAAGGGAGAAGAATAGTAAAAATGTTTTGAAGAAACCTCTGTTTCCGGAAAGTATAAGAAGTCGTCCTCTCTAAAGAATGTCAATTACAACTAAACTGGCTAGCAGCTAGAATGTGAAGAAAGCTATGAATCCAGAAAAAATAAGTTTTTGTGTGTTGATGTACCAGACTATTCGATCAGAAACTGGCACGACAACCTGCTTTGTCTGTACTTCAAGAGGACGGCAAGTGTTCATTAATAAAATTTGGAAAAGGGGATATGTACGTAGATTGTAATGGTTCCGACTCGTACATTATTCTTATTCATTTAACCGCGCGCTTCGGATCTCCGTTGGGGTACATTCGCTATGTAGATATTTCCAGAGTCATCAAATATATACCCCCTGTCCTTTCTTTGTATGTAGGTTTAGGTACTACAAGGACTAGTAGAGATCGCTTAGGAAAACAGCTGACGCTACTGCAGCGTTTTCAACTGAGAGTTTCTAGGGTTCGAGTCCCGTGGAGGACTGTCGACAACAGGTCATACTAGCTAGGTAGAATTCAGCCGCTGTATGAAGGAGAATTGAAGAGGACAACTCTGATCAGAAGTTTTCCGTGAGTTCTAAGATCTACACTTGGTGAACGCCGAAAAAGTACCTGAAGAAACAGGTTACATATTATCACGCGATCTTTCCTTCCTCAACTTTGTTCCTTCTTCTCCCCTTAAACACACACTTATACAATGCACTACTCTACTACTCATATCGAGAGAGCAGTCGGGAGTCTAGAGTCTGTCTCAGTTGGTGGTGCACAGCTAGAGGATGTACCTGGAGGTGGGAAATTCCTTGAAGCCGACACGTAGGTCTGTGTCGGAAATCGTGTTCCAGCAGGGAAGGAATACCTCTACCCTCAGGGATATAACATGTACTAGACTCACTGGACTAACGACCAAAGTAGTTGACACGCCCAGGAACACAAATTACTCACTCTCTCTGTTCCATCCGACTGCCTGCTTCGTCAGTCGCCTCCCCCCTCCCCCCAAGTCCAGGGCGGTGTGGGTTCGCAGCAATCGCGACGCCCGAGGGGTCAAGAGCCAATCGCTGGATGGGGAGGAAGGGAAGGAGAAGGGGCGGGGGTGAGTGTGTCCCGTGGGGAAAGTTGGCCGACTGATTAACTGCCGCAGGGCCGTTAAGTTAAACGGTCCGGCCCGGCCCAGACCGGCCCACCCCGCCCCGCCCTCGTCCCACCTGAGGCGACGCTGGCTGCTCGGGTGACGAGGGTGGGGAGATAGGAGTGTGATATAGGAAGCGGGAATGGAGCCTTCTGCGACTGGAAGAAGGGGAAACGAGTGAAGTAGGGATACCTGTGTAGTAAAATGATATTCACCAGGATGCAAACACTACTGTGAATCCTTCATCCTTTTAATCTATATATTGTCAATATACGAAAGTGACCCATCTCCAAAAGTCTTATTTTTCTGGAGAAATGTTTTTATTTGAGCAAAGATGTTCATTTCTCATTAGAAGTCAAATACCAAGTGTTTTTCTCGGTCTCGACATTTTGTGAAGTTGTGAAGTTGTAAGAACATATTTTCCAAATATATTTCTTCGCAAGAAGGTATGACTTAATAAAATACACATTAAAATTCTTTCCGTTTTAGTCATGAGATATTTTACCAAATCCAGCCGATATTTTGTATAATATGTATTGGTATTGATATAATAGGTATTGTTCATTTTTCGTTTTTACAACAAAAGTAATTAAACCATGTCTATATTTAAACATAACCACATGAACGTAAAGCGTAGAGATAAAAGACAGAACGGATTATTGGAGCATTGTGAAGGTTGAATTGACCACATCCAGTTACTATGTTCTCAATAACTACAGGTTTTTTGGCAAATTTCTGGAACATTTTAAATGTCCTCATTGAACGCATTGTTGATATCAAATTGCCCGAAGCGTCTTGCTTTGAGGGAGCCTGGAATACGATACACTGGCTCATGAAAAGACACAATGACAAAACGGATCAATAACTGCGAAACCATTATTTTCCTTCAGGGGCAAACCTCGGTTTATTAAATTTGAATATGGTATAATTGACATTCTTGTAACTACGGGAAAAATATATTGTGAATTATGAGTATAAAAATTATTCTTAATCCTTTTTAAAGAACATTTTATTTATTAATTTAAAGTTTAAATATGTTGTGCCTCTGCAATTGTAATTACATTCAACAGACCTCTTCATTTCATCTGACTTCTCTCATTCATTCACTCATTCCCTCGTTATCTTCTAATATATAATAATCAGAAATTGTTTCACAATTGAGTATAGCTTTCAACAATTCTACCTGTGTGAGTTGCATTCTACAAATAAAATTAATCGGACTTATAACAGAGTAGAACTCACTTGAGTTGACTAGAATAGGTGGTTTATCTTGGTGATAGTCCTGGACTCGGCTATGGGGAGGAGTGTAAAGGTTTCAGTATAGGAAATGTGGACGTCCCTCGTTTCTTTCCGTACTCCTTCCTCTCTTACTATTTCTCTATCATCTCAGCCGTTCTTACTCTTTTCATCTGCATTGCTCTTCCTCTCTATTTGTTTCATATCCTCGCTCCCTTTCTTTCTTTTGGCCTATTCCCTTTTTCTTTTTTTCTCGTCTTTTCTTCTTCTTCCCTTCTCTCTCCCGCTCTCTCTCTCTCTCTCTGGCTCTCTGGCCCTGCCTTTGGCTTCTGCGAGAGAGGGCACTTGGCGCCGGATTCAATGCCCTGCGGTTATGAGCATGCGCTGCGGGCCTTTCGCCTGCAGGCGGGCGCGCGCCGCCGCCCTTACAAGGGAACTTTCCATGCATTTTTAAGCGCAGCGGCGGCGGCGGGCGACGCGGAAACAAAAAAAGTGGGCGGGGCGGGGCGGAGCGGGGGCGGGGCGCGGCCGGGCAGCCGGGCCGGGCGCGTCGCTTTTACGTGGAACGGCGTCGTCCTCCGTGGAATTCGGGTAATTTTGCGCCCGCCGTTCTGACGAACGGGGCCGCCTATCGTCGCCGATCGTGGTGGGCGGGTGCAGCGGGGCACGTCGGAGCTTGGCGGGGAGGGGGCGGGGCGATTAAAATGCGCTGTTACGAAGCGCTCGTGCGAATGTCGCACGGTTTTGCGTCGAGGGCCATTTTGATGACACGCGTTTTGATGCGATGTTTGTACATGAATTTGTTTGTAATTTGCTGAGCAATGTCATTCGACGTGATTAGATAGTTATGAAGAAAAAATATTGAACGATTATGATGCGTTGTAACGTTAATTGTTAAACGGTTTTGGCTTTCTGTCTACTTAACATGAAGGGAGAGTGTTCGTTGGTTCACATTAATTTCTTTTTTATTTCTTTTTTAGACACTTAATATTCTATGTTTATCCGTTAGTTCATTGATGTATGGAACATTCCATATCATAAAATGGTCTTTCTCTAAGACCGGCAATACAAGATCGTTAACTCTCCTGTCTGCGAAAAAATGGGATATTTGGTTGTCCCCATGACAATATCTCGAATGCTATTGCGCGCGGAGTTCTTGATTTCAATTAAAGGCTAGAATAGACAAAATTGGAAAGGAAGTACATTTAATGGTCGTAAAACGTCGGAGGTATACGAAAACATTTACTAAAGAGAACTTGACGTTCAACTTTAATCTTGATTAAATATAGTATTTTTAAAATTAGGATCAATAAAACATAGTTTAGGACACTTCCGAAGCAATATAGTGTAATTCTGTCTTTTCGAGTAATGGACGACTAAGGACAATAGATAGGAACGAACAAATATAAAAGATCTATAATCAAACACATTACCTTCCTTCGCGTTAGCGCAGCTGGAAAAATAAAGTTGGGAACATGTGAAAGAAAATTTAAATCAAATCAAATGACCTGGCTTAGAACTAGAGGCACGTTAAAAATAAGTACATAAATAATCGTTTCTCTTTCGTTTGGCTCGTTTCCTCTGTTAATGGCTGTTCATTACCGTGTTTACAGCAAGTCTACTCTTCACATGGAACCCCTCTTTTCCGCCTGGATGTCGGGTACGTTCTTCCCGGAAGCGTGTCGTTCCCAACACCTCGGACCGGTAGCGGTGGCTCAGTGCATCAACTGATGTCACTGCAGCACCTCTAACCGGGAGGTCCTGGGTTTGAGTCCTGACGGCGGCAGGATTTCCGACACTAGCTTTTCAGCTACGTCGAATTCAGCTGCTGTCTGGAGGAGAATTCTAGCGGCCGGCTGCTCTGATCGGTAGTTTTCCGTGGTTTCTCCGATCAACACCAGGCGAATGCCGGAGCAGTACTCTAACAAACGGACCACGGACCGCGCGCGATCTGTCCTTCCTCTTCCTTGTCCTATCCTCTCCCCTTACACACTTACACTAACATGCACTACACTACCACATATTCCGGGAGGTCGGTTGGGAGCTTACAGCTTGTCCCGGCTGGGGCGGTGCCCCGCTGGTGGGAGAGTCTTGTTTAGGGGGAAACCCCACTAGCCGACGGTAGGTCGGCGCCGGATCTCGCCATCCAGCGGGGGAAGATCACCGCCATCTCCCGAGAAAAGCATGCGCTACACTAACGGGACTAATGACCACAGCAGTTGACGCGCTGGAAACACGAAAAATCCAAACCAAACCAAACCCGAGAGCTCGGATGCCTCGCCTTCAACCAGATGCCTCGCTCTTTTCCCTCCCTCGAACTTATTTTTGCCGATCTCCCCCTCCTCCCCACCGCCCCCACTCCACGCCGCTCTATCCGCGTATCATCACGCAGTATTAATATTACGCTCGGCACTCCCCGAACCCTCCCGCCCCCGCGCGGCTCTCATGTGAAATTCGCGGCCCCGGGGGCGTAAATAATTCCACAGACGCGGCTCCCGCGAAAATATGTTTAATGCCGCGTGAATATTTCCAGCGGGCGCCGCCAGGCCGCGCCACCGGCCGACCGGAAGCGACGCCGTCTGGCATGCGGGCCACGCCCCCCCCCTCCGCATCGCCCCCATCCCGGCCACGTGCTGGCCCACATGCACATGCACGTGGTATGGCAGGCGCTGGGAGGGTTCGGTGTCCACGCGTGTGGATGACGGTCTACGTGCACTCGTGCGTTGTCGCGTTCGTTACGCGTGATAATTGATATCCGATTTATTGCGAGTTTATACATGAATTAAAGTAAGCGTCGGGATTTTGTGTACATGGAATGTTCTGGTGGGTGCACATTGTGCTGAGAATTAGCTCTTTTACAAATCAAATAAGATAAAATTATATGCATACATGTAAAACAACGTTGTGGGTATTCGGGAGGTAAACTTACATTATGTATTAATTACTCGATTCATATTTATTTATGATACGTTTCAAACATCAATTAAATAATAAAATTAATGAGCACAATCGAGCATAACTTAATATAGATCTGTCATTTAATGATTTGGAGCGATTATATTGAGCGATGAAGTTCTAAGGCTGTCGCTTTAAAAACCGTATTTTACTATCTGTGATATTAGTAGGACAATAAATATTAAATTATATTTCAGTGTAGAAACTCTGCTGGTATGAAGGATATTTCTGTAGAACGATGAATTGAATCTTTGTCTGCGTGTTTACGAAAATTATTTTGTGCACTTTTATGAAAATAATATTATAACTTTCACTGTCGATGAATAAGCGAACATATTCGCATATTGTCGATCATTATCTTAGTACTTGATATCATGGTAAAGTTGGTCGTAAAATGTGCATTTATCTAGTACCGTAATAAAAATGTAAGCAATATGCATCACAATAAGTTATTAATGATACGAATAGAATTGCTCTTAGGAATGCGCCATTCAGTCAATTGACCACGTACCACAACTTCTCCCATTCGTAAAATAAAATGTCACTTTTTCATGTGAGCCATCCATACACGATATTTTAGAAAACTTATTGACTATTCTTTTATTTTAATTCAAGTACACAGATGAATAAATTGAGTACTATGTTACGTTAAAATCAGTTGTAGCTGATGGAATTAGACGAATTTTTTCCATTGTTGTTGAACACGGTTATCTCCGAACATTTGAATATCATTTCAGTTTTATCGCTCGTGTTAAAAATTGAATTTTGAGATGCTGTACCTGACCTGAAAGAAACGCTTTAACTTAGTGACTGATTAATAGTAATTTTTCAAACTGAAAACTTTCAAACTGAACCAAGGACATTTAGACCAGGACATTCCAGAGGCAATATAGAGTAACTCTGACTCTATAGGAAGGTAATAACATTCTTAATTATTTAACTGAAGAGCTTGTTTCCAAGATGACGTATCTTCATTCCAATCTGTTTCTACTTTTAAGTATGCATATACTCTTAAAACGCCTCTACGTCATGCTGCCAGATAGTATTGCGTTTCTCGTATGTTAAAATGTATCCGAAAATGATTGAAACTAATTTTGAAATATGAGACTTAATGTAAATATTTTTCCTTACTGACAATTGTTTCATGGAACATACGTCATTTAGAAAATAAGCTCTTTAGTCAAAGAAAATATGCCTCCTACTCAAAATCGATTATCACGAAAAGCACATATTTAATCTCACCGTATTCCGAGCCCGGAAACGTCTGTTATTCAGACATTTTCTCTACCTAACTAGGGGATCACACGTTTCATTTGTCACAAACTATCGATCTTGTAGCAATCAGCAATTTTATATACAGTTCAATTGGCATGAAGGATCAGGCCATAATGTGTGAACCATTCTATTTCGTTCATCTTCACCCTTCATGCAAATTGTACCGTAAAATAAACCAGGATGACAAGAATCACGCAATATAGCAAAATTGACAAGACATGTTTTCGAGCTGCGGATCCTTTGGTAGTCCAAACCCGTTCAAACAAAGCGAAGATCCAAAGCCTTCCCCATTCACGGCCGAGCGGAGAGCCTCGACGCGGTCCCCTGAAGTGTCGCTGGCTCGAAGCGGTCGAGGAGGCCTTGGCCATCCAGCGAACGTCGTCGTGCCGCCGTGCGAGGTCCTTGGAGGGCCGTAGCGCCAGAGCCGGCGGCGGCGGGGCCGGCGGCGGGGCGGGGCGGGGCCGGCGGCGGGGCGGGGCGGGGCCGGCGGCGGGGTTGGCGGCGGCGGTGGCGGCAGCGGCGGCGGTGGCGGTGGCGGCGGCGGCGGGGGGCGGCGGCGGGGCGGCGGCGGCGGGGGCGGCGGCGGCGGCGGCAGGGGTGGATGCGGGGGCGGGGGCGGGAGCGGCGAGCGGAGATAAGATCCGGCGGCCCCAGGAGCCGGCGCGTCGCGCGTGGGAGGCGGGCGGAGGGGGGTGGACGGCAGGCGTGCGGGCGGCTGCGCGAACGAGCACGCGCACCGGTGGGTGAAGATGGCGACCTGACCAGGGTTGCCACTTGCAGTAAGAGATATTTCGCCGACTGTACTAACAAGAGGATAGTACATGAAGTAAAATAACTCCCAAATGTCAAATAACTCATTAATACCTCATTTCCTTTCGAACTATTAAATTAATATTTTTTAACCTATTAAGTATAAATAGAAACCGAGTTTTGTTCTGTAAAAATGAATTCTATTACAAATGTACTCCTCACAAAAAGTAAAATTATTTAACAATGAGAGTAATAATTTTAAAATTTTCAATTTAACAATTCCAGATTTCTTTCTCCGCGCTCCTCTTTCAGTCCATTATTATAGATTTTCATCTTCTAGTTAAATGGCAAGATAACACCTAACTGGTTAACTTTGCCTTCTGTTGATTTACAGGTACTTATCGAATTTTATTATAAACGTACTATATCTCAAAACGGCATGAGAGTGACTTTTTCTTTCCTCTATCTGATCTTTCATACGTTTAAATTTAATTAAGAAACTAGGTGTCTTCATTATTCAGAAGCGTTGCTAGATTTTTCCATTCTTCGTTTTACTAAAGATTTATTAAATTAAAAAATTATCGAACATTTAACAGGAAGTTTTTCTCACATTTTCTTTCTCCCCTATAAGCCGTATATTTCTCCTGTTATAGAGACCGTTTCCTCAGTCTCGCAACACTGGACCCGTTGGACCGAAGAGCAGACAAAAATGTTTTGGTGGGCGGCAATGCGAACGAACAAATTCAGCGACTGACAGGAAATGTCACTTTCCGGTTTTGTGGTTTCGACTATTTTGCGATGTGTTCCACAAGACTAAAGATGAAGATTGACATGACACTGTTGTCGGTGGAATTGTTTTTGCAAGTTCGTGCACACTGCGTGTGTGCGAGAGGAAGCTGAGGTGTATTCAGCCACAGAAAAGGGATCTTGATTTTCTTTATAGAATTATTGTTCAAAGATTTAACTGACTCTCCAATATCGCCGCGGGACGTTTTGGAGGAATCTTTGCTAAACTGAAAAACCTCTGGATATAACATGGTGACACACGGTAGACGGACGGTTTTTATTGAAACAATACTCAGCCAATTTTAAAATTAATCCATTTTTATTCACACGAAATCAAAAATCATTACTTGCCATTTTAGTTAACACAAGGTTTGAAACGTTTTTATCTCGCGTTTTAGCAATGTTCCTTGGCCTCCCAGATCTCCCGACTTAAACAGTGTGTGACTTTGTTCTGTGGGGATATCTAAAAAAGGGTCTATAACCACAAACCACGAAATTTGTACGAGTTGAAGAATGCAATCATTCAAGAAGTTGCGACAATCCCTGTAGAGATGATAGTCCGTGTGGTGGAGGATTTTGAGAACAGACTTGAATCCTGCATTCGAAATTATGGACATCAGTTTGACGATATTATTTTTCACAAATAACTGAAATGGTAGGTAATGAATGAAATGGTTAACTAAAATGTCAAATAATGAGCTTTGATTTTGTGTGAATAAATATTGATTAATTTTAAAATTTGCTGCGTATTATTTCATTAAAAACCGTCTGTCTTCCGTGTGTCACCCTGCATGTGCTATTGACACACTGAAATGAAAAAAAAATGTTCTAAGTATGAACAGTTCAATGAATTTTCATGTCTCATCTGTTCATGAAACAATAGTTCCTCTCTAATATGCTCAAATGTTGTATTTCTTGTATAAATTGAATAAATGTCTTTACATTTTTAACATCAACTTGTTTTCTCTTCGCGCTCCAAGTACTACCATACACTTATTTTTATCTTGAAGTCAGAGATCAATTATTTAAATTCCCCCTCTTCTACTTTTTTCATTTAACTGGTTCATCTTCCATACGTGCATTCTGTTTCTTTTAAATCTACTTCTCAGTTTTGCATACGATTACTCGCTCTACACTAATTTCGCATAGTTATAGGTTTTTACCGTTTCACCAGCACCAAATCTTTTATCAGAAAACTCAATGAACATTCATGAGTCTGATTACAGATTATAGCAGCTTGAGAATAACTGGACCCTCATCCAAAAATGTTCGTTGTATTGTTTTGTCATGCAGCATTTATCACTTCGTATTTTTTCACATTTTCTTGTAACTGGTGAATGCAGTAATTCAATGGTTAATGTTTACGATTCATGTTTTATTTTTTGACTATGAATTCTAACTTTAGGGAATTTTTTTATTGATTATTTAAAGTCGCATCAACATCTAGGTCATTAGCTACCACTATTGGTGTTAACGGTATGGAGTATATGAAGATGAAAGGATTTGGTGATGATAAGGAGTGAAAAAACGAGCACAAATACAACCATGCCCGAGAACCATGGACTCGAACCCGCGACCCTTCGGTCCGAGATCACTACGACACTACTGCCATAGCAATCTCGGCCATCGAGTCGAGTTATGGCATTTTCGTTTTCTTACAAATATTGCTCACACCTTCAATCAAAAGTTGTTCAATGAATGAAATACATTTTATCATTCGTACGCAAATGCAATACAATGACTTACTCTTCGCATTCGTTATTCTCTGGTTTCTTATAACATTGCCCACCGAACAATTTTCTCGCGCTCTCATGCGCAAACTCTTCCCTGCAATTGACGCCCTGCTTCTGGACCTCCTCGATAGTCGGCGTGCAGATCGAACTCTTTGATGCACTCTTCCGAGTTCTTCGAAACTTTTTCTCTTTACCCTTTCGATTCTGCATTGTTCTTACACTCTGGCGAGGGGCCACCGTCTTATAAAGAAAAGTTTCAGACATTGAAAGCAGGATCCACTTCCAAGAAATTGCTTTTTTCTAGCGTGAGAGATGTTCGTTTATAAAGTCTAGAATATAGAATTGTATATTACAGGATCCATTTATATAAAAACAGGCACCTGTTTATATAAAAAATATACCAAGTTTCGTAATTAATTTCCGATCTAATTCCCAATCCTATTATTTAGCTTGAAATTTCAGCATGTTCTTCCATCTTAATTTACAAATCATTGTATTTTGCCTGAACTGAACATCTCTATACTGGAAACATATTTTAATTCAGTGCAGATATCTCCAGTGTCGCCAGATTTACCCGCACCACTAGAGAGCATTGATGATAGCATCATATCATGATAGAAAGAATATACACACTGTTTAAGTAAAATCTTAGTCGTAAGTCAGAATACACTATTTTCTTTCAAGAAATAGAGTGTACTTTCTTTACTCATCATTGTAGTGTGCTCATGCGCAACTATTTTTTTTTATTCTTTTAAATTTATTCATGCTATTCGGCTCAAAGGTTTTAGAAGTGCGTAAGAAAGTAACAAAACAAGAATAAAAATAATATTTGAAATTATTATAAATGCAGGTTAACGATCTTTGAATTCCTGCATACGCCTTCAGAGATATAGTTAGCGTATTTGCTTCTATTTATTTTAGTTAGGGTACATGAAATGTAGGATTTGAGAAGTTAGATATATATAATTGTTAGTATACATTATTTGGTATGAGAAGCAACGAAGTTATTAGTATGAGAACGATCATTTGATTAAGCTTTCTATACTAGTTTGGAGTTGAGAGATGAAAGACGAGAGTAATAATTGCAATTTAGTATGTGAAGGTGAAATTTGGGGAACATTTTTTAACTTTGCCCATAAGATTTTGGGGGCTACATTTGGTTTGCATAAGCTTGACGGGCCTGGGCACCTTTTAAATTTTTGTGTAGGCAATTGACGCTGGCACCAATGATGGTTATCAGGACAACGAACACAATTTCAGCTACGCCTACAATTGTGTTTGGTCTGTGCATAGTCTTGGGAGTTTGTGCACTGGGGAGGGCCAAGTCTTCTGTGTCTTGGTTCCACTTCGAAAACACAATGAAATAGTATTTTTAATTTCGTAATTGTTCTGCCGTTATCAGTGTCATTCAAAAGGACGGCAACCATAAATGTGGTTGTCGAGATATGTAAATTTGGTTAATTTGTTTAACCGGATAATTAAAAAAATATTTCATCGGTTTTTAAGATTGACGGTGAAGCACAATGTATTATTACGTAGGGTGGTTATGACCAAAAAAAAAACCAAAACATTTTAAAAACCAAAAAAATTTTACAACCAATCAATAAATACATTTTAAATAAATAAGTCGCTAAATACGTTTTAAATCAATCAATCAATAAATTTTAAAAAAAATTTTAAAAAATAATCAAAATAAATTTTAAATCAATCAATCAATAAATTTTAAATCAATCAATCAATAAATTTTAAAAATAAGTCAATAAGTAAATTTTAAATAAATAAGTCACCAAATAAATTTTAAATAAATAAGTCACCAAATAAATTTTAAATAAATAAGCCAGTAAATAGATTTTGAATAAATAAGTCAGTAAATAAATTTTAAATAAATAAGTCAGTAAATAAATTTTAAATAAATAAGTCACCAAATAAATTTTAAATAAATAAGTCACCAAATAAATTTTAAATAAATAAGCCAGTAAATAAATGTTAAATAAATAATTTTTTAAAAGTATAAAATAGGAACGGTAGTGCTCCCTGAAGACGTGTGTGTGGGTGGGCAATGGGGGAGGGGGGGGTGGTTGGTCCGTGAGTATCTTCGGCGCCGCAGGCACGGGCTGCAAATATATCCCGGAGCGGCAGCCCCACCGCCGATGCGAGTCACGTAGTCATTAAGTTTAATTATTTACTGACACACGTGCGCCGCATACTCACATTCCCACTTGATTACCGCCCTTGTATCCACTTACAATTGCGCTCTACTTCATTAACCTCCGTGTCCCTCCCAGTCGCTTGGCGCGGGATCTCATAATGTGGAAGTATTTCGTGAATCGTCTTTCTCCTATCTTTGTTATCCGTTCATAATACTGTGTGCTTATGATATGTGCTCTTTTGTAACGGAGCGTTTTTTTAAAATAATGGGTGAATACGTAAACAATAGGTTTTTTCACCTTCTCATCACATTATAATTGACATATTATGAGCTTTATTTCTAAGAAATATTACGTTAAAATTCCTAAATATAGTGAAACGCTTTGGTATTTTAATAGTAAAAATGGCTTTGGTATTTAAAGTAAACGGAGTAATTTTAATAGTAAACGGAATATTATTTAACTATTCAAATACACAACTTATACACATGCTCCATTGCTAGGTGCGCCAAATGAAACAGTTTCAATATTTCTGTACTTTACTAAAAATTATAAATAATTTCCCTACGCCTTGCAACTACTTTGCCGTTTCAATAAATTTAGTTAAAGGTGCGAATTCGCGAAGCCCCTCCCATACGAGATATTTGATGACTATCATCGATTTTGGGAACTGGATACATAAGTTTGCTCTTCTTTTGCTCACCATTAAATAAAACATCAGATTTTGAAATTAATCGTTGCCGCAGCAAATGCCGGTGCCACTTTCTTTATTAAACACATACCATTGCACAGGAAATTCATTCATATTAGCGCGCATTCATTTCCCCCTTATTTTTATGGCCATTTATGTCTCAAACTTTAACATTTCCTCACTGAAAACATTTTTAGCCTTCTTATAGCGTCAAGTTGAAATGGAAATTTTAAAAGTGTTCACATTCGTGGTCGATGGTCGTCATTAGCTTCTATAAACAAATCAATCCACACGTCGCCGACGTTCAAGATCACCATTTCTATTTAAACCCATTTTCCGTTTGTACTGGTACTTCACTTTTTCAGCACCACATTTTCACCAGCCCGCTAAAGTTCCATAAAAAATTGCCGTGCCTCTCGTTCGCCATTTGCTTTCAATAGATATAATTGCGTTTTTTTTCTTAATTTTTTATGGCACTTGATCATGTTCCCTCTTGGAATTAAACTATATATTTTCTGGTTATTTTCTTTATATTTTAATGTCCTTTTAAAACCGTTTAGTTTGACATCTTTTACTTACATCATGACTTGGGCGGGCAGTGTTCCATTGTCTTACAAAAAATATAATTCTTTTGAATTTTATTTAAAAAAAACGAATGTGCGCAAAAATATTTCTCACCCCAAGATCTCCTTTCTTTAATTATTTAGTTCTGCCTGTTTGCTGTTTTCACGGTTCCTCATTTCCGGCGTAATAAGTAAATAATCACTGTACTCCCCAATTCAGTAATATGTTTTTGATAAAAATGTTGCCTTCGGGTCTATTAAAATATATCAAATTCATTGTTTTTGACGAGTTCGTCTGGATAGTTATAGTACGTAAACGTATCGTCAAAGAGTGTGAATATACAAAAGAAAATACAAGTTATAAATAATCGAGAAAACAAAGAAGGTAGTCTAGTATATAATTTTAATGTGATGTGAATATCTCAGCGAAAATGTAAGTATTTAAAAGTATTGAATGAACCTTTTTTTGAAAAGGCTCTTTAGTTATTCATACAGCTCAAATCCTACCATTTTCAATTGATGAATCTGATTGAATTGAGATAATGTTTTTGTCCATATCATTTCTTTCAGAAAGTATTTATGAAACTTTTCAAGAGAATATTCAATTATTTGTGAAGCTATTGCGATGTATTAATCATACTTAATGCTTTACAATTTCTCAGCTTCCTCAGTTATTTGATTTTGATTGATTAGTCTTTTAACATTTACGTTGGTTCACATATTTACGTCACTCATGAGCAATTAGTAAGTAATTAATATTTATACGGGTGACGTTATCGAATACGCAGCGAATTGATCTTACCTTTTGCGCAATAATCACAATTTAAAAACGTCCATATCTTACTATTCGAACTCGCAACTTTCCGACCCACATAGAGAAATTATATTAGCGCCAGTTTCGCTTCTACTACGTGGGTCGCACACTGTTGCCAACTGACTTGGCTCAAATCAATAAATATTTTCACTGTAGTGTGTGATCGTAGGTTCTAGAGTTAGAGTTGCGACGTTCGCCGATTCTTGTTGCTAGTTAGCTAGGTCGACTTCAGCCGCTGTCTGGAGAGAATACAGACTGCTCTGATTGTAAATTTCCGTAGTTTTCTCCGATCAATACCTGCCGAATACTGCAGCATATCTTAACTAACGGGTCACGAACCGCGCAAGAATTTTTCTTCCTCATGATTGTCTCTTCCTATTTCCTTACACGCATGTACCCTTGTATGCACTGTATTATCACACGTAATCGGGATTGCTCCTCCTCGGGCGGTACACCATTGGTGGAGATACCTGCTGGATGGAATTCCCCAAGGTCTGCACTAGGTCTCTCATTATATCGGTTGGTTGTTAGTGATTACGAGAGCATAATTAGTAGTAGTAAGTAATATTAGTGCATGGTTTTCATCGGGAGGTGGCAGTGATCTTCTCCCGCTGGATGGCGAGATCCGGCGCCGACATACCGTCGACTAGCGAGCTGTCCTTCAACCTGTGCCACCAGCGAGGCACCACCCCAGCCGGGACAAGCCCTAAGTTCCCGACTGGTCGCCCGGAATATGTGGTAGTGTAGTGCATGTTAGTGTAAGTGTGTGTGTAAAGGGAGAGGATAGGACAAGGAAGAGGAAAGAAAGATCGCGCGCGGTCCGTGGCCCGTTTGTTAGGATACTGCTCCGGCAATTGTCTGTGTTGATCGAAGAAACCACGTGAAACTACCGATTAGAGCAGCCGGCCGCTGGAATTATCCTCCAGTCAGCGACTGAATTCGACCTACCTTACAAGCTAGTGTAAAAAATCCTGCCACCGTTGGAACTCGAACATAGGATTTCCCGGTCAGAGGCACTGCAGTGACATCAGTTGCTGCCCTGAATCATCTTTCCAGGTCGCATTCTATCGTAGGAGGAACACCGCCATCACCTGGGATATAACATGCCCTATACTTAAGGGGCTACAAGGTTATAGTAGTAGCTGCATTAGAAATTACAACATAATCAGGCAATCATTCAATCTCGCCATGTTATTCTGATGGATTAGAGATTCTGATGCAACCCTGCTAGTTGAGATTCTGATGCAGCCCTTTTAGTAGAAATTGTCTTAATGTTTTAATTCTAGCAACAGTAGAACTGAAATAAATGTATGTTATTCCAATTTTGACAGCAATGAGTGTATACTTAGCATTTGCTTTCGATGAAATCTCCTTGAATTAATTTAAATATCCAATTAAATTTGATTTCGTCGGGTCAGAGAAACCAAAATATTAGAGTTTTCGCCCTGTGCACCATACATTTCATCAGTAACGAAGAAAATCGAGGGTGTAGATCATGGTCACATCCTTCTTCTATTGGGTGGGCTATTTCAGTGATTACTGTTCCAAAACAACCAGGTAGGGTGTCTTAAATTGTTTCAGTTAGCAAAGAGATTCGTTCACTTGTCTTTCCGGGGATACGAAACAATTCACATGTATCATTACGTAACTCTTGTTGAGGGGTTGTATATTTATTCTGCTGTTTATCAAATTATAATATTTTTGAATCTGTAATAATTCTTGGTAACATAAATTTTACTATTTGTTCTTATTACGCATACGAAATATGTATATATAAGATACTCCTGCCAGTTTCTGCTCTTATTCAATGTTTGTTTCTTGTTTAAAAGATAATTTGCTTTGTATTTATACTTTCTATTAACGTCAAACATTTGAAACATAACAATAAGGTAATGCACTTTTATATGATGGATCTGTCTCTCCATCTCTCTGTGTCTGTCTCTCTGTCTGTCTGCCTTATCTATATCTATATCTATATCTATATCTATATCTATATCTATATCTATCTATCTATCTATCTATATATATATATATATATATATATATATATATATATATATATATATATATATATATATATATATATATATATAAGGTTTTTCTGATGTCTCATTGAACCGTTTGTTTTCACAGTAAAAAAAAGTCAATTAGTAGAAATATTGTGACTTTCAAGTCCCTGAAAATGTCTAATACGCCGACCTTACAGACACATTGCGTGTAACTGTGTCCGGAGCCTCATCCGCAGACGCAGCAATGCCCTCGACCGCCGAGGCGGTCCTGCTCGAGGGACGAGCGCCGGTCGCTGGCAGTACGAGGGCGGGGCTTTCTGCGCGTTTATTTCTGCGCGCGCCGCCTGCGCCACTTAACGCGCGTGATCAACGCCTGCGACATTCGCCATCCTACTTCGCGAACGGCCGGCTTCCGACGGCTAGAGGAAAATAATCGGTGTTCACTAGAGATCGGATTTTTTTGGAATTGCGTACTTCTATGTACTTCTATTTTACGTCTTTCTATGTTTAGGATTAGGTAGCACAGGGCATCAATCGGTGTTCTCCAGAGACAGGATTTTTATATAATTACGTACCTCTATGTACTTCTATTTTACGTCTTTTTATGTTTAGGATTAGGTAGCACAGGGCATCAATCGGTGTTCATCAAAGACAGGATTTTTATGTAATTACGTACTTTTATGTACTATATTACATCTTTCTATGTTTAGGATTAGGTAGCACAGGGCATCCATTGCTCTAACTTTGACCGGGAGGTCTTAGACTTTGAGTCCCGATGTGGGGTGGCAGGATTTTTAATGCTGGCTAGAGAGCAAGACCGAATTCAGTAGCTGTCTGGAAGAGCATTCTTGCAGCCGGTTGCTTTGAGCGGTAGTTTTTTGTGGTTTCTTCCATCAATACCAGGCAAATGCAAGCATCATAACAAACGGGACAAGTGGACCTACAATGTACACTAATCCATCAAAATAATAAATAAGAAGAATCATTTGTATGATAATTTGTCACATACAGCTTTGTTCTTCTTAACAGTTCCTGCCGACCTTTCCCTTTAGTTGCTACCATAATTTCTGTATGATTTGCAATTTATTTTACTTTTAGTATGTACCAATCCTCCATTGTGGTTTCGAGGCTTCCTCCAGTTTCCTCACCAGCTCATAATGTCACAGTCACAACTCGAGAGCCCTTGACCGGGAAGGGCTATATTTTCAGTCTTAAGTCCCTTTTCTGGCGCACTGGTCCCTACTGTACCAACATAAGTTGAATGAAGAATGAAAGGTAGTAATGAGCATGGTTGACAAAATATATCAGAATTATTTGCTTCCGTGTAAAAGAAACTGTTTTGCAGACAGATTTAATGCAATGGTCAGACGTCGAAGTCCTCTCCCCACGCGTCTAGCGATATCAGAGAGCAAGAATTCTACAAGTATTGTTCCTCAGCTCCTGGGTCGATGATCCCGAACTCGATGAAGATTTTCGTCCACTTTCCCTGACCCTTTGATCAAAAACTGAGGTAGTTCCTTGTTTTGCAAAGATGCCAATTGTTGGAAATAATTGTTACTTTACTAAATGTGTAGGATTTCTTGAGCTCCTGCGACAATTTAGATATTCGAATCTAATCTTAATCTTATCTTAAAATCAGTATTGTATCGGACTAAAAATGAGGGTCATCACAATATACATAATATATATATATATATATATATATATATATATATATATATATATATATATATATATAAATATATACACACATACTGTGTGTGTATACACGAGTTAGAGCTCAAGAAACCATGCACATATTGCACTTCTTTCCATAGTACTTCCCACAGATTTTAACTGCTTTTTACGTTCAATAAATAAATAAAAGAAAACGCGCGCTAATAATATCCCGCTTCTCGTCCGTCGCCGCGTGTCGTGGGCGCGTTGCGTGCGCGGAGGGCGCCTCCCGGACGCGCGGCTCCACGTGCGAGTGGCGTCACTGGCGCCAGATCACGCGTGCGATCACGCGCTGAGCGACAGTTGAAACGCGGCCCGCCGCCCACGCACGCGTTGCATCTCTCGCGTTTGGAGGACCAAGAACCCGCGAACATCCGGTTTACGTGCACCATCACGACACATTCACGAGAGAGTTTTGACGTGGATCGCTAGATCCCCTGGACGGAGTTTGCTGCGCTTCTGAGAGTGAGTGAACGTTGTTTATGACAAGGAATGCGGCTAAGCGAGGTTCTTAGACTCATGAGTCATGGATAGTCTTTGAATGTATTCTCATCACATGCACACTTTCGTCTACTTCCTGCGTTAATTTTCGTCGTGTGTCCCAACGAATTATTTTATTCTGTAGAGCCTAAATGATCTACCAATTTGTAATCAGAACTTCAAATATTTCTATGTTTACTGTTTAATCGTACATAAAGTATCTTAAAAATACAGTATTATATGTACTGATCAGAATTTTCATCAAAAGAAGTGATATATTTTCTGAAAGATATATCACTTTTATTAAATACATACTATTTCAACTGTTTAGATTCCTGGACCATTACATTCCTGGAATTATAGAGCCATCGAGAACAACATCGAACCCCAATACAAAGAATGTGTCAAACTACATGCAAGGAAATGTATGCATTTGGCTGTTACAGGTCGCATGAATAGGACTTAAAATTTTTAATACATTCTGATTCATCAGAAACGGAGTTACTTGTAAGTATGAAGATTGAATTTTTTGTAAAATGCAATAAAGTTAACACACTCAATTTCCCTACCTGAGTCTATTTTATGTCAATGATGTATACCCCAATTTTCTAGAATTATCCTTAAACATTGGAAGGAAATCGGAATTATTGTTGATAGTAGGCAGACCAAGCGAGGCAGGTTCTCCTCCGTGGAGTGCTTTAATGAAAGCTAATGTACCGGAAGATGTCGTTTTTCACGCGGCAAGTGCCGTTATTTCTATCAGGTGGCTGTATTCTCGGCTGGAAAATTCGCCTTTTAATATTCCCCTCAGACTTCGGTACAAAGTTATCAACATCGTTTCCCCATTGACCCGCCCTCTGGCAGCAAAATTAAAATAAAAAAGGCAAGTGGGGCGTTCATAAGATGGAAAAGGCGCCATCTACAAACTTTTAAAACCATATAAACCCTCTGCCAGAGGATTAGAACTGTGTCACCATGATATTTTTCTCCCGCGCCCATGAAGTTCGTGGAAAATATATAAAAGGGGGCGAGTTACTTTTACGGGAGGCGGAGGCATTTCCGAGATGAGTCCAATAAACGGCGCAGTGCTCTGCAAGTCGGGAACAAGTAAACTTTTTATTTCTTGGGAAGTGCCATATTATACAGCGCCGCCCCCACTGGCTCAGGTGGTCTCTGAGGAGTGGGGAATTCTCCGGAGGTTGAGAGTTGGCTGGGAGAAAGGACGAATCGAGTGACGTTGACGGTGGAGGAGAGGGAAGTGGATTGTCACGGAGAAAGAATGCGTCGGAAGCGAACTCGGGGGAGGGGGGGCGCCGGCAACTGAGAGTCGTGGGAGAGTCGTGGGAGAGTCGTGGGAGAGTCGTGGGAGAGTCGTGGGAGAGTCGTGGGAGAGTCGTGGGAGAGTCGTGGGAGAGTCGTGGGAGAGTCGTGGGAGACCGGGAGAGTCGTGGAGAGTCGGGAGAGTCGTGGGAGAGTCTGGGAGAGTCGGGAGAGTCGGGAGAGTCGGGAGAGCGGGAGAGTCGGGAGAGTCGTGGAGAGTCGGGAGAGCCGGGAGAGTCGGGAGAGCGGGAGAGCGTGGAGAGTCGTGGAGAGTCGTGAGAGCGGAGAGTCGGGTAGAGTCGTGGTAGAGTCGTGGTAGAGTCGGGAGAGCGGGAGCCGGGGACGAGCGGGAGAGTCGGGAGAGTCGTGGAGAGTCGGGAGAGTCGGGAGAGTCGTGGGAGAGCCGGGAGAGTCGTGGAGAGCTCGGGAGAGTCGGGAGAGTCGGGAGAGTCGTGGAGAGTCGGGAGAGTCGGGAGAGTCGGGAGAGTCGGGAGAGTCGGGAGAGTCGGGGAGAGTCGGAGAGCGGGAGAGTCGGGCGAGAGTCGGGCGAGAGTCGGGCGAGAGTCGGGCGAGAGTCGGGCGAGTCGGGCGAGAGTCGGGCGAGAGTCGGGCGAGAGTCGGGCGAGAGTCGGGCGAGAGTCGCCGGGCGAGAGTCGGGCGGAGTCGGGCGAGAGTCGGGCGAGAGTCGGGCGAGTCGGGCGAGAGTCGGGCGAGAGTCGGGCGAGAGTCGGGCGAGAGTCGGGCGAGAGTCGGGGAGTCGGGCGAGAGTCGGGCGAGAGTCGCGGCGAGAGTCGGGCGAGAGTCGGGCGAGTCGGGCGAGAGTCGGGCGAGAGTCGGGGAAGGTGTGTAACGGGACGGGGTGGTTGAGAACAGCACTGTCTTACTGCTTGAGAGCTGCCTGCAAGCCGCCATCTCCCGGTACAACGCGACGTTAATACCCCAGCGCTCCCTCGCGGGATGTCGCGCAAGGAGTACTTGCGGCGCGCGGGCGGTGATGCTGCGGTTAGGGCGTTGCGGACGGAGGTTATGAGACAGCCTGGAGACAGTCGGGGGCTGACGCCAGTGGTTTGGGGCGTCTGCGGAGACACTGCGTGCTGCTGTGGTTGCGCCGTTGAAGTACGTCGGGTCTAGAGTAATCGTGGGGTTGAACTGTCGGCCCGTTCTCTTAGACACGGTTCCTGAGTTTGTTTTACTTGCTGTCCAACTAAACCGCTACGCAGGTACCGGTAAATGTTGAGACAGCAAGCTTTAATGTTTAGCTATAATTTCACGAGATTTTCTTTTCGTTAAGAATTTTTCTGGAGTAAAATGGCAAAGATACTTTTCACCTGGCTCACTGGCAAATAATGTAATGCTCTTCTTTCATAATACTTGAATACTGATGACTTGAATTATATCCTTGTAACAGAACCTTGGTGGAGTCTTTGTGTCCAATCCAAAAAAAAAAACTCAATATTGCCTAATACGCATCGAACATAAAATCCATCAAGTGATTTCATGATTTGTTCTTGTGCCCTTTTTACTTTATTGTGATCAACCACAAGTCTCCTGTCTCCTTCAGTAATTAATCCAGCATCCACAAACGCAGCTGTTGTAATAAAAGATGTAACATCTACACCGACACTATATCTAATACTTTGCAATGCAACTTTGCGCAATTGTAATGAATTATAATGTCTTGTGCTTGAAGTATAAGGTACATCAGAATCTTCACATGGAGTCTGCAGAGGATCTTCATCCCTAACATCAGTTGGCTCTTCACCTTCGTCAAAGAAAAGTACTGCATTTGGTTATTATATCAACTCTTTCTTACTTTTCTGCTTATATTCAGACATTCTTATTAATTCATCTTCTTGGCTCTTCTGTTTTTAATTTGTCTTCTGTGCTCAGGGAGACCTGGTAATCCAATATGATACTACTCAACTGATCCACCGTTCTCTCTTTGACTATTAATAAATAATAGTTCTTTGACAGGGATTTCCATATCATTGGAACAAGAGCAGCAGATATGGACTTCATGTTTACAATCAGTACCACCTGGACTGGACGGTCAAATTCTAAACATGACTTAATTTCACACTTGCAATTGAAAATGTCAAATATCTTGTCTAACGTTGCTATGAAAGCCTCCTTCACTTCCAGTTCTCCTTTGCCACGTGATAAGTATTTGACGTTTTCCCACTTTTCTCAAAACACATAGATTTTTAAAATAAATATTTACATGTTTATAACACCAAAAAGAACAAAAATATCTCGGACAGTTCTGTTATTTATTTGCCTCTCTTTTTTCTGGTAAGTTGCAGTAAACTACTTACGAAATAACAACACATTTCCAGTTCGTGTTTGTACTCATCGTTTAAAGCATCTGAATCACTTTAGTGTTCCTACGACAGTATTACGTTTCTTGACAATAATATATATAAATGAAAATCTTATTTTTAACTTAATATTTTATAACTCATACTACATTGTTTCGTCTGATGCTACTAAGCTAAATATTATCTGTCCTTTGCTTCTTTTGATTTTATGGCTATTAATGAAATAATCGCTGCGATCTTGAGTTTTGTATATTTGTTCGTGGGCAAAAGAGCTGTGTGACACGGAAGCGGCGTGGGCGTCGCAGGAGAACAGAGAGCCTCCGAGAGCAGCCGGGAGACTTCCGTGAATTCCTGGCTGAACTCGGGAAATTTCGTAGCGGCGGCGGTGGTGGCGGTGGCGGAGGCTGCGGCGGCGTGTACCTCGGGCCGACAGGCGCTGCAACCTCGGGGCAAACCGCGGCGTTCCACGCATCCTCGCTTGCTTCTGCCCCCGCCCCCGCCCGCGCCCACGCCCCGCCCACGCCGTCGACGGGGATGCCTGCGCGCCTCCGTGTCACTCCGCTCTGCCTCGTCTCGGCCGCTCGACGGAGTTGCTGCCGCTTTGTGTTCGCTGCCAGCGCGGTGCCGGGGGCGGCGGCGCGATGAAGCTCGCCTCACCTCGTCACGTCACCTCGCGTCACCCGTATCACCTCACGTCACATCACATCCGTTAGTTACCTCGCGTACTTCCGTCACCTGCCTCACCTCGCGTTGCCTCGCGTCACCTTCCGTCACCTCGCGTCACCTTGCGTCACTTCATGTCACCTTTCGTCATTTCACGTCCCCTCTCGTCACCTTACGTCACCGCACACTCACCTCGCGTCACCCTTGATCACCTCACGTCACATCACATCCGTCAAGTTACCTCGCGTCACTTCCGTCCCCCCTCACCCACGTCACCTCTCACCACCTCGCGCCCACACGTTACCTCACACTACCTTCCGCCCTTCCCTCCCCCCTTCCGCCCCCCCGTTACTTCCCCCCCTCGCAACACCTTGCGTCACCTCATGTTACCTTTCCTCCACCACTTTGCGTCAACTCGCTTAACGTCATCTATCGTCACCTCGTGTCACCTTGCGTCATATCATTTCCCCTCTCGTCATTTCACGTTCCCTCTCGTCACCTCTCACCAACTCGCATCACCTCACATCGCCTCGCGTCACCTCTCGCCATCTCGCGCCGCCTCGCTTCACCTCGCTTCACCTCACTTCTCCTCGCTTCACCCCGCTTCACCTCGCGTTACGTCGCATTGCGAAGTTTGGTGATGCCCTCTTTCGGTGACATCAGCCATCCTGTGCTTTAAATTCGACACCTGTCTCGCTTATCCGTATGTCAAAGAAGTGTCGTGACGTCAATATAACTCTCGGGCGGTCTACTGCCCCAAACAACTTGTACCGAACGGGACACGGGCGCGCGATCTGTCATTCCTCTTCCTTGTCCCATCCTCTCCCCTTACATACACACTTGCACTAACATGCAGTACACTACCACATATTCCGGGAGACAGGTCGGGAGCTTAGAGCTTGTCCCGGCTGGGGCAGTGCCCCGCTGGTGGGAGTGTCCTGGTTAGGGGGAAATCCCACTAGCCGACGGTAGGTCGGCGCCGGATCTCGCCAACCAGTGGAGGAGATCACCGCCATCTCCCGAGAAAAAAACATGCACTGCACTAACGGGACTAACGGTACTAATGACCAAACAGTTGACGTGCCCGAAAACACGAAAAAATCAATCATTCAATCAAAAAACCCAAACAACTTGTAGTTCACCAAAGGACTCTTTACATCTGAGCAATGACTCCTATCTTCACGCCCCGCGGGTGTACAAGTACATTACTGAGCTGATATCCGGATACGCCGAAATGCGATGTGTACACTGCCTCGTAACATTAAGGGGTTACCTCAACAGCTCGAGGCTTACAAGCTTTTCGAGTTGGTCCCGGAGTCGTTGAATCCCATTCACTGCGCCGGGACCGACTCCTGACAAAAAAAGGTTTTGGTCGTCAGTTTCTGAAAGCAGAGCATAAACATGCACGCATATCCTCAGTCATGTTTTTTTTCTTCACTCAGCTTATGTCCCCGGAATTCTGTTTAGCGGGGATAATAAAGCTCTCCACGTAACTTTTCCACCGTGTCTTCTACAACACTCTCCTTCTCATCAAACCATTTTCTTTGTTTTGAATTTTTCCTTTTCATTAATCTGCAATTTTACTTCTTCTTCTTGTTCGCAAATGACAGATCTTTATTATGGTTCATTTCTATCATTGTTCACTGATTAGAGAGTAGTATCACGAAGTAAACATTGGTCTTAGCATTAGGTTCTGTATTTCACAAGTGATAAAAGAAAGTTTAGATTTTGGGCATGTGAAACTGAAAGTCGCCTCTATCCTGTCAACAAATTGACAAGTAAAATGAGAATAACAGTAACAAAATGACAGTAATTACGATTGATAATGACATTATCTTATTGTATTTGTGCTTTCCAGTGTCTTTTTTCAAATTTATTTTTTTTTATTTATTTTTCCAACTTCTTTCAGCTCTTTTCTAACATAATATCTTCCTTTATCATCTTTTACATTCATTTTTCCAACGCAACTGCAGACATACCTCGTCCTACATCAGTCTAGCTGTCACCTCGTGTGGCTATCTCGCCTCTCCACGCCACCGCCACCCTCGTGACGTCACGGCCAGTGAGGAGGCGGTCCGTTGCACGCTGAATAATGAAGCGCGGAGGGCGTGTCCCCACATCCAGCGGCGGCGCCTGTTCCTGTCCCGGTCGCGAATTTTGTGAAGTTGGTTTCGTGCGCGGCGGTACTACGCGAGTTCGCATGCAGCCAGGTTAACGAGGAGCCGGCGGTAAACGCTGGCGAGACAGGTGATGCTTGGCGGTGGGAATTGCGACCGTGAAACGTGGAATTCTCGTGTGGGGTTTTGGTTATTGGATGTCGATGTGGAAAAAATCAAATAAATTATAAAAATCATTAGACTTATTGTACTATGAGATGCATCGAATTTCACGTATTCCGTCACTGATGTGCGATCTGCAGATATGTAATTTGGTACAATCGTATATCATACTCATGTATCACACTCATATATAGTAAAGTGTTTGTTTACAAATCAACATTTCAAGAGCCGTAAAAAGAATATTTTGTACGCTTTGTGACGCTCTGAGTTAGAAATTAACTGTGGTGTAATTTTCCATCTGATATTTTAAAAATGTCACCTCGTTTTGAGACAGTTATTAGAAACCCAAATAAATTTTGTATGAAAAAAAGTAATAAAATTCGTTAATGAAAAAGTGAACCTGCTTTGTTAGTGATCACTACATAATGCAAGTACTAGATGAATGCGACGTCGCCGACGCTGTAAACTGTTTTAAAAGTATTTTCGTACATTGAAAATTTCTTTCATACTTCATTTCTTTCTCGTGCGTAGCTTTGTTCAAATACAGGGTCCAGTGTAAAAGTAATGCGCATTTCCAGGAACAAATACATTTATTTATCAGACCTGTAAAAATGATTAAAATTATTCACATTATCTCCCCCTGCATCAATACACTTGCAGAGATGTCTGCCACGTCTGCAAAGCATCCTGAAAGTCTTCGAAGGGAATGTCTCTCAGGAACGTTGTAACATGCTTTTGGATGTTTCCCATGGTCTCGCAATGCTTTTCTTTCAGCTCTTTCTTCACAGGGGAAAACAAAAATACAAAAAATCGCACGGGGCCAAGTCGGGACTGTAATGAGTCCCCTTTACAGGGGGTGTGCCACTGGGGTGTTGCTCCGGAGCTCAGAAACGTCGGCTCATTTTGAAGCAAATCCAACAATTCTTGACTGCGCGAGTCTGGAGGAGAATTCTAGCGGCCGGCTGCTCTGATCGGTAGTTTTCCGTGGTTTCTCCGATCAACACCAAGAGAATGCCAGAGCAGTACCCTACCAAACGGGCCACGGACCGCGCGCGATCTGTGCTTCCCATTCCTTGTCCTATCCTCTCCCCTTTCACACACACACTAACATGCACTACACTACCACATATCCCGGGAGACCGGTCGGGAGCTTAGAGCTTGTCCCGGCTGGGGGAGAGTCCTGGTTTGGGGGAAACCCCACTAGCCGACGGTAGGTCGGCGCCGGATCTCGCCATCCAGCGGGGGAGATCACCGCCATCTCCGGAGAAAAAATATGCACTACACTAATGGGACTAATGACCGAAGCGGTTGACGCGCCCGGAAACATGAATAAATCAATAAATCACTGATATTTCTTATATTCTTTCGATAGTCTAAAAAAACGTCATTTACTTGTGTGAGAAAATACATTTTTAGCGTTGAAAGCAAGTCTACACACTCTCGAGGAGTTTTCAAACTGTTGTGATGAGCTCGAAGAAACTCGTGTTTGGTGTCTGGCGCCTGAAACGAGGCCAAACGGTAACAGAGAGAATGCACGCGCGGGCCCCAGCGCAATACTGGCTACCGTGATCTCACAAGTGGCTAATATAGCCGAGCAGGAGATGGGCCTGGGGCGACGGGCGGCGCAGCTGCGGACGGGGAATTAAACAAACACTCTCCCTCTCGCGCGGCCTCGCCGGCTGCGATCGCCGCTAAATATACGCGCCCTGCGCCCGAAGAACGCGCCCGGGCCACGGCGAACGGGGCGGGGCGGGGAAGGAAGGGGTATGGGGGAAATGACGGAGGAGGTTTCAACGGTAAATGAAGAATAGCAAGATAAAGAATTGATTGAATTTGATTGACTAGTATTTCCAGGCCTATCAATTGGTAGTCATTAGTCCCGTAAGTGTACTGCATGTTTTTATCACGAGAGTTGATGGTGATTTTCCCTTGGTGGTGGTGAGAACAGGCGCCGAACTACATGTCGGTTTCTACTCAACCAGGTATCTCCCACCAATAGGGTACCGTCCCAGCCGGGACAAGCTCAAGCTCTCGACTGGTTTCTCTTCATGTGTTGTAGTGAAATGCATGTAAGTGTGTGTATGTGTGTGTGTGTGTGTGTGTGTGTGTGTGTGTGTGTAACGGGTGGGGATAGGACAAAGAAGAGCAAGGAAAGATCGCGCGCGGTCCGTGGCCCGTTTGTTCGGGTACTGCTCCGGATTTCACCTAGTGTTGATCGGAGAAATAACGGAAAACTACCGTTCAATGCAACCGGTCGCTGGTGGAAGATAAAGGAGAGGAGGAGGAGGATGAAGATGATAAAAAGAGAGGTTGTGGAAGAGAGGACGGAAATATGATGGTGGGAAGCCACTGATATGAATGAAAAAGTGAAGAAAAAAAGAGTAAACTGGATGGAGAGATCGAAATACTCAAATCAATTGCTTTGGAAATGAATAGTACGGGAGTAATCTGCCTCGGTGTTGAGTCTTGATGCAGAGAATTTCACACCAACGTACCATTGCCTACACAGTAGACGGCAACAGCAAACCAGCATTTGCTATGGACAGGGAAGCAGTAACCACTTCCTTCGCCTACGCTCAGTGATCTCTGTTGGAAACCACTTCATGAAAGGAAAGATAAACACTGAGGTCAAGGGACGCACTCTGCCTGGAAATAGACATTTTCCTCTTGCTTGGATAACTCTTAGTTTTGATATGGCTACAGTTGAATGAGTAGAACATTCTGGAGGTGTTTTTTAACGCGATCCGAAGAAAGTTCAGTTTTGTTCGAACGAACGTTCAGTTTTGTTCGAACTACAGCTGTGACTGGGATGAAGGAAAATTGCAGGGGGCAGCCAACAGAATGAGGTGAAAAGGCTTGCGAAGATGGTGTAAAGGAAATCTCGCCAATATTTGAGATACAGAAATGGAGAGTAGGTTAGGACAGGTCGGGTCGTGTCGGGTCGTGTCGGGTCGTGTCGGATCGTGTCGTGTCGGGTCGTGTCGGGTCGTGTCGGGTCGTGTCGGGTCGTGCCGGGTCGTGCCGGGTCGTGTCGGGTCGTGTCGGGTCGTGGCGGGGCTTGGGGTTTATCGGGGGGTCATGTGGGGTTTCGGGCGGGGGCTGGGGGGTTGGGGGGCCGGGGAGTGACGGAGAGTGGCGTGTAGTGGCGGGGATGGCGCGGCGCGGTGGGCATGACGTGGTGTGATCTGAGCTGCAGCTGCCCGCTGGCGTCGACCGTTCGCTTTTCACCGCCACCCCACCCACGGCGCCACCACAGCTCGAAAACACGCATGGGGCGCCATCCTTTAGATGAGCTGTAGAGTATATATGGAGCCATATTTGTGTATGCGTGCGCGCGTGTGTATGAATACGTGTGTGTGTTTGGGAATCAATGTACCTGAAATCGAAACAGTTAAATTCCATTTCAATAGTGAAAACGAAACCGAAAACATTATATTTCCCTACAGGGATCCTAAGTCGCTATCCAATCTAAATATTGTGGAAAATATTTGGGAAAGGTTTTGAGAAACAGTACAAATCAAATGAACATCATTAACATTAGCTGTTTTATTGGATAATATTTAACTCTGCTTGAGAAAGTGTGATATACAAACCAAGGTAAGTAATTTTTAATCCAGGTGAGGATCATAACTAAACTTTTCTTAAATGGTTACTTCTGGTAATGGATACTGACTGTTGGCCCACATATACTATGTTGCTGGTTCTCTAACTGAGTTACACAGTTTCGATTTCGATTTTATACCATCTTTACGATTTAGAGTAATTTGAATAGTTGAGTACACATTTCAAGAAGTGACTAGTAGTACATAATTTATTTGCGCCGGGTTACCATCCCATAATCAGAATTATTTGATATAATCAGAATTATGTGGTAATAATCAGAATTATGTGGCAATGCCCGTTGTGAATGATTGATAAATATGTAGCTATGTTAAAAATACCATAGATGAACGTGACAGACAAGAACGCTGACACTAACAGATGAACGGAGCACTATTCTGAAACAAATCGAAAAAAAAAATGAATTGTATGGCGGAGAAATGACGAAGCACTCGGATTCACTGCATGACGATATGATGACGGGTAGGAGGGCTAACAGAAGATCCAAGCAACTTTTTGTGGTCACAATAAAGATAGGAAGGTCGTATTCAGCACTCGACAGTTTGATACTGGGAAACGAGGAATTAATATTCAACCAACCGGTTTGAGGAAAAATAATAACAATATTATTAATAATAATTGTCATAATAGTAATAATAATATGTTGAAGATGATGATGATGATGATGATGATGATGATGATTATGGGTGCGTATTAAAAATGCTGACTATTTTTCGCATGTCTGTATCAGTGTAGGATTCGTGTGTTTAAGCATGTATGCTGTGTAAATAATTGTCACGATAATCTAAACGAAACGTATCAGCTCACAAAAACTGCCAACCCTCCATATTTATAAGCTAATTTCAATTGTAAAACTGCTTTCATAATTTCAAAGCGAATTTAAACAATCCGAAACAAAACTAAATGATGACAGAGAATGAGAAAAGAAACAGAAGAATTGATAGATATTTTCCAGCGATGTCTCTCATCGTTTCGGTTTTTACAGACTGACATAATTACCTTCAAGAATTATTCTCGACGATAATTTTTACGTTATTTTCCTCCAAAAGTGGGTACGTTGTTTGTAATGCAATTCTTTTCCTAAGAATTGCGCTGACATCTTTCCAAACTTCCTTCATCTACCACACTTACTCTTGGGTCACTGATGTCAATTCGAGTATGAGGCACCACTCCCTGTGTTTAGTTGGGACTTCGATTGTATGGTTTGTGATTGCGACCATTTCAAACCCATAATTATACAGTAAATTGCATTCAATTATCAAAAAATGCTTAATAATAACGGGAAATTTTCAATGTACACAGATTTTTTATGTTTCTGTGAATTTTTAGTTGAAGTGCAAATTAGTTCTTGATTAAGTCAAAAATCAATAAAAGCTATAAATACTTCATATTTTTAATCAATACGATGTGCAAATACAAATACTTCTCTGCTCTCTCCTACAACTTTCACTCGACGAAATTAACTATACGTATTGACGTAGGGTTGAAAAACAGTTGTTAAAGTTTCTCATTCTTTTCTGACTTTGAACACATTATTACAAACCAGTGTTGGTTCTTTATTTTATAATATACAATTTTATTTGTTCCATACAATCTGGCATGTGGTAACAATACCTACTCAAACGCAAAATATATAATTACTTTCATAAATCTAGTACTTCGTAGAAAGAGTTCATTATGAAATATTGCAAGTGTTCGAAATGGGTATATTAAAATCCAACTCGATAAAGGAATAATTAAATATTTCAGATTTTAGGACTGGCTGCTCTTTCTCGAAATGTTTACGATTATTTGCTAACAAACACATTTTTTTCGAAAATATTATTCATTAAATTTGAAATATTGAGCTTTCAATATATTTACAGGGCGAAGTAATTGTCATAACTAATTTTTTGTTGGAACAAATAATTTGCCTTACAATGTATTCCTATTATAATATGTGTATTTCAGTTCAGAAGTAATAAATTACCCTCTCTATAGCCAGAAGATCCCCAAAGAAAATCTTTTAGTAGTTTTTCAAGATGCAAGAAAAAGCTCTGGAACGCTGTCCGATATATACAGCGCAGACGCTGTGAAAGAACCGGGGCAGGAGCTCGCGTCGGCGACAACTGCCGACCTGCCCGCGTGCCCGCTCCATTACCCGACCGCTCAGCCCGCGCTCGCCGCTTCAATTGGGCAATTTATTCCTGCAGTTAATGAAAAATAATCCCTCGTTACTGGTCGGGCGAGTCGCTGGAGCGAAGTGTGGAAAGCTTTTTAATGAAATCGTTAAGAGATCATAAAAACACCGCTCACAACAGTTAATGAACGCTGTCGATTTTTCAGCCGCTCTCGGGTAGAGCCGCTGAGGACGCGGTCGGACGGTTTGTCGTTTCTAGTGGAGTTGGGTTCGGGATAGGGTCAGGGGCTGGACCGGAGGGGGGATCATGGACAAATATCGGATCGGAGGCGGGGAGCGAAGGCGGGGATGGCAAGCGGGGATCGGAGGCGGGGATCGGAGGCGGGGATCGGAGGCGGGGTGGGAGGCGGGGATGGGAGGCGGGGATGGGAGGCGGGGAGGGGAGGCGGGGATGGGAGGCGGGGAGGGGAGGCGGGGATGGGAGGCGGGGATGGGAGGCGGGAATGGGAGGAGGGGATGGGAGGCGGAATGGGAGGCGGGGGGGGCGGGGGGGGGTGGGGGCGGGGGGGAAGGGGGAAGGCGGGCGGGGAAAAGTGTGGTCAGATGCGGAGGCGGAGGTGGAGGTGAAGATGGATGGAGGCTGAGCGGGACCTGGGTCGTTGTTGAAGTGGAGTTGCGGCGAGGGGTGAACCAGAGGGGGTAAGTGAAGGATGGAATGTGGTTGTTGGCAGTACAGGGAAAGAAGAATGTGAGTAGTTAGAGGCCGATGTGTTCGGGTTGTAATGGTGAATGCTCAATGTTGAGACATTCCCATTAAAGAATGATGAACTAAGAGCAGGTCTGTTGAATATTGATAATATTCATAATGTAGAATATGGATAATTTCTTTTTTGCTTCAGTTTATTTTCTTAGTTATTATTTGGTAAAAATGTGCCGTTAATTGAAAAGTTCATTAATCAAAACTGATTTTGGACGCATTAAATTAAATTAAACTAATTTGAATTAAATTAGTTAAATTAACTAGTTACTTATTTAAACTAATAAAATTAAAATACTTAAATTAAAATAGTAAAATTACAACATATGCATCATTACATCTAAATTTTTTCGCCTTTCTGATATGCACATGCAACCGTTGTCAATTGAAATGCAAAATTGTCGTTCTTGATTAATTTTAATTTACACATTTTGATTATTGTTACGTTGTTTGATGTGCGAATAGGCAGAGAACCGACAAAATGTTGTAATGACAAATGGAAATGGCAGAAACAAAATCAGGAAAAAGACACTAGTGAGTAACAAAGCAAGAAGTTGCAAGTCAAAAATGTACGAGTAGTTGCTAAAATGTTCTATGTCAGTACATGAGTCGTAAGATTAATTTTTTTAAAGTCGTCTAAACCGCTATCTCTATGCATGTTACTGTGTCAGTGAGAGTGGCCGCGAGTTGAGTGATGGGGGGGGGGGCGCGTGCAGTTTGTGCACGGGCCGGTGGGCGGGAATGAAAGCGCGGGGGCAAATCAACGGCGCCGCGGTCGCGCTCCTGCATGCGCTGCATCTGCGGTGGCCGCGACCGCTTAGTGGGCGCCCGCCCCCACAGCCCACTCCCGGCGCCGCCCCTTCGCTCGCACCGCACTCTTCGTATGCACGCGCTCCATCGCCTCCGCGGCCCGTCGCCCCCCACGTCCCCTAGCCCCTGCGACGCCGCACCACCCCGCCCCTCCGCCCCTCCGCCCCTCCGCCCTCCGCCCCTCCGCCCCTCCCGCCCCTCCGCCCCTCCGCCCCTCCGCCCCTCCGCCCCTCCGCCCCTCCGCCCCTCCGCCCCTCCGCCCCTCCGCCCCGCCGCCCCCGCCGCCCCGCGCCCCGCCGCCCCCGCCGCCCCGCCGCCCCGCCGCCCCCGCCCCGCCGCCCCGCCGCCCCCGCCGCCCCGCCGCCCCCGCCGCCCCCGCCGCCCGCCGCCCGCCGCCCCGCCGCCCCGCCGCCCCGCCGCCCCGCCGCGCCCGCCACTTCCGGACCGGGAGCGGTAGCTCAGTGCATCAACTGATGTCACTGCAGCGCCTCTGACCGGGAGGCCCTAGGTTCGAGTCCTGACGGCGGCAGGATTTTCGACACCAGCTTTTCAGCTAGGTCGAATTCAGTCGCTGTCTGGAGGAGAATCCTAGCGGCCGGCTGCTCTGATCGGTAGTTTTCCGTGGTTTCTCCGATCAACACCAGGTGAATGCCGGAGCAGTACCTTTCCAAACGGGCCACGGACCGCGTTCGATCTGTCCTCTCTTACGCTTGTCCTATCCTCTCCCCTTACACACACACTTACACTAACATACACTACACTACCACATATTCCTGGAGACCGGTCGGGAGCTTAGAGCTTGTCCCGGCTGGGGCGGTGGCCCGCTGGTGGGAGAGTCCTGCTTAGGGGGAAACCCCACTGGCGCCGGATCTCGCCATCCGACGGGGGAAGATCACGGCCATCTCCCGAGAAAAGACATGCACTACAGTAACGGGACTAATGACCAAAGCAGTTGACGCGCCCGGAAACACGAAAAAAACAAACCAAATCAAACCAAACCACCTCCGCGCCCACATCGCCCACACTGCCCCCGCCCCCCAGCCCCCTCCCCCCCCCCCCCCACCCCCGCCCCGCTCCCCCGCCACCCCCCGCCCCCCTCTACCCTGGCCCGGCCCCCTTGGCCTCGTTATCCGCCACACCTGCCGTCATAGTTGTACCCGTCATCACGGCACCCCTCCACACTTTCCTCCCCATCATCATTTGTCACCGCTACGCCGCATCAACTGCTCGCTCAGCACGGCCTGTCCCCGTTACACGTACCGCCTCGTGTGGCCCCTCGGGCCGGCACCCCTCACTATCACCTCTACCCCTGTGCTTAAAACGCTCTTAGAGACCAACCCCTCTCTCCACCAGCCCTCTCCTCACCCCTCCTTCCGGTCGTGGCTTCCGACTGTATCGTCGCCCGTTGTCCGGTTCTCCTCCACCCATTTTATCCTATCACATTCGTTTATCTATATTTACGTCCCACACCGCACCCTCGCCCTTCATCCATCGCGACGGATCCCCCCCACACCTCGCATGAACGCACCACCCTCGCTCCTCGCACCCAACACCCCCCCCATCTCCGTCACCCCGTCGCCTCTGTGACGCACCCACCTCCCCGATTGATTGATTGATTTTTTCGTGTTTCCGGGCGCGTCAACTGCTTTGGTCATTAGTCCAGCTAGTGTAGTGCATGTTTTTTTTTCTCGGGAGATGGCGGTAATCTTCCCCCGCTGGATGGAGAGATCCGGCGCCGGCTAGTGGGGTTTCCCCCTAACCAGGACTTTCCCACCAGCGGGGCACCGCCCCAGCCGGGACAAGCCCTAAGCTTCCGACCGGTCTCCCGGAATTTGTGGTAGTGTAGTGCATGTTAGTGTAAGTGTGTGTGTAAGGGGAGAGGAGAGGACAAGGAATGGAAAGGAAAGATTGCGCGCGGTCCGTGGCCCGTTTGGTTGGGTACTGCTCCGGCATTCGCCTGGTGTTGATCGGGGATACCACGGAAAACTACCGATCAGAGCAGCCGGCCGCTAGAATTCTCCTCCAGACAGCGATTGAATTCGACCTAGCTGAAAAGCTAGTGTCGAAAATCCTGCCGCCGTCAGGACTCGAACCTAGGACCTCCCGGTCAGAGGCGCTGCAGTGCCCACCCCCTGTCAACCTAGGCATCCCCTCCTGTATCGCCCCCGCTGATCCTCGGCGTTCCTCCCGCCCCCACCACTGCCCCGCTGCCCCTCGCCTCCCACCTTGCTCCCCCGCCACTGCCACCCCCTCCCGACCTCGTCGTGCTTACCTCTACTATCACCCCCTCTGCCTCGCTCAGCCACCCATCTCTCGCACTGGCCTCAAAAAATACCTACCCCCTACCGCCCCACCCCGAGGTCCGTGGTTTGGTGGCTGGGTGGTTGGGAGGGCGCGCAGTGGTTGTGGTCTATCGAGCGTGCCTCCGCAACAGATTAAAGCAGCTGCCGGCGATGGCCGCCGTGTACCCTTTTATTCGACAATTATGGTAACGATGTTTATCCCTAGCGTCCGCGTTTCCGTATCTGATCGTTTAAAACTTCCCTCGTATTGAAAGGGTTTGCAAGTAATTTGAGCCATAACGTGCCCTGTTGTTTTCGTGTTAATATCAACCGCGCTGGTTTTGCCTTCCTTTGCGAAAGAAATATGCCACAAAAAGTTTCAATTTACCGCGCCAGGAATATTTTGTTTGGCGATATTTTATTTTCGGAGGTGCAGTCGTTGATTTTCTTTGTGTGTGTGTGTGTGCGTCAAAATTGTACCAAAGGGTATGTGGAAATAATAATTGCGTGCTCGCGTGGAGTAATGGTTTTCCTCTCAAACGCACGCGTGGGTTCAAAGTATTTTTGATGTCCTAAACAACGTTTGAAGTACATGCAAATTATGAATGGTATAACAAAGAATGGTTATAGTATTATTAGAGTAACAAAATTTCACTGAAATTCTATTTGATTTAGTAAATCTAATACATGCTAACTTGCTTTACATCAGTTACGTTTTTGTGTTTTACTTCTTTAAATATTACAAATATTTAATTTTTAAAACTACTTTTAAAAATTCGGGCCGGTGGGCAGGCGGGCGGACGGGTTGACGGGTCTGCGAGTTTGAGAGCTCTAGCACATCGATCCACATGATATTATTCTTATCGTGATGCGTCGCGCCCTTTCTGTTAATACCTTAAAGTTTCTTCAATCACTGTCATTGTTCCGAAAAGCATTTCTTGCAAAGTGGTGATAATAGTTTTGGTATTTTGAATGATTTTCCTCTCTTACAGTTTTGGAAAGAGTTGTTTTTGTGGGTATAATTAAAAAATAGTTATCCACGATTTACGTTTCGAATTTTTTATTCAGATGTACTGCTCGGGTCTGTGTGACTTAAATGGTCGTTTTCACATTCTAGCAATGATCATAAAAAGGATTTGTTTGGATCTACCAATTTATAAAATGGAATGTCCTTTTACAATAACATGAAATATTCATTTTAATTTAAGTTACTTAATTTTTAGAAATAAAATAATGAGTAATAATAAGAAAAAACATAAATTGTTACTGATTTTACAAATACGTTTCATTACGAACACAACATAAAAATACACATTTCTTATCCATTATCCGTAGGGTAAGACTTACAAATATCACATTTTGCCACAATTGTTGAAATTTTTTTGTAGCGATGTTACAGGTTATTATTTCATGATAAAGTTCCAAAACACCAAGTACTCAGTAATGGAACACATGCCCAGGCCCACCAATACGTTTGTTTGATGTTTTTCTGTTCACTCACGATTTATTGAAACCCATAACGCGAAAGATTCTCTGTGAAAACGCCTATCATGTTGGAACATACAGTAAAGCTCAGATATTTCTTTACCAATTACAAATAAATGCTGTATTGTATGATGATATGGACCAGCAGCAACTCTTTATTTTATAGAATTTTAAAATAATTTGCTTTTGTATGGCAGATGTACTAAATTATTTTTGGTCAACGAAAGGCACTGACGTTCTCCGTTTTTACCGTCTTTGGAAAATAATTTTCGGCAAAAAATAGGTCAAAAATGCAATATTTTGAACCTTTCTATTGCTTATTTGCAGTGCAAATTCTAACTCAATTTTTCCATTTGCTCTGAAAATTCTCATGCATACTCTTAGTACTGTTTCAATTTCGCAGATGTACAGAAATAGCCTTATATAAAGTTGTCATTAGAGTGAACAACGCACTAGTCCGCATTGAACTCTACTTCCCTGATTATATTCTTTAGTCTCTCCAGGAGACAGAGAAAGCTTGCTTCTCAAAATGTATTATCAAAACAAAATTATACTGTTATAGTTTCAATTTTCATACCTTAAATCCTAGCTTAGATTATTTTTGACGATCAGGTCACATTAAGCAGAACACTACGTATGCAACAGTTACAATTATTATAAAATATAGAAAATAATTATCATTGTAGTAAAACTATAACAAATAGACAAAATATCGTATACGCATTTATAGATATTTGGATACGAAACAATGTTACAAAGTGTCAGAATTCTCACTTGTCAAAAATGTCATTGAGAGCAAACAAATTACCTTTCGGGTAACATAAATCCGGGCAGTATGGCAAAAGTTACAAAATTTTGAAATAAATATAGATCTCAAGCGACAATGGATATTAGTCATAAGTCATATTAAGCTAGTCACGTCAAAATTGACGTGACTAGCTTAATAACCTTGTGGAGAACGTAAAGTGAAAACACAAAATTTTAGAATAAAATACAATATAAATGCTAATCTATAAGGCGTGGATAAAGTGATTGAAAACCGTTCCTCCTACTGTCGTTTGGAATAAATATGAAAGGCTTGGAAGAATAAGAGATAGACCAAACCAAACACAGCAAGCCTGCTGCTCTACTTACATGTCAATATCTCCATTTTCCTCGAAGCCTGTCTTTAATTGTCTCTGCCCAAATCCTTTATAAACATGAAAAAGTCGTACTATCAACAAGGGTCACACATTTGCCAGAATCGAGATATTAACATTTAAGATGTGCAGGAGACTTGCTGTGGAGGGTATGGCTTATCTTGCTTCTGTCCCAAACCCTTCAGTCGTCCCACAATTATCGATTTAAAAGGAGACCTAAAATCAAATTATACTTGACGCAAACGTTATTTCTACATCCAGCACAAACCCGTATATTCTCGACCAAAGTCGAGATATTAACATTTTTGTGTTGCAGAAGACTTGTTCTTACGGGCTTATCTTGTTACTGTCTTAAACCCTTCAAGTAGTTGAACCATAATTATCAATATAAAAACAAACCTTCCGAAATCGAATTGTACTTGACACCTACATTATTTCTACATCCCTCTAAACCCGCATATCCCTCGAAATGTTAATACCGTGACCAAAATCGAAATGCTGACATTTACAAATTGCGGGAGACTTGTCATTACGGGTGTGGATTTATCTGCCCGTAACTCATCAAATAGTTGTCACAAAACTCTAGGAAGCAAAAGCAATAATTTTTCATTCCTCGAGGATGAAAGTAGATGATCACGCAAGTTTCAGAAGATATGAACGTATTTAATAATAAATAATAAAATCCTATACTATTTTCGGCATTGTCACGCCGGTTATATTACTATAAAATTTTATGAGCATGGTCCATACGAGGTAAGAACAAATTAGCAATGAAATTCGCACATTCGTGCAAATTATGCAGCAAAATACGGTGCGATACGGTATAAAGATGCTGTACATTTAAAAACTGTGACGCGCATGTTTTGTTATGATATTCCCAATCTACGTATAGAATTGAATGTGTTGCGCACTCTACCTTTATGGAGATAGAAATCTTGTTCCCTAGTATAATTATCAATTTAAAAAAAGCCCTTCTAAAATCGAATTCTATTTGACGCACTCGTTATTTCTACATCCAGCCTAAACGCGTCCATTCCTCGTGCGAAGAAGCGAGGCCCTGAATTCGGCCGGAGTTGGCGCGGAAGATGGCAGATCTACGGCGGCGGAATCCTTCGCCTGGCGTCGCGGCGACGCAGGTGCGCGGGATTAAACGGAGATCCGTTCTGCCGAAAGTGAGGATGCCTCGCCACCCGAAGAAAAGGGTAGGGGCGGGGAGGGGCGGGGAGGGAGGGGCGGTGAGGGAGGGGCGGTGAGGAGGGGCGGTGAGGAGGGCGGTGAGGATGGGGCGGTGAGGATGGGGCGGGAGGGATGGGGCGGGGAGGGATGGGGCGTGCGAGAGGATTTGCCGCGACGCGACGCGACGCGGTGCGGCGCGACGCGAGGCGCAGAGGACGCCGTTGAAGAGGACGCGGGAGAGGACGGGATGCGACAACCGATAGGGTTTATTCAGATTGATGTAATAACTTTCACTCGGCACTGTGCGAACGCGACGGAAAATAATATTTATTTTTTTGACTGATATGTTTTTGTTTGTCATTGCCTTCGATACGGAGCTCGACGCGCAATGCGTAACTTACCTGGATGGAGAGGATCGTGGTTGCGAGGGAAATATGAAAACAGTTGAATGATGCTACATGTTATAGAGGAAATGTTGATAGGAAATTATAAAAGGGAATTATGGGAGGGAAATGTGAAAAAAAAACTGTGTCAGGTTTGCATCTAGTTCATTCGTAAATATGAATAATTAAAATTAGGAAAAAAATATAATCTTGTGTCACGAGAGTTAACTGTTTTTAACGATCTTGAGTGAAAAAATGCTTTTTTGTCGTCGCTCTATCACTAGAGCCCTCTTAACGTCCTTGGTGCATATGTAACTATTATTGTCCATTTGGTGATTGCACTATTTACGCATCGAGTGGTCTTCTGATCCCAACACATCTCTTTGCTTTTCTTGGGCGTAGAGTGTATGTAATATATTTCTGCAGCATTTCTCCTCGCTTAATGTCTTTGTCTTTTTGACTCGTCACGTTGCAGTCAGTGCCTTTTATCCCTTCGGCGAGAGACTGGTCGCTGTTAGTAATCAGGGTTCCCAGACGATCAGCCGTCCATGAATCCGTATTGCTCAACTTCCGTGACACCTCGGAGCATATTTACGCAATTTGGGTAACGTCGTCTTTTCATTCTCATTCTCATTCTTCATGTACTTCTTTTCCTCCTCCTTTTTCTCTTCTTCTTCTACTCCTCCTCCTCATCCTCTGTGTCACTGCTTTACTAGTACGTAGTAATAGAGATACTACTTAGAATTATTATTATTATTATTACTATTATTATTACCATTATTATTATTACTATTATTATTATTACTACTATTATTACTATTATTATTGTTATTATTGTTATTATTATTGTACCAGCAAAACCCAAGCAATTACATCGTATAAGAGGAAGAACACTGAACAGATAATCCAAACTCTCCCAAAATATTGTTCCATCTCCTTCAGGACGCATTTTCTAAGGCTACTGAAATGACTGAGGTTTACAGATTTGGGAACGATACAATTGCTCTTCACTGTGAATACAGATTTAAACAATTTGAGATGTACCTAAAAATGTAATTGATATTTACCAAGATCTGGATATGTGGTATGTTGCATTGAACTAAAGCCGAAAATCCTCTTATTCATCTTAAGTTAAAAATGTAACGCATCACACACCAAATCACTGACTTTTTGTAAAGGGACACACCTTTCAAACGATTGCTAGTCATTGCGTTTGATAAACTCATATTTGCTTGTATAAACGCTTATTCTTCGAACCTGAAACAAAAACTCGATAAAATCGCTTTACTTTCATCTCTCACTCACAGACTAAGAACTAGAAGAAGATTTTGATACAATCAAACGACATAATGAAGAAATGAAGGCATTTAAGCGTTCGCCAGATATGCGTGAGGTTCCTGTGTTGCAAAAAGTAGTGTTTATTCTATAAAAATGGCTAATATTAGTAGTGAATAACATATATGAGACCCAATACCTTTCATTTAAAGCAAATATCGCGAAATGGTTTGAGCAGAACACTCAAATTTCTTTTTAAACGAAACCCCTTAATGTTTTGATGATAGATATGGTTGAATTATATTATATGTAAGACATCCAAAATCACAAAAAAAAGAAGTGTTCTTTGGCCTTGGGGGTTCCGTCCTGCAAACGAATAGAGAACGCGGCGAAAGCCTGGAGACTGTGAGGGAGGCGGCGTTGACAATTTACGAGGGCGATTCGGATCCTCCAGCTGAGGTGGGGCGTAACTCTTTCGGCCAACGTCACACTCGCTCGCCCTCGATCTCACCTCCCCCGCTCGCTTCTTTACATCCACTTCTTGCCACCGCCTCTGCCTTCACCACCAGTGCCACGACTGTCGCAGCTACGGTGACTCTTTCGTAGTCAGCGTTGCAGCCTGCAATATAAATGCTGCCACTGCCGTTGCCACTACTACGTTTACCACATCCACAACCACCGTATCGTAATAATTCCCGCCACCACCATTGCCTCCAACCAATTCCCTGCTGCCACCATAACCACAACCACCACCATACCTAAAACCTTTCACACACACCCCACCCCCCCCCCCCCCCCCCCCCCTTTTATCACCATAACCATTTACCATAACCATATACTACCATAACATTATACGACGACAACCACCATCACTACCACTATAACACTATACCACAACCTCCATACTACTGTACCAACACCACTACCATTACCCCTTACCACTACTACTTACACTACCACTACTACTAGGACACTTTGTACAGCTACCAATATCTTACCACCATCACCCCTGATCCTCATGAACATTTCTGCCAATACAATGCGCTCCATCAGCGGAATCACAGACGCAACTACACTCGGCATTATCCAATCCACTTCTGTTGAAAGCACTTTTCGGGATTCGTCGGCTATTCTGACCGTAGCTCTCGTACTGGCGTATTGCTCTCTTTCTGTGCTCTCTCTCTCTCAGTCGATTCGCATTCGTGTGGTTAGTTTTTTTCGTACCTGAATAGCGGCACGTGAGCTTTATTAAGTAGATCAGAATAAAATCGGGCAGTCACTTACCCACGTTTCTAATTGACCTGTCGTGCTTGATGTGTTTCGATCCGCGTGTACTGAGAGTACTTCGTGGTATCCTATGTCGGCTTGACAGTGGCGCTCATATTTATGCAGTGCTCTTTTCTGCTGTGAAGCTGTGTAGTTCCCACCTGTGCGGTTTGCATTATAAATTTACTTTTGGTGTAGCATACCTACAAAGTATTTGATAAATTGTCTGTATATAAACACATACTTTGGCGCAAAATTAAACAGCCTGAGGCCATGTGAGAAGTGTCAGGGGTTTGGTTACACATCCAAGAAGACTGAAAAATTCAAATGACAGTTTTGATTTTGGCTGACAAATTTAAATATTTATGGTAATACCAGTTTTCGTGACCAACGTCATACCAGCGTTCTTGTTCAGGTAGATTATGTTATTACACTTGGCACAACTTTGCTTAATACATAACTGAGGACATACGACGACGGAGAAAGAAGCTTCAGGTTTAACGTGTGACGTTTCAGTAAAGCCAGCTTTTCCTGCTCCAGAACTTTACTATTCACACTCTCTAGAGCAGTATTTATTCTGGTCTATTCTATATTCTAGAGAACTAGTTAATATTTAAAAACGTTCGTTTTAAATGTATATAAATTAGTGTTCTGCCGCCAGATTGCAAAACTAGTGGTGGTGCAAAATATCTTGTACAAGTTAGTTCTGGACAAGCTTTTCCGTTTCGTTTCCCCATCTTCCTAGCAACTATCTAACGGCGACTAAAAGTCTTACCAGGGTCTCTTGCGGTGCCCATCAAACCTCTGAGGACATTCCAAGTAAAGAGCACCTTTTCGATCCCCGAACATTGCAAAGGTCCACCTCTGCCCCTGCCTACAGGTTTGCCCCAGGCATCCCTTGGCCCCAAGACGGTGATTGTTTCATTTTATACGTGTACGGATCCAGTTTCTTCCTACTCACACATTTGCCTGCCAGGAAACAGATTATGGACGAATTAGGGTGTAGATATACACGAGAGAGTCCGAATGCCCCCCGGAGGTCACCTTAGCACTGGCCACAACGTAGAACCATTCATCTTTTGACACTGGGCTTCTATCGTCGCCTCGTCTGGAAACATCACAGTCATAATGTAAACTTTTCCGTTCTTAAAACGTAATTTAATATTGTAGTATTGTATCTAAGTATCTGAATGATTTTACCACCAATAGTATCTATACCAACAATTTAAAAACCCTGTTTCATTACAATCTATCTATAATCAGCAATTTTCTCAAAGTTAACTAACTATACAGAAAATTCTTTCTGTCCTCTGTACTTGGCGTGACAGCCTACGTAAGAGGCCAGGGCCTATCAGCAGAATCCCGGCCTCGCAGCCATGAGCTAAGCGGATCCTTGTGATTAGCACAGCGACATTCCCACGCCGCATTCTGTTCTTTTGAGCCTGAAAAGTGTATTTTCTCATCGTCACACAGCAACTGGAACATTGCAAGATAAAACACACGCAATAATCCTGCCGACCGGGAATGGAACCCGGGGTGGCGTCATGGAGAGCGAGCCCGTTGACCAATAAATCGCGAGGGCATAGGAAGTGTACTAACACAAAAACTATGGCTTGATTCATTGATTGATTTTTTCGTGTTTCCGGGCGCGTCAACTAATTTGGTCATTAGTCCCGTTAGTGTAATGCATGTTTTTTTCTCGGGAGATGGCGGTGATCTTCCCCCGCTGGATGGCGAGATCCGACGCGGACCTACCGTCGGCCAGTGGGGTTTCCCCCTAACAAGTACTCTCTCACCAACGGGGCACCGCCCGGGCCCCAGTCGGGACAGCTCCCGACTGGTCTCCCGGAATAATTGATAGTGTAGTGCATGTTAGTGTAAGTGTGTGTCTAAGGGGAGAGGATAGGACAAGGAAGAGAAAGGACAGATCACGCGCGGTCCGTGGCCCGTTTGGTAGGGCACTGCTCCGGCATTCGCCTGATGTTGATCGGAGAAACCACGGAAAACTACCGATCAGAGCAGCCGGCCGCTAGAATTCTCCTCCAGACAGCGACTGAATTCGACCTAGCTGAAAAGCTAGTGTCGAAAATCCTGCCGCCGTCAGGACTTGAACCTAGGATTTCCCGGTCAGAGGCGTTGCAGTGACATCAGTTGATGCACTAAGCTACCGCTCTCGGTACAAAAACTATGGTTTTTGTACTATTTACTCTATTTATTTTGACATTTGTTTGTGATGGTCCTCGGACTGCCTCCAATATGTAATCAGGATGGGGTAAGAGTTTCTTGCAGCCAGGAAGAATTGTATTACAGGAACGGCTCTTTACGTCTCAGGGATTTTTGCCATCTGGTTTCAATTTTTTGACAAATACATCTAACGTAAGACTTAATTTTGTTGAAAAATGCTTTTTGAAGTTCTATAATTCCTAATTGACATAAGAAAATATTTAATACAGCTTCGAATCTCTCATCAATTGAGATTTTCACCCATGTTTTAAATAATTTGCGGGTAACTTGATGGTTTTTTCGCTAAAAAACATTATTTAGATAAGCAGGTTTAAGCAGCTAGTCTTTTCATGATTAAGAACCAAAAAGTACTAGTTTTAAAATGTATATGGCTCGAAAGGTGAATAATGGTGTATAACACACTAAACCTCAACTTGAATTTGGAGAATGAGTAATTCATGTAATATAAATCAGTCACCTTTTCCATTAACGTTTTTAGGCACAACAAAAATCGATACTTAAATATTATTCACATAAAAATAATCGTAAACCTTGTAAATCATTGCTAATAAACCCAGCGATTAGAGAATCCGGCTGCTAGAATTCTCCTCCAAACCGTGGATTAATTCTGCTTATCTGTTTAGCTAATGCCAAAAAATACGCCACCGGAAAGACTCTGACTTTAGGATCTCACCGTGAGAGGCGCTGCAGAACAAACGGCAATGCTAACTCTGGGCTAAATCAAGCCGGTACTAATACGTAAAAATAAATAACAAAATCTCGGAATACGTCAGATAATGAAATGAACATCCTAAGATGTAATGGATTGTTGGAGACAAAACGAAAACCGATACTTCTGTGTACGGTAAATTGCTTATGTAGCTTATTGATGTATTTTGTAAATTTTAATAGAATATTCCCAAGGCCCCACAATACAAGGCGCACAGAGATACCTCAAGAAATTGTAATCCAAATCAGCACGTCTCCATCCTCCTTTGTAACCGATCATCCTTCGCAGGATGCGATGTTATCAGTTGAGTGTATAAGAGCACAAAATAAGCCAAGTGCAGGGGGTCTTCCTCCGGGCGATGAGAGGAGGGCGGGAAGGAAGAGGAGGTGCAGCTTCCACCGCAGACACGGCAAACTTGCAGCGGAAGATAAAACTTGCTCTGGGCGCGATAGCAGCTTCGGGTTTCGATGCCTGGGTCGGACAACTTGCTGCACCCCACCGTACTTCGCCGTGCATTGCCACCGGACCTGTTCCGCGCAGTCACTTCTCGTCCCGTCTCGTGCCCCACGGCACGTCCTTTTCATTCGTCTCATGTTGTATCGTCTCGTGATTTAGCTCCTCGTGTTGCTGAGCTTTGTGATGTCCTGCCCCATTCTGGCCCGCCCCGTGTGGTCCCGCCCCGTGTGGTCCCACCCCGTGTGGTCCCACCCCGTGTGGCCCCACCCGTGTGGTCCTGCCCCGTGTGGTTCCCGCCCCGTGTGGTTCCGCCCCGTGTGGTTCCGCCCCATGTGGTTCCGCCCCGTGTGGTTCCGCCCCGTGTGGTTCCGCCCCGTGTGGTTCCGCCCCGTGTGGTCCCGCGCCGTGTGGTTCCCCCGTGTGTGGTTCCGCCCCGTGTGGTTCCGCGCCGTGTGGTTCCGCCCCGTGTGGTTCCGCCCCGTGTGGTTCCGCCCCGTGTGGTTCCGCGCCGTGTGGTTCCGCGCCGTGTGGTTCCGCTCCGTGTGGTTCCGCTCCGTGTGGTCCCGCCCCCGTGTGTCCCCCCCGTGGGTCCTACCGCGTGTGCCCCCCCGTGTGGTCCTGCCGTTTGTCCCGCCCGTATGGTTCCCCCCGTGTGGTTCCCCCGTGTGGTTCCCCCCGTGTGGTTCCGCCCCATGTGGTTCCTTCCCTTCGCGCCCCGTGTGGTCCCGCTCTGTGTGGTCCCACCCCGTGTTGTCACGTCCCATGTGGTCTCGCGATTGGCCCGCCTCGTATTGTCCCATATCATGTTTTCCGGTCTCATACTGTCTCCTTTTGTTTTGTGTCGTCTCGCCTCTTCCCGATCTCCCGTATTCTCCCTTGGTCTGCCTTATATATTTCCTTTCTGAATCTCTCTTGAGTGTGGTCTTTCGTTTTCATCTTTCTCCACAATACCCATCATGTCCATCCAAATCTATCTCGCTCTCCGTGCCGCCCTGCTCCACCCTTCCCGTTCCAAATATTCGGCCAGTCCATCCCATTTCATCGCATTCCTGCCGTCGCATTTCATCTACTTCAGCTGCCTGCTGCTGAAGTAGTAGGCAGGATGTTCCCTGCTGCTGAATTTACTTGCTTTGACATCATTCTCGCTTCTTTGCCCTCGTCCGGCTCGTCCACCGCGGATTTCAGTCTGCCACCCCCCCTCACCCCCCCCCCACCGCCCCCCCCCCGGTCCTGTCAGCCCCGCCTACCATCCCATGGCCGTTTCATTACCCTCCCCAGCTCCCGTTCTCTGCACACACCCCACTCCAACTCCCACTCTTACACCGTACTCCATTTTGCTGCGTTGGCCGCCTTTGCCCAGTTGCGCCGCCCCTCCGCTCCGTCGTGCGGCCGTCCGCCGCCGTCTCGTCGCTTCCTCCCGAAGTTGCTCTGCGCCCGGGGAGCGGCGGCGGCGGGGGGTGGTTCCGGCGCCGGCGTCGGAAGGAGCGCGCCCTGCACCCCCACAGAAGCCCCGCGACCGCCGAGACGCCGGGGACACAGAGGGCGGCCTTCCGCTGGAAACTATCGGCGAGAATTTACTCTGCAAATGGGCCACTTTGGGTGCTTACTCCGCGACCGCCCTCCGTTAATGCAGGTTCGCTCTTCAGCTTCCCAAACGAGCGGAATTGAAGCTATTCCTCAGCTAATTTTTTATTATCGATCAAAAATTGTAATTAAATTATTTGAGAAGTAGGCAATACCATAATTATGAAACAGTTTTGAAATCTGCTGAATACGTGTTTTCAAGATGACTTGTTTTGTGAGAAAATATATCGCCCTCTTAGAACTGTTGCAATAGAATGAAATAGAACGTAAGAGGTAGTAAACGAAAAGAGATTTTAAGATATACCAACGGTTATTGAATTTTAACAATATTGTATTATTAATAGAGAAACATATTATATAACCATTTTTACATACGTAATTAACACTTATTTATCTTCATATTTCCTGGAAAATACGAAAAATAGGGAAACATTGGAAAATTCCTTCAGACACGAAAATATAACTTTATTATAGCATAATTGTAATGTCCTTTAATGAAAGGATTCTTCAGTGTCAATTAGTGTCAGCCCGATGGCAATTTAAGTTATTTTATCAAACCCTGCGTAAACTCGACTTTATTTTTACCTTATTCTAAATTTCTGCAGTAAAGCAGAAGTTATTCTCCATTTGTGTTCATTACATCACTAAAGTTAAGTTAAGTAATAATATGGATTATAAACTTGGTTATGACAACCTTAAAGATCCATCTTCCAGTGTTCCTTTGGTCGTTCGAGCTCCATAAGCACTGGCGTGTCACCATTGTCTTAAGCCTCATAAACTATCTTTGCGCCACATAATATAGTTGCAAACTAAATACAGAGGATGCAAACGTTTTGTTGCTGGTTTTATCTCGCACCGAAAGGGGTGTTGCGCCCGAGAATTAACAACGTTAGAGCAGAGAGAATAAACGATGCTCCCTTAAGAAGTGGGAAGCGACTCCCCTCCGCGAGGTAGTTAGTCCGCGCCCTCCCTCCGCCCTCGTTCGCTTTCATGGGAGGAAAATAACGCGAGTCGCTCCTGTTTCGCTCGTCTGTTTAATATTTCCAGGGCCGCTTGCGCGGAAACAAAGGCAGCTCCGCAACCCAGGCTCGGCCGCCTGCCACCTCGCAAAGACGAACGCGGGGCACCCCACAACGCGCCACTGAACGCGCTCCGCCCCCTTCGCGTTAAACGCGGACCTCGCCTCGCCTCGCCACGGCTCGCGGACCTTCTGTGGCCGACGCACTGTGGTTTGAAATGGGGAGAAATGGGGCGAAACGGGGCGAAACGTGGCTAAACGGGTTGAAAAGGGTCGAAAAGAGAGAAAAGGGTCGAAAAGAGTGGAAAAGGGTCGAAAAGGGTGGAAAAGGGTCGAAAAGAGTAGAAAAGGGTCGAAAAAGGTGGGAAAAGGTCGAAAGGGCCGAAAAGGCCAAGGGCCGAAAGGGCCGAAAAGGAGCCAAAAGGGGCGACGGAGCGTAATATATTTTTTCAACGCTGTGGAATTGTCTGATCTAATAAGAGTGTCAGGCTTCCGCGATTGTATCCAGGATGTCCAAGAAGCTATTGTCAGATCTAACTTGTGTTTGTTCGCTGGGCGATTGTACGGTCGGATTTCGCCATTGACGGATGTATTTTGACTCTTGGTAAAAAGATGCGTCAAAGTCGATTATTTCCCGGGGAAGGGGGATACTAGAGGCCGCCATCTCTGAGTGGTTGTTTCCATAGATTCCAGACAACTTGCGGGTTGATGCTGGAGAGCTAAACAATGGACCCCATCATCCGTGTTGTATTATTTTTCACTTTTTTAATCGACTTATCCCTCTGAGGGACTACACTCAATTTTTTTGTTAATTTATTAATTAGCAAATATATAGGTTTCTACATTGTAGAAAGCATGATCGTATATGACTACAGTATTGAAAACGCATTTCTTATTTTCTAGTTTGCCTTGAATTGTACTTTTATTATTTGAGTGATATGTTTGACGTCTTTATACTGTCTTTATACAAGGTTTCCCTATAAAAATATTTTAAGAACTTCTGATTGACGTTGGAAGACATTTTAGAAGACACATTAGATATATCATTTCTCTGTATTTTTATATTCCTAGAAACCTTGACCCAAGCCTCCACTCCTTAACTCCGTTGTGACATGTAAGTCCATTTAACATCTCCTACTGCAAAGCTCATTGCGAATGGTAGCTGTGCTCTGCGGTCCACAGACCTTAAGACTTTGGCTTAATTATATTTTTCGTAAGGAGGTTTGGTGTCGTCCAGGTGGTACTGACTCAAGAGACTATTATAGAGCTTACTTACCCTTCCCCCGACACGCAAGGCAACATGTGCCTCAGAATCCAAGTTTTTGGACAGGGAAAAATACTGAGAAGTACTACGGTATTCGAAATGCTACATTCTAGATGGAATAGGTTCCGCCATACCAAAATCATGAAACATTTATAACTAAGACGGTATTAGGCTCCGTAAATCCCAAAGCTGGCAACTGCGGCCATAACCATTAAGCTATGGGACCCCCAAAATATCACATAAAATCTCGGAATTTTTCAGAATATAGGGGCAAAGATGACGCCAAGTCAGTATTCATTTTCATTCTTCTTTGAGGAGCTTTTATTTCTATCCTAATCACACAAATTTGTTCCTCACATTCCCTGACAAAACATTCACATATTCTTTAAATATTGATTTTAAATGCAAAATTCAGTTATTTTATACTCACCATACGACATGCTTTTATTTAGTTTTGAAGGAGGATTCTATGGTAAACAATTTCTCGTGTTTACGGATCTTCTATTCAGTGACAATTAAAATATAAAAAGTCAGTATGAAACAAAGTGTAGGATACATTTACTTTCATGTGGGCACGAAAGTTGAACAGTTTTCAAGAAACGAATTGCGTCCGCGTTTTGTGTCCTTCAAACCACTGTGCTTGAGGGCGACCCAGTCACTCCATGCGGATGGCCCCAGCCGGGACCAACGAATTCTGCCGAAATAGTCGCATCAAAGTTGAAGAAAATCGAGTTATAGTTTTGGGCGTGGAATTCCGTCAATTGGATTAACACCTTCATTTGAAAGCCGGCGGAATTCCGGGAAGTTGCTAACCGGAGACGAGAGGCTGCGAAAACGTGCGCGCCTCCAGGCGGTGGAGGAGGCGGGGTGCGGGAGCGGGGGAAGGGGGGCTGTGGAAGTGACTGAGTGGAGAAGAGGCGTGCTCGTTTCTGTTTATCTGGAGAGCGTAGAGTACGATACTGTACCTACCATGGTGTTAATTATAGTCTTTCACGAGACTATTTCACTGGGTTGCTGCGTACCTACCATGGTGTTAATTATAGTCTTTCACGAGACTATTTCACTGGGGTGCTGCGTACCTACCAAGTGGTTTGTATAGTCTTTCACGAGACTATTTCACTGGGGTGCTGCGGTAGTTTTCTCAAAAGCCGTTAGATGGCAGACCAGTATGACAGGTTTCCACTTGTCATGACGTTTCGAGCGAAAAAGGGCTTGTTGAGAAAATTGGTGGTTTGACACTCGGTAGTTATGAATTCTCCAGGTGAGTTACTATTATAAAACCATAGAAAGCAAAGTGAAAGAAGTCGTAAAACTCAAACGTCAAAACCAAAAATTACGGATTATATGAAATAGCGGGAACGAAAAGTAAAACTTACCTTAAGAAGCCAAAAAGAAGCTAGAATATTTTTTATTTTTACTACAAATGCAACAAGTGAAAGACGCGTTAATGCGGTAATATTATGTCGAAAAAGAGAAGAAATCTGTATTTGAAATATGAATTTTACTTTTTATAAGGTAAAATTCATTATTTCGAAAAGATATCTGAATAATATTTATCAATTAATTACATTTGCATTATTCATTAAGTCCATCCCTTTTATCCGAAGGCGAAGTGATACCGTCAGAACAAATGCTCTTGTGTATCAGCCCTCCGTGAGCGTTCACGGGAGTATTTGACTCTCTCGGATAAAATACTTCGCTCCCGGACAAACGCCTCCTGAGAGTCTAGTAAGTTTTTGGGTAAACACAAGTTTGGTCCGTTATAATGTTATGAATTGTTAGTACTAATCGTACGCTCAAAATTCGTTACATGTACTTTAACTATAAGTTGTCACGTCTTTACAATGACATCCTAATTGCTAAATCAAATATAAGTCTAGAGTATTATTTCCATTTTTTTGAAATTGTTCTTATTTTAGACTCTCTCTTTGTCGTAAACAGTACTGTTTAAACTCCCATTAGTTTGTATATAAAAATGCATTTAGTTATACTTCATTATTGCTTCTTTTCACTTTCACTTCACCTCTCATTACTGTCCAATTACATGACTCTCGTATTTTTTTCCCTTTCTGCTGATATAGAAGTATAAAAAACGATGTTCAACAACTTGGCATCTCTACATTGTTACATCATATCTCACATTGTTTCACGTGCACTACACGAACTTTGAAGGTAGTTATACTGCAGGCATCGTACTATTAAATACGTGTAGGGACGGCACAGAAGACAAAAGAATCCCGTTATCCCCAACAAAAGGTATACACCAGAGGGTGTATTACAATAACTGTCTTATTCTTTTCTATATTGAAATACAATAAGTGAAGAAATTAAAAATAACTCTTAAAACGTGCTTTTTAATGTAAGAAGCAGATGTGGAAACGGAGGCAAGGCAGATAGAGAAACGAAATGTTACCGCCCCGAGTGGCACCAACTAGCGTAGCTGAACGCGTGCCCTACACTCTCCAGCCTGGCTGCGTTCTGGTTGCGCACGTGTCTGCCAACGGGGGCGCGAAAGCAACTTCTCGCGAGCGCCCCGGGCCAAGTGGAGAAGTCTCGACGAGCACAGTTCGTTAGCGCCTCAGGTGGGTCAACAGCCACAATCCCTGGCCTCGCCCCACCCCCACACCCCGCCTCACGCTCCACGCTCCACGCTCCGCGCCACGCCCTGTGCCTCGCCCCGTTCCCTGCACCAATCCCCACCTTGCACTTGCCAGGCCTTATCCCGCGGCCCAAACGCAATCCATTGTTTAATCCCACATACGCCTGAAGGAGAATTCTAGCGGTCGGATCCTCTGATCGGTTGTTTTCCGTGGTTTCTCCGATCAACACCAGGCGAATGCCGGAGCAGTACCCTACCAAACGGGCCACGGACCGCGCGCGATATGTCTTTCCTCTTCCTTGTCCTATCCTCTCCACTTACACTAACATGCGCTACACTACCACATATTCCGAGAGACCGGTCGGGAGCTTAGAGCTTGTCCCGGCTGGGGCGGTGCCCCGCTGGTGGGAGAGTCCTGGTTAGGGGGAAACCCCACTAGCCGACGGTAGGTCGACGCCGGATCTCACCATCCACCGGCGCCGCAACCACCTCGCCCCGCTGGTGGACCTGCTCGCCCCCCACCCCCCCTCCCCCCCCCAACCCCTTTTCCCCAATGCACCGGCACCGCACCGTTCTCTATCCGCCACGCGCCTCGCCCTTCCTCGCACCTAGCCCCGCGCGCTCTGCCTGCTCCGCCCCGCCCACCCCGCGCGCCGTAGCCGTCGCGGGCCGAGCGCTAATGAGTTCAGCGCTTCGCAGCCGCTCGCGCGGTGACTCTTCCTCGCGCCGCCTTGATTGCGACGCGGATCTAATTAGGCCGATAATGAAAAGTGCCCCAATTCCTCGACGTTCGCGCCACGCGGCCAACTCCTCGCCGTGGTTCCGCAACCTCAAGTGGCAGCGTTGCTTCCGGTCTCGGCAGTGTCACTGTGAATACGCTTTTCCCGAGGGATTAATCACCTCGTGGTTGGAGCTTGCGTGTTGTCTGTCACTTTTTCTCTCTGTCTCTCATAGCATATTAGAAAGAGTCGCGAATATCGAAAGTGATGTGCCTTAAAGTCACGTGTCTTTATTGTGAATTGCAGTGTCGTGAATTGCCGTGTCGTGCAGTGTCGGCCGTGTCGTGCAGTGTCGGCCGTGTCGTGCAGTGTCGGCCGTGTCGTGAGGTGTCGGTCGTGTCGTGAGGTGTCGTGTCATGAGTCGGGTCGTGAAGTGTCGCGTCGTGAAGTGTCGCGTCGTGAAGTGTCGCGTCGTGAAGTGTCGCGTCGTGAAGGGAAGTGTCGTGAAGGGACGTGCCGTGCCGTGTCGTGACGTAGCCTGGCGACGCACTATATTTCTAGAGAATAATTTGTTTTGGAATTCTTATTTTTTCCTGCTAGGGTCTGTGAAGAACCCAACTAAGATTTCAAAATAAATATGTTCCATTTCATATTTGGAATTATTTTTGCAACTCAGGAACATCTACAAATCACTTGGTAGAAATGTTGCTCCCTCTTCCAATTATGGCGACTAAAGAGAAGGTATTTCTTTTGAATATTCCAACATGACTTCATTACTTCGAATATCTTTTAGTAATTCGTATCTTTCGTATTCGAGCAATTTATTAAATATGCTCTTGTTTACAATTAGAGAGATGCACTTATTAATTTCCTTTAAACTATTTTTTGATGGTAAATATTATTTAAGTTCAATAAATCGTAATGAGTGACTATTAAATCTTCAATGAATTTCTCATACTGAATATTAGTCTGCTTTCGAACAGAGAGTAATTCATATTAGAAGCAAATTACGTGTTCAAATCAGACTGAAATACTGGATTTCAATGTCGCTACTTCCTTAATGAATTCGGAATGATAACAGCACGTAATAATTGAACAGTGGCAGCACTGCAATTGATGAATAAATATGATTTAACAGCAGCCGTGAGTATAACAAAGAGGTAGATGGATGCCCAGTGATATTCCATTCCTCAATTTTGTAATAACTGAAATATTTGATCCACTTCAAAAAGCCGGGCGCATGAGCAGCATTATGGCCGACGCAAAACTGTGATTTATGTTATAAGTTGCCACCGTGAAATATCGCAGCAGACCGGGCAGGCCAACAAAATACAGTCATCAATATTGTTTACTTGGAATCGCAGTTTTTAATAAACACTCTGAAAATGAAATTGCCTCTTCATTTGTTAGAGGCGCGCAGATTGCGTGGATGTCACGGGGGAATTTCCAATTACACTTAATTAATGCCACAGGAGGGCGTCATCGTCGACCACGACCACCGACTTGCCCAAGGACCGCGAGAGAGCTCTAGTGCGGCATCACAATGCCGCCATTTGCTAGAAGTGCACATGTGAGGCTCTTCAAGGAAACGTTCATTTCGTTTGAGCATTCAATCACGTGATTAATAACCAAGTGATACTCAAGAATTCAGGAAAATTTCAAAACCAATTACACAGCTTCAGCTGTGACAGAAAAATGCAAATATTTGCGAATTTTAGATTTGTTTATAGCGCAAATATGTTGGAAACTAGAGGTGCTACAGAATGGCTCAGATTTTCTTGCAGCAAATGTTTCTAATTTACTTGGTGTGGTCTGGCTTGAAAGTCTTGCTCCATTTTCTGGCCAGCTCACATCTATCGTCGCCCAAAGTACATTTTTTTGACATTTTCTTACCATTTCAGTTTCCTAATAGTAGAACTGAAAAATATTAATTCAAGAATATTAAAGAAGAGCAAAACCTTGACCAAAATAGAATTTTTCATTGGAAATTTTGAAGCGGTTTTTAAGAAAATGGCGATTAAGCATTTCTATAAATGCGAAATTTGAAGCTCTTTTCCACAGTAATCTACTGAGTTTTCGAAAAACTTCGTCGAAAGTCACTTGAAGCACTTCTACTCACAAATGTTATAATGTATACAAATCGATGGAAACGTGCGTATTAACGGCTTGAGAGATATTTGAAAAAATTACATTTGTGTAATGAAAAAAAAAACAACAAAAGAATACACCGAAATGAACTTTTTCGTCATATTAAACACTGCAATTAGCAATATCTGTTGGAAAAAATTAAGAAAAATATTGGAGCCATTTTTGAGAAAATGGCGGTTGAGCGTTTCTGAAAATGCGGAATTTAGAGCTCATTTTTACAGAAAACTGTTGGGTTTTCGAGAAACTTTGACATTATTTAAAGAATATGTATTCATAAATCTAATAATGTGAAGAAATCGCCTCTAATGCAAATATTACCGACGTGAAAGACAAGTTGAAAATTACAATTTTGTGATAAAGAATACAGCAATGTGATTTTTATGTTTTTGGATAAGGTCCATTTGGTACTACCTCTCAAATATTTAAAGAAAAAACTTGGAGCCGTTTTTTGAGAAAATCATGTTTTTGTAATTTTTCAAAATTGCAAATATTTCACGCTCTTTTGCACAAAAACTACGAAATTTTTCAAAAAGTCTACATGACCTTAATGAAAGAACTATTTATGGGCAAAATATTTCTATTAAATGAAAAATCCTTGTCTTCAATTTTGTAGTTAAAGCAAGACGCCGAAAAAATCGAACTTTTGCAAATTTTGAAATTTCAGATTTAACTGTGAAAATAGGACCTGTGCCACCTTTATAAGTGTATTTTATTCTATTCTTACAAGAAATTTAAAGAAAAAATTTTGAAGCGTTTTTGAGAAAATTTTGAAAATGTCCGGGGGTCTTCATGTAAAGTACCCCCAAATTTTCAAGAATGTTTTTCAATGTTTTAAAGCTTCAACTAGAACCAGATCGACTGGGGATTTCTCAGTTTGGAAAAGATCGTACAGATGGTTTAGGTGCTAGTAGTGTTCACGGACGGACGGACGGACAATTTGAAAAAGCAATTTTCGGTATCAGGGGACCCCAAACATATATTATTGTTGAAATCTCGAAATCGATTTTCTGCAGCATTACGCTTTACATAACTTTCTGTATACTACGTATGTATATATACGAGAAAGAAAAAAAAGTTTTTTTTATTTTATCTTCTTCAAAAACTGACACAGTAATAAGTCGGATAAGGATTAAGTGAACTTCTGATTAAGTGAAAAATATCAGAGGCACTTTTAGTGTTGTGTACTCATTGCACATCCCTCCAGTTTAATGTATTTTCTGCCAAATCTTGTTTGCTTTATAAAAGTTTACATGTCAGCAAAGTTCAATAAATTTTTGTGGGCCATTTGTAGAACCGAAAATGAATATTTCTTTCCAGTTTGCCATGTAAGTAATGCCCAGTGAATATTGAAATGTGAATATTTTCTTTAAATAATTTTTTTTTAAAAAAAAGGTTAAATTATTTATAGGGTTATATCCTCATTACACTGCAATCCTCTTTCACTTCCAAAAAATCAGAAACTAATAACTCATATTCAAAACACAAGTCATTATGTTTAGCTCTCTATATCCACATACAGATTTAACTTTTTTGCTTAAAAATATATAAAAATCTCAATGTTGACGCGTTACGACATTTTTTACGCTTGACATGACACTTTACGTAGTAAACACGTATATTATTGCAGAATTTATGAAAAACTGTTTTGTTAAAATATTGAATGAACTAAATTTTAATTTATGGCACTTGTTATACTTGAGTATTATTTTTATTTCTTATTCTTTAGCAAAGAGTATGCTATGTTTTGGAAAACAATTTTGTGTGGTTTCGTTCATCAGCATTTTTGCTGTTGCATTCCATTAGTCAGAATTAAAGTCATTACAATCTTTTGAAATGTGTGTATGCGCTGAATGGGAGGAATTATCTAAAATGAGATATTGAAAATGTGGGAGTATTGAGAAGATTTGATGAAAATGAGCACATCATACGGTCAAGAAGAGAAAAACAAACCACATTGAATGCCACGGTCGTATAATCTCAACGAACCCACAGAAGGCTTCTGGAGTCGAAGCTGTATGAATCAACAGTCAATAGAGAGCATAAGAATTGATGGAACGTAATAAGAAGGACAAAATGGATTGGGAGAGCACCGTACGACATAGGGGGCAGTAGTGCCTCGGGCAGGAAGACGCTTGAGAAACTGTTTCTCGCCCTCTGGACTAATATTAGCATTTTTTCCCTTGCACACTTTAAAATAATGTCTGTGCAGTACGTCTATCCATATTTTTAACGTTATCCTCGATTGAAACACATCTGTGGAATTCATCATATCGCTTGCTTCGATTCCATTGGTTGCTGAGCTTGCAGGTGGGTCGCAAGCAAGATGCAGCTCTGAAATCAACGTAGTTCTTGCCGCCTAATACTGCACGAATGGAATAATGGGGATCGCAAATGGCGTCTCTTGACAGGCACCGGGAGCGGTAGCTCAGTGCATCAACTGACGTCACTGCAGCGCCTCTGACCGGGAGGTCCTAGGTTCGAGTCCTGACGGCGGCAGGATTTTCGACACTAGCTTTTCAGCTAGGCTTCGAATTCAGTTGCTGTCAGGAGGAGAATTCTAGCGGCCAGCTGCTCTGATCGGTAGTTTTCCGTGGTTTCTCCGATCAACACCAGGCGAATGGCGGAGCAGTACCCTAATAAACGGGGCACGGACCGCGCACGATCTTTCCTTCCTCTTCCTTGTCCTATCCTCTCCCCTTACACACACACACACAAACACACACACACACACACACTCTTACACTAACATGCACTACACTACCACATATCCCGGGAGACCGGTCGGGATCTAAGACCTTGTTCTGGCTGGGGCGGTGCCCTGCTGGTGGGAGAGTCCTGGTTAGGGGGAAACCCCATTAGCCGACGGTAGGTCGGCGCCGGATCTCGCCATTCAGCGGGGAGAGATCACCACCATCTCCCGAGAAACAAACATGCACTACACTATCGGGACTAATGACCACAGCAGTTGACGCGCCTGGAAACACGAAAAAAACAAATAAAACCAATCTTGACAGGTGCCACCAAACACATTGTGAACGGAAGAATCCTACATCAGCGCTATCTGTTGATAGATTTTTAAACCTACACTTCTTCGTACGCTGTGTAAGAAACGATAATATAAATATATCTGATACATAGTTATTTCGGTTTGTTCTAGTGTTATTGACCAAGGCTACAGTTTCATAAATTTTGACTGGACTCTTCAGAATTTTGGAATCCTTTCAGTTACACTATTCTTGAATTGATACCAGTTAATTTACTTGTAACTAATATGAAGGCGAGAAATTCTTAATCTGAAATGCATAAAAAATTATAGCAGATTGAGACATGTACTTCAATTTACTCGTATCTTATTGTAAATAATATTTGGTATAGTTGTTACTGATTATTGCTATTACTAAATATGTTGTAAATATTAATGAAATAAAAACAATATGACGCATTTTTCGCTCGTTCATCATATGCCTAGTTCAAATATTTTTTTAGGCTTAACACTTGGGAACTATATTTAGTGAAAATAACCGAATGTACTTAAAACATTTCTTATGACGTAAAATATATTGAAATATGCTGACGCCGACTTTACGAGTATTTCGGGCACTGTATCCTGCCCACATGCGCACTTTACGCGTAAATGTTTAATAAAAGGAAAAAGTGTATCCTAGTAATATATTTCTCCCGTTATGAAAATTCAATATGGCATCATTTGATCAGACAGTAGCTTTAGAATATTGATAGAAACAAATGAATCTGGACATATTTCGGTACATTCTTTATGACTAGCCATTAATGTGAATAACGATACAGTAGAGCTACGTATACAGATGATAAAATGCTCGTAATACCGTATAATACTCATTCACAGAGCTGAAAGATACATAAAAAAATAATGTCACGTACACATTTTATTTCCGTCTCTTTTAGGTACGTATCTTTGAAACCAATCTGTGAATGTCGAATTTCCACAACCTTCCAGAGACGCGACATAAGCCAACATTTGTTATATATCGCATTCACTACCGCACCACAAGTTTCACCAGTTCCATAAGTTCTTTTTATTCTGTGCTGAGCTTGGAGATGGATGTGTTATTTTTTACGCATTGTAAGGCATAATACTTGTCACATAATTACTCGCACCATTCATACATACACTGATGGTTTGGTTCGTTGAAACGTTCGTTTTACACACTTTATGGTGCAATACATGCACCGGAAGCCTTGCCACTGAATATGTTAGGTCATAACTTCTTCCGATCCATTCTCTTGCGGTCATTGCGTCCGTTGTCTAAAATTTTCCTCATATTTATTTCTTTTTCTCTCTTAGTCCCTTTATTAATTTTTCGAGGTGTGGTATGTTTGGTAGTAGCATCTGGCATTGCAGGTTTTACACATAAAGGAGTTCTTTGTTAGCTCATACACTAATCGTGAAGCGTACTTGGTACTAGCGTACTTGGGCAAGCACTAGCGTACTTGGTCACCCTTGTAGCTTTCTTCGTATAGATAGCTTTCACTTTCTGTATTTCTTTCAAATCTCTCTTGTTCAGGTGTACCCAAACGACCTCGAGCACGTATGTAATCACCGGAGTTATTTTCAATCTGAATAATGTTATTGCTGTTTCTAGTGAAATTTGTCGCAAGTGTGATATTTCATTCTTCGCAATATTGGCTGCTGTGTTTCTCTGAAATTGCTTCCGCTGGTTTGTAGAGTTTGTTTACAATTTCCAAATTTTTCCTTTGAAGTTGATGCCATTCTGAGTGCTGAGTCTGCCTCTTTTTCTGAATATCATGGAATATCTGTTTTATGTTTTTTTTATGGTGAGGTCGTTTTCCGAGGCCCATTTAATTAAACGATTGAAGGTGTTTTGTAGCTTGCTTTCGTTCCTTGAGGTCAGGATCATGTCATCAGTATGTGTGTGTGTGTGTGTACATATATATATTCACTCCTTCTGTTAAGATAGACTTTACGTCACTGGTTGCTACATTGAATAATAGGGAGCTGAGGGGATCTCCTTGCAGCACTCCCACTGATTGTTATAGACCTTGACTTGGTTATGTTGTCATAGATTCTTATATCGTTTTTGGCAAGAATACTTCTTCCTCTTCTACTTCACGCCTCTGTTTATAGAGTCGAAAGCCGTCGTAAAGTATGAATGCAGCGTATAGCTTCCCTTTCTGAGGTTTTAGAGTTTCATATATTTCTCCTAAAAGGCATTGTACTGCTTGGATAGTGAACCTTTCTGCTCTAAATCCGAACTGTTCCTCAGGTATTCTCTCCTCTACTGCCTTTGCTACTCTGTTGGTCGTTAATTCGCTGAGAGTCTTCAGCTGCGTGGATTCTAGGGCGACCCCTCTAAATGGGTTGGGATCAATTACGTCTCCTTTCCCTTTATAAAGTACTTTAATTGTTGATTATCTCCTCATGTCTGGTATATTACCTCGATCCAAGCATCTATTGAACAAGTCCGTTATTGTTACATTCATGTCCGCAGCAGGGTTTTAGGTGTTCATAATATATCTGGCCTGGGCCTCCTGCTTTCCTCTCTTTTCCTTTTCGAATTATTTTTTCTACCTCGTTTAACGAGAATGGCTCTATGTGACCGTTCTTGCCGACACAGAATTTTCCCCGCGGCAGAATTTTCGACACTAGCTTTTCAGCTAGGTCGAATTCAGTCACTGTCTGGAGGAGAATTCTAGTGGCCGGCTGCTCTGATCGGTGGTTTTCCGTGGTTTCTCCGATCAACACCAGGCGAATGCATAAGCAGTACCCTAACACGGCGTCTGAGATGGGTCAACCACAAAAATAGCTGGGCCAAATTATACTATTAATTCTGTTTGAGAGATCCGTATTATAATGTGCAGGAAACCATTTATTTTTTTCAGTGTAGGTAATATTTTTTGAATGTTTGACACTGGAGAATGACGCTTGATGCAATGAACTAAATACACAATGCATTTATTATGACGTAAAATAAATTCCAATGTGGCAACTCTGAGTATTCATAGTTCCATGGTGTATCATTGGAATAAGTATTAGACAAAAGGTTTAGTAAGAGATGATGAACGAAGAACAATACTTCCAATGCAAATACGGAATAGACATGTTGATACTGCATTCATTTCAGATAGCATTTGAATGAAACATCTGTTTTTTCTTTATAAATTATTTGGAATTTTTCACTTTCGTAAGTCTGGGCTTCAACCATTCGGGCACCGCCGTCACAATGGGCGTATTTATCAGGCAGCTCGTTCTTCCCCCCTCGCCGCCCTGCCCCGCTTCAGGTGGCACACACCGCACGCAACGGGAGCGCCCGCATCGCTAGCCGGACGCCAACTGTCAATTAATAATGGACGCGGCCGCAATTATAACTGGCACCAGGACCCCATAAATCGCACTCCTTGTCGCCCCGAGCCATGAATTAAACGGACGCTGACCGCCCACCACCCTCTGGCTCGCGCGCCCCGCCCCTCCCGCCCAGCCGAGCCCCGCCACGCCACGCCCCCGCTCCGGCGCACTCGCCCTCCCCAGCGCTCTGTTCAAACATCAGCGCTGGCGGACAAGGCTATCCTGCAGCCCTCGTCACCTCCATCCCCGGTACTGCCCGCCGCCCCCGCCACCGTCCTCGTTTTCTTCCTCGCTCCGCCGCCGCCGCCGCCCTCTTCGTTGATGAACCCGCCTCCGCCACCACCTTCGCCCCGCCCCGGTCTCCTCCTCCCCCTTTTCCTCGCCAAGACCCGGCTTTCAATGCCCCATCTCTGTCCCCTTCCCTTTGTCCCCCCCCCCCCCCGCCACCCTCCGCCCCACCTCCGCCCCACCTCCCGCACCCGCCTCCGCCCACTCCTCTTTCCCCTTCATCCCCGTCTCCATCCCCTTCCCCCTGCCCCCTCCCGCATCGCCACCCTCTAACACCCCTCGCTTTCTCCCGCGCCGCCACCACCGCCAAAGATGGATACCTCTTCTACATTCTCCTTATACTCTATTACACCATCTCCTCCTCATCATCTAGTACCTTCACATGAGCTCCGTTTTCAGCGCCTGTTTGTATTGTTACGCCCCGTTCCCATGCCCGGCTGACCCTGACATTCAGGTTGTGTTCCTACCCTCCACCATTAACTTTTTCACCTTCTATCCATTTCGCCTCACCCACTTTCAGTGTTCACATCTGCCTTACCGTCTTCCCTCTTCGACGTTCTTATTCGTACCGTCTCCCCCGTACTTGTTTTGTCTCAGTCGGTATCATTATCGCCCTGCTTTCCACGCTGCTCTTGCTGTTTCCGTCAGTCAAGCCTCCCTTGCAAACCTCTCTTGCAAAATCAAGCCGCATCGACACCAACAGTTATTTCCTTGCTCGACTTTCACGCCAGCCTGATGTTGCTCTCAGCCCGTGCCACTGTTCATCCTTGATCCTCTGCCAATGTGCCAGATTTTACCGCCTCCCATCACTCCTTGTATTATACCTTTTATTCCTAGCAACCAAGCTCACTCTAACACCATCTCCCGGGCTGCTCCATCTCTCGCTGCCCATTCGCTCACAGCCCCGCGGCAGCAATACATGGTCGGGCGCTTGTATTTACAATCAAAACAGCATGATTTAAAACGCGTGTGAAGGCTCGGCGAGATAGCTGCCTGGGTAGAGAGGCGGGGCGAGACTGCTTGGTTCGGAGTGGGGCGATAGACGGATGAGAGAGGAGGGAGGAGCGCGTCATAGCGTGCTGGAGGGGAGATAGGGTAGGGCAAAAAGGGCGACGCGAGGAGGGAAGGATAGAGTGGCGAAACCTCGATTTGGGTGTCGCTGAATTAAATATTTCAGAAGAAGGTGAACAATGAATTATCTTGTTCCATGGAACATTTTGTGCAGATTAAACATATCTTGATGTCCTTGAGAAAGAAAGAGAGAGAGAGAGAGAGAAAGAGAGAGAGGGAAAGAGAGAGAAGGAAAGAGAGAGGAGGGAAAGAGAAAAAAAGAGAGAGGGAAAGAGAGAAAGAGAGAGGGAAAGGGAAAGAGAGAGAGGGAGAAAGAGAAAGAGAGAGGGAAAGGGAAAGAGGAAAGAGAGAGAGAGAAAGAGAGAGAGAGAGAGAGAGAGAGAGAAAGATAGAGGAAAGGGAAAGAGAAAGAGAGAGGGAATGGGAAAGGGAAAGAGAGAGAGAGAGCGAGAGAGAGAGAGAGAGAGAGAGAGAGAGAGAGAGAGAGAGAGAGAGAGAGAGAGAGAAAGATGATGGCGATAGCAAGCATAGGCTCAGTGCAGGGTGGATTATTGATGCTTGGCTACAATTGAATAGTGGATTTAGATGTTACTGATTCCAAATATGTGTCACGCATTGATTGTTAAATAGGTTTTCTTTCGTATATAAGTGATTCGTATGAAAAATGTATTGACTTAAAAGAGTAATATTGTATAAAAATGTAACCAAATAGCAATGGAGCAAGTTTATATCCCGTATGTGTTAAGTAAATTATTTGTAGTTGAGGGAAAAAATAGGAAAGTCTTCTTTCGATGCTCTTGCATAATTCGAAATCAAGTGCGTGTATAATATGTGGTCAATAGTAATCGACAAGAATTAAACGCATTTTGATAATAGACTTTTTGAATATCGAAACTTCACTTTGGAGCCAGATAAAGACTTCTACATTTTCGAAATATCGGCTGTAAAAGAAATGAATTCAATTTCCAGAGAGAGTCACAACTGTTGTTCGTGAGTCGTTGGAAATCAAAAGCCACCAGATTTTAAACGTTCAATCAATCAAATGTAGGGAAGAAAGAACTAAAATATGAAGCGTTACTAGTGAAGTCAACTTTTTATTGTTTGGAAAACATGTCTTCATAAATTTTATATCGCATTTAGTTTTCACGCAGTGAAAGAAATGAACGGAATCCTAAATTACACGAAAAAACTCTGTATTTAATGGAAGAATATTTGCAAGTTTTGATCTTTGAAATACATCTTGTGAGCTCTGCATATAAATAAGACAATCAATAAAATAAAACAATATTTAGAAATTAGTGTCGGCCAAATTTCATGTTTTATAAAATCGTATATAATACGAAACTCCCTTTGGAATATTGAATATGTTGCAGAATTAGAGTTTGATTCCATGTGCTTAAGCGTTTGTATTGATTGTTTTTCATATTATTATTGACAGAGTAACGTAGCAATTTCTTTGGACCATTAATTAGCATACGTTAAAGAGTGGATAGTCAAGTAGGAAAGAATTTCGAAAAAAATACTATTCCTGGAGTCGTTTTAAAATACTTTTTTTAATTATTTTTTTCATGCTAAGATGCAAGTTGCATGGAAATCGTGTCATCCTAAGTTTTAGGTAGCATTTCTAAGATAATATAATAACATCGTGAAATAATAGAATATAAAACCCCTATTTTATAAATAATATTACTGTAAAATATTATTTCAAAAACGTATAAATGCGCCACAAACAAGTGGGCGCTTTTGCCTAGATCAGGGTGGTCCAACTAGTGGCCCGCGGGCCACACGCTGCTCACATTTCCATTTACTATGGCCCGCGAAAGGTTAGTAGTCAAAACTGAAAGTCCCATGCATCCATGTAGGGCGAAAAGATTGCGGAAATAGCGCATGCATCCTATGAGAGTCAACATCCTCTTAGTGTAAAAATAGGTTTAGTTTAGATTTAAGATTTTCATCAAGTAAATTTATAAATTCAAAATCATTTCAACGTGTTAACCTGTGTTATGCATAGTATAGCTTAATATCACGCATGGTTCCATCTCCATCTCCCTCCCCCGTTTCAGAACCGAGATCAACAATAAGGGGAAGTCAGGAAAAAGATAGGCCGGAGTAATGCAAGTAAGGCCCGCAATCATTTTATGGGTTTTAGTTGTGACCCTTGAGGTCACGCAAGTTGGACACCCCTGGCCTAGATTGATTGATTGGTTTTTTCGTGTTTCCGGTCGCGTCAACTGCTTCGGTCATTAATTCCGTAAGCGTAGTGCAAGTTCTTTTTCTCGGGAGATGGCGGTGATCATCCCCTGCTGGATGGCGAGATCCGGCACCGACCTACCGTCGGCTAGTGGGGTTTCCCCCTAACCAGGACTCTCCCACAAGCGGGGCACCACCCCAGCCGGGACAAGCTTCAAACTCCCGACCGGTCTTCCAGAATATGTGATAGTGTGGTGCATGTTAGTGTAAGTGTGTGTGTAAGGGGAGATGATAGGACAAGGAAGAGGAAGGACAGATCGCGCGCGGTCCGTGCCCCTTTTGGTAGGTTACTGCTCCGGCATTCGCCTGGTGTTGATCGGAGAAACCACGGAAAACTACCGATCGGAGCAGCCCACCGCTAGAATTCTCCTCCAGCCAGCGACTGAATTCGACCTAGCTGAAAAACTAGTGTCGAAAATACTGGCGCCGTGGGGAATGGGAACCTAGGACCTCCCATTTAGAGGTGCTGCAGTGGCATCAGTTGATGCACTGAGCTACCGCTCCCGGTCTGACCTAGATGAATGTAGTGAGAGATATGGTGCGTCGAAGGGAGGGTGATCCACGCAGTCCCATCTCTGACGGGGTCGGAGCGGGCCACGGGGCCTTTGCCACGAGGACGTCCGGGCGTGGGCGGTGGTGATGAGTGGGCGTGGCTCTCTTATCCGGGGCGCATCTGCACTATTTCTGCCATCGGCGCAATTCATTCATCCGCCGCTCCGAGTCCCTTCCGCTAATCATTACAGATGGTGACGCATTTAATAACGGCATCGCCAACGCTGAATCGACTGTACCCCTCGCTTCCACCCACTTACTCATCCACCCACGTCTATAGGACGATTCAAAATTGCTTTCGGACAAACATGGTGGGGCTCGTTAAAAATTATTTAATTTATGCAAAAATAAACCTGTAAATCACAGTCGGTTTTTTAATTATTAATGAAATATTATATAGACATTAAGAAGAGTTCGAGGCGTATTGCAATATGCGTTTCAATAGAACGCATTTTCCACATACTCATGCTGACATCTTACTTTCAGCACTCCTGCTTAGAAACTAGCCCTTGCCTTCACTGTTTATTCATTGAAAAGTATTCCTTTGCGGTATCCGAACAGGCAAGTAGTCTTTGAATTGCGCGTATTCGTACTACAAAGTCATGACCACGTAAATGAACAGGGTGCTGCAGAGCAAATAAAATACTGGAACGATACGAATCAACAGGGCTGCCACCTGTCATATTTAGAAAGTTATATATATTGTAACGTCACCACATGGCGGCCAGGTTCGACCATCTTTAGAAAGTTAGCAGAGGGGAAGTGCATCCGGTCGGCTAGGACAAAAGCTGTTAGTAGCTTTTGTCAACTGAAAAGGGAGCCATTAACACCCGGGACGCAAGTCGGCCGGGCAGAGGCCTGACCCCGCCGGCGGTCAGGGAGGCTGGCTGGCCATGTGGTCTCAGAGCCACCACACGTGCAAAGAAGCTAGGGGGTGGGGGTGGGGGACATGACCGCCAGAAGCTAGCCGGCCGGAAGGAGGAGTTCGTTAAGAGATCGCCTCGCGTGCGGACGCAACTGCGGCCCGTTGGCGGTAGTGCATTCCTTGGACACTGCGAGTGCGTAGCACCGGGTGTCAGGACACCGGCGCGGTAAAGCGTCTGGGTGGAGGATGCACTAGCCAGGAGATGGGAGCAGGGTGCGTGGAGTCGCGGAGGTAGATTGCGAACGGAACCCCAGAGCTGTACATACTGTATAATAATTCTGTAAATAAATATTGTAACTAGAGCTCGTGTCTGTGTAGTCATTTCGCTACCACGACGCCACAGACGGGGTTATTTAAATGGTGGCAGCGGTCAACGAACCCAGGCAAGGGAAGCTGTGTTAAAATTAGTTAACAAATTTTAATAGTGCAGCGGCATAAATACCCAGGCTGGGGGAGGAAGTATGCGGTTACGATAGACTCGTATATCGGTACTTGGATGAACTTTCGAGGGCTCGCCGGCGTAGTAACGCACGGGGTTATTTAAATCGTAAAGGCATCGAAGGGGCAGAGACTGGATCGTCGGACCGAAGAAAGAAGCCATCCCGGACAGGAAGGAAGGACGACGTCAAAGCCAACCGACGCCGATACAGGGACATCAAGGACACCGTACGTAAGTGTAGCCTTCGGCATTCATAGCGATCAGAATCAGGCATAATGGCATTTTTAGCAAAGTACCGGAAAGACTGTCTGGTGCAGGTCGCAGAGAATTAGGAGAGTCTGTAACTAATGAGAATACAGTGATCAGTCTCAAACAGATAATTCTAGATAGTGTTCATTACGAGGAAGAATTTGTTAAAGAATTAGGAATAATTGTCAAGATATTATCGCCAGGAACGAGAAGAAGGAAGAGAAAGGAGAGGAACGAGAAGAGGGAAGAGAGAAGGGAGAGGAACGAGAAGAAAGGGAAGAGAAGAGAAAGAGAAGGGAGAGGAAGGAACGAAAGCAAGGGAGTTTGAACTGGAGAAGTTGAGGCTAACGAGGCAGACGACGACTAATTCGGAAGCAGGTACGGAGGCAAATTCTAAAGCGCACATTAAGTTATATCATGTAATGGATAAATTTAGAGGCGAAAAGGATGACATCACGGCTTATTTAAGTGTATTCGAAGCACAAGCCAATCAATTGGGCGTACCGGAAGAAGATTGGGTAATCAATCTTATGGGGTTGTTGCCGAACCAAGTCAACTCATGGCTTATGATTGAAGGTCGGGGAAATGCGACCGAATATACCGAGATAAAATCAAAATTATTAGAAATGTATAAGTTTAATGCGGAAAAGTTTAGGCAACTATTTACTAAACATATGAAGCAGACCGGTACCACTTGGAACGTGTACGCGAGAGAGTTGCAAATATCTACCTTTGAAGCTCTTCTTGATCTAATTGTTACCGATCAAATGAAGCGGCGGGTTCCGTCCGAGATCAGGGAACATTTTATAGACGAATGGGGTAAATTTACAGTTGCGTTGGACTTCGCCAGAAAATTAGATAATTATGAAAATAATAGGGCAGGATGGAAGAGTTCGTTTCCAAAGCACGGTAAGAAGGCAGAACCAGTTGCAGATATTACCCCGAGTTCGGAGAAGCATAGTGCGAAGCCATATGATAAGAAGGGTGAAGTAAGAATAGATTTCGATCAGCCGAGCAAACGGAAATGTTTCTCTTGTGGCTCGACTCAACACCTTAAGCGGGACTGTCCAGGTGCACGAACCGGGGAGAAGGTTGGTCATGTGGCCGACCAAGATGCGCGTGAATTATTTCGCCCACACACGGTTTCCGGATTAATTAACGGAATCAGATCGGAACTTTTGAGAGACACTGGTGCGAGTTTTGATATTGTAAATGAACGGCTGGTAAAAGATGAGCACATGACGGGCGAGTCGGTTTGGATATTTCAGCCACTAGACTCTGAACCACGGAACATGCCAGTCGCGCAGGTAACAGTTCAAGGGCCGTTTGGAACCGTAGTTACGAAGGCAGCGGTAGTAAAAAAAGAATGTGATATCGGTTACTATCTGTTGAGTAACAGAACTGCTCTGCTGCTCGATGAAATACGCAAAGGTTACGTAGAGCCGCAAGTGGTTGGGGCCGTGGTAACTCGCGCGGGCGCGGCCAGGGCCGAGGCTCGGGAGGCCGTAGCATCCGAGTCGCCGTCAGGTGAGCGACCGGAGGGCTTCCCGGACGGGGCTGACGAAACAGAAGGGCTGGAGCCACCGCAAGCCGTAGAGGGAAGTCAGACGGAACTTGAACCTCAGGTTATCGAATTAATCCGCGTAGACAGAGAGACGTTTGCGGCGGAACAACAAAGGGACAATAGCCTGAAGGAAATATACAAAGCGTACGTGAATAGAGTACCAGAGAAGGGAAAAGACGCGTACTTCATTAAGGATCGAGTGTTATTTCGATCGCGACACAGTAAAAGCGGAGAAAGATTCGACATGATTGTTGTACCGGAAATATATCAAGTACCGTCCTTAAGTTGTGTCATGAAACAGCCAATGCACACTTAGGCACCACTAAGAGCAAGGATAGCATGGCTAAATACTTTTATTGGCCGAATTGTTTCCAGGAAATGGAAAAATTTATCAGATCTTGTGATAGTTGTCAGAAGGTGGGAAGGTCGGGAGACAAGGTGCGTGGCTACCTTACCTTAGTACCGCCTGTCTCAGAAAAATTTGGCAAAATAAACGTAGATGCATGCGGACCATTTCCAGAATCGCAAACGGGCATAAATTCATCCTGACTGCCATCTGTGTAGCTAGTCGATTTCCGGAGGCAATCCCGATAACGGATTTAAGATCTACTACGGTTATTGATGCTCTACTGGAATTATTTAGTAGAATAGGATTCCCCAAAGAGATGCAAACGGATCAAGGCACTTGCTTTACTAGCATACTGACAGCGGAATTCGCACAGAAATTCGGAATTCGGCTAGTTAGAGTTCGCCGTACCACCCTCAATCCAATGCAATAGAGCGTGTACATCGAACGATGAATAGACTCATTAAGGTTATGTGTTTGGAAGCGGGCACGGAATGGGAAAAGCAGCTTCCGGCAATCTTATTTGCGTTACGGACTACTGTGCACGAAAGCTTAGGATTCACTCCCGCTGAGCTTGTGTATGGCAGGAACTTACGTACTCCAATCACTTTAATGTATGAGCGTCTTGCGGGAACTGAGGAGGAAGAGAATTCCGTGGTCGAATACGTGTTTAAATTAGTGAACCGTCTCAAAAGATCGGCGAGCTTGCTCATCAAAAATTAGTTAAGGAGCAAGAAAGAGAAAGGTGTGGTATGACCGCAAGGCAGTGCACCGTACATTTGCTGTAGGAGATCGTGTCCTAGTGTTAGCGCCGAACAGAACCCAGAAACTTTCGGTACAGTGGGTCGGGCCCGGCGAGGTGTTAGAAAAAATATCCGAAACAAATTATGTCGTTTTGTTACCTGGGAAAAAAGAGGGCCGTGTATACCATGTGAACATGTTGAAAAGGTACCATCAGAGAACGGAATACATTAGTTACGTGGCAACACAGGCACCCAAGTTCGAACCAGACGAAGATGAATTGGACAAATATGCCGTGAAACTAGAAAATAGGGATTTTGAGTTAGAAGTGATGTTCGAGGGTACAGATGTCGAACCGGAATTTCGGAAAAGGCTGGAAGAGATAGTATTCAAATATAGAGATATTCTCGACAAGCCTGGTCTGACTGACATGGTAACAATGGATATCGAAATCATGGACGAATCCAAACCTGTCAGAAGTGCACCCTACCGTATGTCGCCTAGACAGTCGGAAATTCTGAAAGAAGAAATTACAAAAATGTTACGGGATAAAATCATTGAAGTAGGTGATTCAGATTATACCTCACCGATGATTTTAGTAGAAGCACCGGGAAGGAAGCCGCGGCCGTGTATTGACTACAGACGTCTGAATCAATGCATTAAGACAGAGTATTACCTTACCGACCATGGAGGAAAGAATAGAGACAGTGGCGGCGGCCCAAATCATTAGCACACTTGATTTGGCAAAGTGTTATTGGCAAATTGCCCTCACGCCGAGACCACAGCCTTATGCGGCTTTGTGACGAAATTCGGAACTTATCGACCATTACGACTTCCCTTTGGGATTAAGAACGCACCTTACCAGTGCAGTCGCATGATGGCATCCTTGTTAGATTCGTGTAGTACATTGCTGTACCGTACATGGATGACATTGCCATTTTAGTAATAACTGGGAAGATCATATCCGTCATCTGGAAGAAGTATTTCAGATTATCAAAAAGCGAAACTGCATGTCAGCCGACTAAATGTAAATTCGCTAGAATTCCGTGCAGTACTTGGGATACGTTGTGGGCGGGCGTAATGAGGCCAGTCCCAAGCAAAGGTTCACGCGATCAAGAGTATCCGCTTCCCAAATCAAAAAAGCAAGTCAGGGCTTTCTAGGGCTCGCAGGATATTATAGAAGGTTCATTCCAGGATTTGCAGAAAAAGCGGCACCGTTAACAGATTTACTGCGTGGGAGGAACGCCAAGGCAAAGTAAATTGGTCGCAAGAATGTGATGACGCATTCAAAGCCCTAAGGACGCCCTATGTAGTGAATCTGTAGTACACGCTCCAGATTTCAGCAAACCTTTTATTATGCAATGTGATGCATCAGATCGGGGAATAGGCGTAATTCTGGCTCAAAATGATGAGGAAGGGAATGAACATCCCATATTGTACATAAGTAGGAAATTATCTGACTCGGGAAATTAAATTTTGTGCAACGGGAAAGGAGGGGTAGGCTATAATTTGGGGCTTGCAGAAAATGGAAAATATTATTTAGACGGGCAAGGAAAGAACAAAATTGAGACTGATCATAAACCCTTGGTATGGTTAAGTAATTGTTCTGGAAAAATCCTAGGTTAATGAGGTGGTCACTAATGATTCAATACCACAACATTGAAATCATTCATAAAAAGGGGAAAGAACATGTAAATGTCGACGCATTGAGTCGAATGTTTTGAGAAGGCTGATCTGATCACAATGATGCGGAAGGACACACTGTAGGGTCCTTGCAACGGGTTTATATTTTGTTATCGTTGTTTCAAAGGTTATAATTTAATTTTTAAAGGTTAATTATTGATGTCATAATGTCTTGTTGTTAGATGTTTCTAATGTATAATCATGTATGCTTATTTGATATGTTTTTGTTTTTTTTTCTCAAGGTCATTCATGTGTATCATAGTAAGTTAAATTAAGATTGAAAATAATAAATAAATGTACATATGTGTGTATGACATAGATCTAATACGAAATTGTAATCTTGCTTTGTACTGACAGAAAAAAAAACTGGGGTCGTTCGCAGTCGAGACATTAGATTAGAATGGCTAGGAGAAAAAATAGTAAAGGTATAGAGAATTGCTTTAGCCTGTAGGCCAAAACGGCCATGTAGAATCCAGAATACAGGTTACTAGTGAATTTTTGTCCTGTGGTTGGCACCTGCGGAAAAAATTCATTTCCGCGGATATAGGAGTCTGTAACGTCACCACATGGCGGCCAGGTTCGACCATCTTTAGAAAGTTAGCAGAGGGGAAGTGCATCCGGTCGGCTAGGACAAAAGCTGTTAGTAGCTTTTGTCAACTGAAAAGGGAGCCATTAACACCCCGGGACGCAAGTCGGCCGGGCAGAGGGCCTGACCCCCCGCCGGCGGTCAGGGGAGGCTGGCTGGCCATGTGGTCTCAGAGCCACCCACACGTGCAAAGAAGCTAGGGGGTGGGGGTGGGGGACATGACCGCCAGAAGCTAGCCGGCCGGAAGGAGGAGTTCGTTAAGAGATCGCCTCGCGTGCGGACGCAACTGCGGCCCGTTGGCGGTAGTGCATTCCTTGGAACTGGAGGTGTGGCCGGGCGGTAAAGCGTCTGGGTGGAGGATGCACTAGCCAGGAGATGGGAGCAGGGTGCGTGGAGTCGCGGAGGTAGATTGCGAACGGAACCCCAGAGCTGTACATACTGTATAATAATTCTGTAAATAAATATTGTAACTAGAGCTCGTGTCTGTGTAGTCATTTCGCTACCACGACGCCACAATATGTATGTATATACTTGTACGTTTCCATGAATTCTTACTAAATGTAATGGAATAAAATTACGAGAGAACCGTCGCAGCAACAATGCTAGCAAATGTCTAATTCGATTTCGTTTCGAACTCATTAACTCGGAGGAAATAATAAATTTATATGAAAATCTGTAGAACTCTATTAGTGATACTTATTCAACAATGTAGTAAGGTAACATTATTACAATGTGTCTGTGTTCGGTTGTACCGGCTATTACCTAACAACTGACTTTGGAGTACATAGAAGCCTTATCTCCCATCTCTCCCATACGTACAGCCTGATATAGGGCTAAATATCCATTCCCACGTGATCTTCAATGACTTGAATAGACTCCGGCAGTACTGAGAACAGGCTGATATTGACCAATAGCTAATCTGAGTCGCAGCACATTACCTAAATAATGTAATGTAAGTAATAATTAATGTAGATAATTGTTTTGTAAGTAGTTTTAAAGTGTCTACCAATAGATGAAAAGCATTTTTTGCTTGACATGACTAGTCTTATATTTAGTTTCTTGTGCGTGTTTATTTTAATGATAGTGATAAAAGTGCAGGCGATAATATGATTACTGAACGGCGCCTTTATTTCCTTTCTTTCTCTGGATAAATGAAAGAAATGATTTGTTTCTTAACTTCTATGAGGGGTGGGTTAGGAAGGAAGATAAGTTATGAAGATAGTTCAAAAGAAATACGTTACGAGTATGGTTGTATAAAACTTCTCCTAGCGAAAGCTCCCATCGACATGGAATTCAGCTTTCGGATATGTGACGTTTCAAGGCCATATGCATTCACGCACTCCGTTTGTTATGTATATGGGGTGCGTGAGAATGCTTTTCTTACTAATCACATTGTATATTGCTATCATTTGATAGCTGCAACTAGCTTCATAATGATACTTATTACGATACAGGTTCTTGACCAATCACAGAGAAGTTTACAAACCAAGCATTGATATAAGAATTAATCATTGAGAATGATTAGTTCTCATGTAAACATTAAAATTGCATTTTGTATTATATTGTGCTTGTCAGTTTTAAATTATTTTATTATTATTAATTTCTTCGTGGAGTATTATTTAAAATAAATAGGATTGTAATTTCACTTCCATCCTATTTGACTAGCGCTGTACTCCCTCAGGGGCGGACTGGTAGTCAGCTGCGACAGCATGCGAGGGCAGAGTTAGGGACCTGTCCGCTAAGTAACCTTGGCTGAATCTTGCATGTCAACGACTTATAAATGTCGTAGAAAAAGAATCGTATAAAACTCGATGTAATGAGTATTAATACACTCGTGTGAAGTTTTCGATATTCGCTAGTTCCTCGCACGAAACGTAATATCACACTCGTGTATCACCCATCATTACATTGTTTCATAATGTACTATTATAAGAGGATCAAAGATTCTTTTTTACCAATAAACATGTGACCTTTGTCTCCTAAATGGTGGACGTCTTATTGTGCAATGATATTCAGCGACGTTACTTCATGTACTTGCAAAACGAGCAAACCTGTGCAAAACGAGCGCCTACAAACCAGAGTCTAATGTCACATGTCTAACATCGTTATGTGAGATATTCTACTACGTGTTTATTGACAAAGTGAGATAATGCTCAACCTCCCTACATATCCTAGAAATTTGCAACATTTATTCTGAGACCCTACATATAGTAGTACCAATCTGTAAAGTGAATGGTTTCGAATAGCCGTGACGAATTAGAGATAAAACAAAATTAATTTACTGAGCCAAAAACTTGAAAAAATATCTTAATAATTTCGACATTATAATGTTTATAATCTTCTTACAAAATCTTGTAAAGAGGATCGTAGAAGTTAAAGATAAATGCCACTAAGTGAAGTGAAGATTTCCTTCTCTAACCTTAAGCGGGTATCTGAAATACACGTAATTTACAAAGGTAAATTAAAGAAAAATAATGTGATGTTGAAATCATCAGCACGAAGTAGGTACGCCCAGTACGAAGTAATGAGACACTTTCAGTCTCATCGTGGACGCCCCGTTCCAACCTCTCTTCTTCAAGAATCATTCACTCTAATGGTTCCATCAATCCTAGCGTCAGTCCCACCTCCTATCCTTCCTCCCTCGTTCCTCCTACCCCTCCTAGGTTTAACCCTCTTCTCTTCTGCTTCTTGCCAGCGTTCAGTCGATCGAGTGACTCATAAACGGCGTAATTTATTTCGCCAAATTGAACATTGTCATTTACTAAGTTAAATAAAAGAATAATAATGTGATGTGGAAATCAAACATAAAACGAAGCACTTTCCGTCTCATCATGATCCTCTCGTCCCAACCTCTCGTCTTCAAGTATCATTCACTTTCACGGTTCCATCAATCCTAGCGTCAGTCTCACCGCCTGTCCTTCCTCCCTCTTTCCTCCTGCCCCTCCCAGGTTCAACCCCCCAGCTCTTCTGTCCGTTGCCAGCGATCAGTCGACCGAGTGACTCATAAACGGCGTAATTTATTTATCCGAATTGCACATTGTTATTTACTAAGTTAAATAAAAGAATAATAATGTGATGTGGAAATCGAACATAAAACGAAGCACTTTCCGTCTCATCATGATCCTCTCGTCCCAACCTCTCGTCTTCAAGTATCATTCACTTACACGGTTCCATCAATCCTAGCGTCAGTCTCACCGCCTATCCTTCCTCCCTCTTTCCTCCTGCCCCTCCCAGGTTTACCCCCCCAGCTCTTCTGTCCGTTGCTAGGGATCAGTCGACCGAGTGACTCATAAACGGCGTAATTTATTTATCCGAATTGCACATTGTTATTTACTAAGTTAAATAAAAGAATAATAATGTGATGTGGAAATCGAACATAAAACGAAACACTTTCCGTCTCATCATGATCCTCTCGTCCCAACCTCTCGTCTTCAAGTATCATTTACTTTCACGGTTCCATCAATCCTAGCGTCAGTCTCACCGCCTATCCTTCCTCCCTCTTTCCTCCTGCCCCTCCCAGGTCCCCCCCCAGCTCTTCTGTCCGTTGCCAGCGATCAGTCGATCGAGTGACTCATAAACGGCGTAATTTATTTATTCGAATTGCACATTGTTATTTACTAAGTTAAATAAAAGAATAATAATGTGATGTGGAAATCGAACATAAAACGAAGCACTTTCCGTCTCATCATGATCCTCTCGTCCCAACCTGTCGTCTTCAAGTATCATTTACTTTCACGGTTCCATCAATCCTAGCGTCAGTCTCACCGCCTATCCTTCCTCCCTCTTTCCTCCTGCCCCTCCCAGGTTCACCCCCCAGCTCTTCTGTCCGTTGCCAGCGATCAGTCGACCGAGTGACTCATAAGCGGCGTAATTTATTTATCCGAATTGCACATTGTTATTTACTAAGTTAAATAAAGAATAATAATGTGATGTGGAATTCGAACATAAACGAAGCACTTTCCGTCTCATCATGATCCTCTCGTCCCAACCTCTCGTCTTCAAGTATCATTCACTTTCACGGTTCCATCAATCCTAGCGTCAGTCTCACCGCCTATCCTTCCTCCCTCTTTCCTCCTGCCCCTCCCAGGTTCACCCCCCTTCTCTTCTGCCCGTTGCCAGCGACCAGTCGACCGATTGACCGATAAACGGCGTAATTTATTTATCCGAATTGCACATTGCTATTTACTAAGTTAAATAAAAGAATAATAATGTGATGTGGAAATCGAACATAAAACGAAGCACTTTCCGTCTCATCATGATCCTCTCGTCCCAACCTGTCGTCTTCAAGTATCATTCACTTTCACGGTTCCATCAATCCTAGCGTCAGTCTCACCGCCTATCCTTCCTCCTCTTTCCTCCTGCCCCTCCTAGGTTCACCCCCCAGCTCTTCTGTCCGTTGCCAGCGATCAGTCGACCGAGTGACTCATAAGCGGCGTAATTTATTTATCCGAATTGCACATTGTTATTTACTAAGTTAAATAAAAGAATAATAATGTGATGTGGAATTCGAACATAAAACGAAGCACTTTCCGTCTCATCATGATCCTCTCGTCCCAACCTCTCGTCTTCAAGTATCATTCACTTTCACGGTTCCATCAATCCTAGCGTCAGTCTCACCGCCTATCCTTCCTCCTCTTTCCTCCTGCCCCTCCTAGGTTCACCCCCCCAGCTCTTCTGTCCGTTGCCAGCGATCAGTCGACCGAGTGACTCATAAGCGGCGTAATTTATTTATCCGAATTGCACATTGTTATTTACTAAGTTAAATAAAAGAATAATAATGTGATGTGGAATTCGAACATAAAACGAAGCACTTTCCGTCTCATCATGATCCTCTCGTCCCAACCTCTCGTCTTCAAGTATCATTCACTTTCACGGTTCCATCAATCCTAGCGTCAGTCTCACCGCCTATCCTTCCTCCCTCTTTCCTCCTGCCCCTCCTAGGTTCACCCCCCCAGCTCTTCTGTCCGTTGCCAGCGATCAGTCGACCGAGTGACTCATAAGCGGCGTAATTTATTTATCCGAATTGCACATTGTTATTTACTAAGTTAAATAAAAGAATAATAATGTGATGTGGAATTCGAACATAAAACGAAGCACTTTCCGTCTCATCATGATCCTCTCGTCCCAACCTGTCGTCTTCAAGTATCATTCACTTTCACGGTTCCATCAATCCTAGCGTCAGTCTCACCGCCTATCCTTCCTCCCTCTTTCCTCCTGCCCCTCCTAGGTTCACCCCCCAGCTCTTCTGTCCGTTGCCAGCGATCAGTCGACCGAGTGACTCATAAGCGGCGTAATTTATTTATCCGAATTGCACATTGTTATTTACTAAGTTAAATAAAGAATAATAATGTGATGTGGAATTCGAACATAAAACGAAGCACTTTCCGTCTCATCATGATCCTCTCGTCCCAACCTCTCGTCTTCAAGTATCATTCACTTTCACGGTTCCATCAATCCTAGCGTCAGTCTCACCGCCTATCCTTCCTCCTCTTCCTCCTGCCCTCCTAGGTTCACCCCCCAGCTCTTCTGTCCGTTGCCAGCGATCAGTCGACCGAGTGACTCATAAGCGGCGTAATTTATTTATCCGAATTGCACATTGTTATTTACTAAGTTAAATAAAAGAATAATAATGTGATGTGGAATTCGAACATAAAACGAAGCACTTTCCGTCTCATCATGATCCTCTCGTCCCAACCTCTCGTCTTCAAGTATCATTCACTTTCACGGTTCCATCAATCCTAGCGTCAGTCTCACCGCCTATCCTTCCTCCCTCTTTCCTCCTGCCCCTCCCAGGTTCACCCCCCTTCTCTTCTGCCCGTTGCCAGCGACCAGTCGACCGATTGACCGATAAACGGCGTAATTTATTTATCCGAATTGCACATTGCTATTTACTAAGTTAAATAAAAGAATAATAATGTGATGTGGAAATCGAACATAAAACGAAGCACTTTCCGTCTCATCATGATCCTCTCGTCCCAACCTGTCGTCTTCAAGTATCATTTACTTTCACGGTTCCATCAATCCTAGCGTCAGTCTCACCGCCTATCCTTCCTCCCTCTTTCCTCCTGCCCCTCCCAGGTTCACCCCCCAGCTCTTCTGTCCGTTGCCAGCGATCAGTCGACCGAGTGACTCATAAGCGGCGTAATTTATTTATCCGAATTGCACATTGTTATTTACTAAGTTAAATAAAAGAGTAATAATGTGATGTGGAAATCAAACATAAAACGAAGCACTTTCCGTCTCATCATGATCCTCCCGTCCCAAGCTCTCGTCTTTAAGTATCATTCACTTTCACGGTTCCATCAATTGTAGCATCAGTCTCACCGCCTATCCTTCCTCCCTCCTCCCTCTTTCCTCCTGCCCCTCCCAGGTTCACCCCCCTTCTCTTCTGCCCGTTGCCAGCGACCAGTCGACCGATTGACCGATAAACGGCGTAATTTATTTAGCCGAATCGAGCATAGAGCGCGCGGAGCGCACCGTGGATTTGAGTGATCTGAATGAAACTTTGATGGGGAAGAATGGGAGCGCGTTTTCGCGTCTGCTATTCGCGTAAAAGCGCAAGATTTATCCGCGCAGCCTCGCGCTACGAGCCCTTTTTTTTTTATTTTGCGAGCGTTCGAAATGAGAGGTAGTTTGCGGTGGCAGTTGGATTTGGCGCGGCCCTGTTTGCACTGTCGGGAAGGTAGGGTGGATCTGTGTTCACTTGCGCGTCGCTTTTCTGCTTTATGTCCATTGCGTTGCCGCTTTTCCGGGCACTCGACGTCGCGCGGCAAATGTGCTAACATATGGGGCACGCTATGGAGGTTGTTTTGCGTGACGCAGAGAGGCAGATTGGCTGCAGCCTCCTCCACCTCGCGCCTCGGCCTCTGGTAATGGTAAATTCTCCATTATGATACAGTCCGACATTGAGGATTGAAATACGTACGCAATTATTATTTTACTATCATTGTATAATTCTCTCATTTGATGGCTGCAACCAGTTGCATAATGATACACATTACGATGCAGATTTTATTATCACACAGGTTCGTGACTAATCACAGAGAAGTAAACAATTAATTAATCACTAAAAATCGTTCAAGTAAATGTTTCGTTGGATTGTGTTCATTAAAATTGCATTTAATATTGTATTATACTTGTCAGTTTTAATTTATTTTATTATTAGTCATTTTTTACGTGGGATATTATCGAAAATAATTTGGTTCATATTACTCGCGCAACTTTTCTTGAACGATGACCTTGCTTTCCCCTCCCTTGCTCAATAAACAGTTGAAGGCAAAAGATCGCAGCGAGCACTGACGACAACATTCCAAGCAGTAAAACTTCGTTGGCGCGAAACAGAAGCTAGCCAAAGCTAGATGCTTTCATAGTCAAGAACTTCTGTTCAGGTTTATTATCAATAACTAAAGAAATTGGTGAGGCAGATCTCGATCCTCCAAGGGGGGCACCTAAAACTCCTATCTAGTGTCCCTGCTGTTGCCTACCCACAGCGATGCACACGTAGCAGGTTGACTTTGATTTTTCGGAGGTTGGCGTTACAGTAAATACTCTTGTGGCCAACTTTGTAACTAATACCCCCACTCCGCCCGCATTTTCTCAATCCATCGTTCAAGAAAAGTAGTAATTTCACATTGAACCTTTGACTAGCGCGGTGGTAAACCAAGGCCACCTGCGGTAGGGTAGGGGATAGAGTAGGGAGCTGTCCGCTAGGTGACCATGGCTGAACCCTGGATGTCAACTACCACGAAACGATTCAATGTAAAAGTTTAACTTATAAAACTTACCATAATTCGTAGAAAAAGTACCGTATAAAACTCAATGTAATGGGTATTTGTAATGCGTATTACATTGAGTTTTATACACTCGTGCAAAGTTTACGATATTCATTCGTTCCTCGCTGTAACGTAATACTGGTGTATTAATACATTTCTGAATTACATCGTCGTTTCATAATGTACTATTAAGCAACTTTTGAAAAAAATGTTCACGTATAGTGAGATTTGTATGGGTATTAAGTAATAGTATACATTAGAAGGCTCTGTTAAAATTTGCATATTCTAAAATGTGTTTTAATAGCAAAAATGACTTTATTGACGAAAGTATTTAAATGGTTATGAAATTATTTTACAGGCGGCCAGAAGCTTTTGAAAGGACAGAAGAGTCACAATACTATTTACCTTCAAACCGTATATTCACGACAAAACCACAAAGTCACTTTTCTGCATCATAAATTTACATTCGATGTACAGCGAATTAAGCGAAGTAAAATGTACATCATATCATTAACATTAAAACATTTGTACCTAACGCCTTTGTTGTCAGACATATTTGACAACTTGTGTCGTTTTCGGTGTCAGCTTGACTTTAAGTAGAAACAGATGAACATGTACTTCTCAGAATCGGAAGTTTACAAAAAAATGCCTTCTGGTATTGTGGCTGAATATAATGTAAACCCATGCCCAAGGATAATCAAAAACATATTTATGCTTGAATTGAATGTTGAATTATTTAACATTTCTGATTTATACCAGAAAGTCAGAATCATAAAATAGTTTTTGAAAGAGTTACTCTAGAAGCATAAAACGTACGAAGTAATGATTGCCTCTTTTAAACTTGCTGCATAAAACCCGAGTTGACTAGAATTGTTTGAGGACGTCAAACTACTTCTTCGGAAAGAAGTTACGACTGTGGATGGATATAAAAAGTCCCAAGAAAAAAATCATAGCGTTACGTATCGGGCGGCAGTGTAAGCAGTACAGCAGCCAGATAAAATGATTCATAAAAAGATAATTTAAACATTATTTTAGGTTATATATAGATGTAAGCTTTATTCTACAAATGGGCTTATTTTGCCCGGTGACAGAATGCAAAAACATGAAAGTACGATTACGATTATAAATACTATTACAAATAAAACAATCTATAAAAGTCAGTGAAAAAGGCAAATTATCTTTGTCATTACCTAGCCACTGCAGATGGCATTTACATACATATACTGCAAATAATAATATAGTTTAGATAATTCAACTTATATATTACAATAATATGGATACCCTCAAACATACAGGCGTACATACATACACAGGCCTTAACACAGTTGAGTGCAATTAAATTATTAGGGTATATGTGTACGTTTTTGTAATGCGTGTGCACGTTTTTAACATACACGAGGAACATTTAATTGGTGAAAATTGTTTTCAAAAACTGTATAAATAATTTAACAAGTTAAGAAAACGAAATAGGTGGCTAGTACACTTTCTACATGAGAGACTGTTACGGGTACTGATTGAAAAGGCAGTCCAGGAAGAAACAATTGCAGGGTCAGTGCACAAGGAATATACCTACTTTCGGAGGAAACTGCACAGAAACGCCAGAAATCGGAACGCGCTTCCCACGGTGGCCCTGTGCAGCTGCCCATTTGCCACTCGCCTTTTACTAGACTAGAGCCGAGCTCCCGAGAAGAAGTGGAGGGACAAGAATATAGATATGATATAACTCAATTTATTACATCACATCCTTTATCAATGTTGATACTATCAACATATTGTTCACATTTAGTACTACTAGGGCTTGATTTCTGACGGAATGCGACGGAATGGCTGAACGCGGAACCTCGGGAACGAAAATTATATTACAGATATGACTATTTTTATAAAAAACTAATAATTAATTTGATGCGCATTCCGGAACCTAAAATGTTACTAATCATGCACTGATTACTATTATTATTATTATTATTATTATTATTATTATTATTATTATTATTATTTGTTATTATTTTTTATTATTATTGTTATTATTACAAATGATTAATGATGATAGTTTATGAACGTCAATTACAGTAAGTAGTTTTTGGAACTCTGGGAGGAATAAATGTCATATAAATAACTTTTATTAATGTAAATTTATACAGTTGAACTGCTGCTTATTGAAAATTCATTGCATTTAAATTAACTGTAAATGTATGACACAAGTACTGTATTCACAAAATATTCTAGAATTGAACTGAGAATACATTATCCATTAATCGATGTGGTCAAGTTGTAAATAATGATACCTCACGTGTGACGTTTCAGAGGAATCTACAATGTGCTACATTTATTAACACGATTGAAGCTACACATGCCAAAATGTACGCGTGAATAATTATTATTGCAATTAGTTGTCTGTTCTTGAATCCGCTTCAATATTAAGTTAGGTATTCCCTTTCTCTCATTGAAACCAATAATCTAGATTTTGCCCAAAATATCAGGTACTGTTCTTTACATCCAAACGTCTCTTAACGTAGGTAATGTAGCTTCACTATACGCCCGTTTTGTTGAGCTTATCCTTTTGCTTGTAGTGGAAGGATTAGAGCTGACGTTGAGTTACTGTATTATTAGCAATGCAGGAAAATCAAATCTGCAGTTCGTTGCAAATAGTTTTTCAATAATTCAGGAACGAAAATGTCTAGTTTTTAAAATGTTGCTCATCTTGTGCTGTTTTAAATGTTGTTCTTCTTCTTGTTTTAACTTTCATTAATCTTTAAACTACTTATAGTTAAAATGTTGGGATAGAATTCTGGTACTCAAGAAAATGTGCGCAGATTTTCTTCTCCCATACGTCATATACAGTTTTTACTGTTTTTGACCAAATGAATCAAATTAAATTAAAACTCAGGCAACCTTCAAAAACTGGAAGTATTGCAAAACAAATTTTTAAGAAATGTTTTAAAAGCTCCATGGTATATCAGAAATGATCAAATTTTAAAAGAACTATTTATAGAACCTCTGAAAACTGGATTTTAAAACTTTCTTCTAATTTCTACTCTTCTCTTTCATCTTGTCCAGCCACTCCTTTGTACAATCTAGGTTAATCAGCCAACCTTTTTCCACGAATAAAATCAAGATATTCTTAAGACCTACTATATCCTCCTTAATTAGCTGTAAAGCAGGTTCCAACATTTATGAATTAAATACTTATGTTTTAATTCAAATTGTATGCATTTTTTCTGAAGGACCCTTCCTGGGTATCCTTAGCCGTTATTGTGTTATTGTAAATATTAGTCTTCTACCATTGTTCATACATGACGAAATGTAATTACAACAAAATTGTACATTATGTATCATCAAACCCTTGAAAGGCATAATAATATCGTACAAGGAAAAAAAATTAAAAAAAAAAAAAAAAAAATGCATAACTTGTTAACATAAAAAAGTTCTATCATATATGCCATTTACGAGAAAGAGTAACTACGTTTAAATATTCAAAAAGAATAGGTGGGCAATCTAAACTTTTGTTTTAGGGATCAGAGAAAATAGGGCGAAAACCCTATCAAGTTAAAGCATCATAGTTCCAGTTCAATTTTCTGCTGAATCTAGCGACTTTAGGATCCGTCCCACATCTAATAGAAATTATTAGAAGAAGAGAAAAAAAGACGTGTTGAGGACAATGCAGAGTGAATGAGGTTTGTGCTCGAAGGCGGATGGCTGTTGCATCGGGGCTCAGGAAGGGCCCTGAGGAGCTTTTCCCGGGTTCGCGCCGCTCAGTCCATCGCGCCGCTATTGACCGGCGCCACCCTTGCCTCTCCGCGGAAGCAGCCAGGAGGCCCCGACAATTGCCCACCCTCCTCCGCCCACCGCCCACCGCCCACCGCCCACCGCCCACCGGTCGGGGGTTTATAGCTTGTTCCGGCTGGGGTGCCCCGCTGGTGGGAGAGTCCTGGTGAGGGGGAAACCCCAGTAGCCGACGGTAGGTCGGCGCCGGATTTCGCCATCCAGCGGGGGAAGATCACCGCCATCTCCCGAGAAAAAACATGCACTACACGAACGGGACTAATGACCGAAGCAGTTGACGCGCCGGAAACACGAAAGAATCAATCAATCAATCAATCCAACGTCACAATCCGCCCCACCTCCCGCTCACCGCCACCACCTCCGCCGTGCCCGTCACCCTTCTTTCCGTCGTGGCCCCCTTCTAACCAAGGTATCCGACACCGCCTCCGTCGCCACCATCTCCACCGCTTCGTCTCGCGTCGCGCGCGACTCAGTGGCTACGCCCCCTTTGCCTCTACCTGCATCAACGGCTATCGCCCGCCTGCTCCGCCTTCGATCGGCTGTTTGCTTTGCTTCCGCGCAAATCTCTCATCGACGTCGAATATGTAGACACCACCCGTCTCTCCTACGTTTCCCAGTTCTCCTTAGCTGCCTTCTTCAACTTTTTACTTCTGTGCGGTTTTGGCTCTCCGTTTTTATCTTTCCTCCAAATTTCGTTCCAACATCTCCATCCTTTGTGCTCACGTCATTTTTATACACATTGTCTACCCATCTGCTTTTACTTTCTCGAAAAGCATTTACTTTTCTCATATCTTCCCACTCACCATTTATTTACAGGTTTCGCTTTTACCTCCAGTGCCGACCTCACCTCATTTCCACATTATCTATTTTCTTCTCCAGTGCACATCCACCTACGTCCTTGAAAAAATCTGTTATTCTTCCCTCACACCTCACCAGCTACCCCTCTGGCATGGCTTTGGTCCGCACGACCATTTCTGGATCATCCACCCACATCACTCCTTCCCCGATCCACACATTCCAGAATCCACACATTCCCACTTTGTTCTGGTCACCGTCTCCACATCCTTTTGACTCCAGCAGACACCGATAACTCTGTGCTTTTCCCCGTTTTCATCCTCGTGTCCTCGCCCCCAGCCCAGCTGCATTCCCAGTCTCAGTCGTCGCCTTCCAGCATTCGTACCAACCTCCATATCCACCTCTGCGACGGCCAGTCCCCGCCACCTCCTCCATCCGTGCCTCCGCATCATCCCCGCCTCCGTCCCCGCCTCCGTTCCCACCTCCGTCCCCACCTCCGTCCCCGCCTCCGTCCCCGCCTCCGTCCCGCCTCTCGTCCCGCCTCCTGTCCCTGCCTCCGTCCCGCTCTCCTGTCCCGCCTTATCCACCTTTTACCATAGACTCATCTCCTCTTCCACCGTGCCATCTCCGCCCCTGCTTCCGCCGCGCTTCCCCTGCCGTCACCGTCCTGTCCTCGGTTCTGCCTTCGGCCCCGACTCCGCTCTCTCACCTCCTTCCCCGCCCCCGGCTTTGTCCCCGCCCCCTCCGCCGCGCTCCGACCAGAAGATTGCGCGGCGGTGCCGCCCGGCCGGGGAGAATTCCCATTGGGAGTAAGGCCGGGCGGTATTCGTGCGGTCGGCGGCGAGGCCCTAAGCGCAGGCGAGAATTGCGTCGCTTTATTTCGGGCTGAATTTGCAATGCACGCGCGGCATCTCGGTTTCCGAAATTCACTCGAGCGCCTTTTTGAATTTCCTCGGGCTGCCCGCAGGTCGTTCTTTTAATGCTCTGCAAAGTTTTCCTTTTGTCATTGGTGCAATAATACCTGGAATTCATTATTTTCAACGAGCATGAAATTGGACGACCTTTGTTTCTTAAGTGCAAACTTCAGTTGCAAATTAATCTTTTAAATAAAGAACTTGGGGATACAAATAAACAGTAATATTTATTAAGAAGTGAAATTTGTTCTTAGATGCCGAAAAATATAACAACTAGCTGAAGTATCCAGCGTTGCTCCGGTGTTTATTGACAGTAATGTATTAGATAAGAAAAGGAATGAATTCAACCTGTGGTCACCTATCCTGACCGTCTCGCCCTATGTAAGGTGTATTCACGCCCTATTCTGCCCTAACCCGTCCCGTTCTATATCATCCTGCCCCACCCCACCTGCCGAGATCCACCCTGTCCCTCCGCCTTTTGCCTGAGTCCACCCTTATTATGTTTGCCACGATTGTCCTTGCTGCCATCATCGTCAATATGGACAGTTGTAAACAGGTGCATTGTTGCATATTACGGATAATTCCCCACAACAATTTTTATCTTCGATTATTCAAAACTTAATTGCGCTGTTGGAATGAATTTAAAATGCATTTAGAAGGGAATGTTAAAAGGTTACAGAAACCCTTAGCTACGTTTAGTAGATTTACTTAATAATTCGAATCTATTTCCAAAAATGTACTGAATTCTCACATAAATTTTGCTTTAAGGTATAGGGATGAAAGTTTTACGTTATTTCATGTCAAACTTTTTTATTGATTTGATTTCCATCTGCTCAAAATTCCATTAAGATCAGAACAAAACTATGCAAACAAATAAATATTATTTTTATATAATACATAATAATTTGAAAAAGTATCTTAAAATATACTTTTCAAATACTTTAAGTTCCAGTGAAGTTCTCATTAATGTCGGTTGAACCGTTCTCCAGATGACTTCCGACAAACAGATACAACCGTATAAAACAATGGAATTGATTTTACCCTTTCGCATACTACATACGTGCTTCATATTAAGTTATGTAATGCTGCAAACAAAAACTGATAAAACAGCAATGTTTGGCAGAAAAATTCTTATTTTGTTTTGTAAAAATTGATATTTTCCAAACGTTCTGGCTGATATGACGGTCCTTTGAAATTCATAGGGAATTTTTATTTTTTTAGGGTTCTTGTCGTAGAGCTTGAAGAACATCTTCAATTATTTCTCACAATATCTGCAAAGTTTTGGATTAAAGTTTTTATTAGATAGACCAAAGTACGCGTAAAAGAATAGCGCAAGTTCAATAAGTATATAAATGCATATTTCAATGTTAATATAGTAAATTAAAAAATAAATAATATATATAATATATACTATTTAAATATTTCAACAATGTAATATTATGAAAATATATAATACTTAGAAAATACCTTTTATCGTTAAATCTTCTTGCAGCCTTTATTAAAATTTAAATGCATTGGAATCTAGTTTTATGCAGCAGAGTAGAATTTCCTCTCAATTCTCGCCGCCCAAGTAGATATTTTTCTGAAGTAAGAAGAATATTCTAAAATGAATTTTATTTCAATAATTTAAAATAATGAATGGATTCATTGAATTCAAAGATTAGTTGCCATTTTACGTGAAAACAATTTTTTTGATAAAATAAATTTATTCATTATATTTATATCAGTGGTAAAAATAATTTCTTTATAATGTATCTAGTTGTCTATGATATATTTTTAAAAAATTACAAGTTTTAAATGCATTCTTATTTTCTGATTTTTAGGCCCCAGAGATTCACTTTGGGGATAACGTAAGTTTTAGAAGCATTGTATAAAACAATTTTTCTAACTTTTAGAACGTATTTCTTGATACTCTTTGTTCAGATGCTGAGGTTATATGAACACGTTTGACCAGCCTTTAGATAACAATATTTGTTCTGGGAGAAATTCTAAAATGTTAATTTTTATATGCATAATCTATGTTATTGGGTTACCCAACCTCTCTATTTGATACACGGACGTTGAAAGCTGATGTACCTGGCTTTAGCCAATGGCAATTTTGATGTAAAATACGAATTCAAATTTTAACGTACCTTAAAAATACAAACTATAAGCAATAGTAAGATTATTTTTAGATTTTGACTTGTAGATTTATGTAAGGCTTGTTTAATTTTACTCAAATGAACTTCTGAATTATGTGTTGAGTGAATAATCATGAATTCTTTGGTATTGAGTGAATACTAATATTGTGACTATGTGATGAGTGATTAGTTATTTCATGGACTTCGGTTGTAGAAAAGAGGAGGGAAACCCCGACAATAGCATGATACATCATGTTTCAAAACAGCATTAAACGAAATATCATGCAACTTGAATAAGAATGTAGATGCTTCCCGAAATAATTCGTCTGGATAGCGTTTGAGCATCGCTGCAGGGCTGCCTTGCAGGGCTGCCGCGCTTGCAGATGCGTCTCTTTTTCTTTCGCCGCGCGCCACGCGGGCTGATGCGAAACTAATGGCATCGCAGGCGACGTTCTTAGAAAAGCGCCTGCCTCAAAGCGAACGCATCGTACAGGCCCAGCCCGGAAGATGGTCTGTGCTGCGGACCGCACTGAAGGTAGATACGCGCTACACAAATGCAGTGTGGAAATGTGATTTCACATTGTTGAGTCAGAATCAAAGGTACAGGTTTTTCTTTGCTGTAAAATGTATACTAACTCATTTTGTCGGAATTACATGTGCAATAATATGTTTTGAGGTATGAAGTAAAATCACATGCTTGTAAATAACTGGAAAATATAGATGACATGCAAAACTAATGCACAATTTTAAAACGAATAAATTTAAAAGAAATAAAGTTGTATTGATTATGAAATAACTTGATCTAGAACTTTGTGTAGTGTAAGTAGATTTTTGGTTATTATAACTAAAATAATCGTGTTTATCTAGTACATGTCTTGAAACAAGATTTATTTAATTCATCCCTCTACACTTTCTAATGGAAATTGAATACCAAATTTCTTATAAAATTTAAATAATAATTTTTTAAACTCTTTTAAAAAATGTTTGAAGTGTGTTACTCAAGTCATCGATTAATGCTTCAAATGAGGAGGTTACGAATTTGGAGAATGATAAGGGCAGTATATAGGCGAAAAATTCGCGAAACAAATAATCTTTGGCAACTACTGGATGAATCAAGAAACATGTACTCAACGAACACGACCCTATTGTCAACGCCACGTTGTGTTGCATAGCGTTGGTAATCATAGAGACGTTCTTCCGTTTGTGCAAGCAGTTCTTAGATCTTTAACAGAAATATTGGTTTTTCTTTGTTACCCGGGAAATAAAGCTCCTCACTAGCCCAATAGTTGTGCTGAATTCACACGTGGCGCATTAGGTCTTCTACCAATGTTCCGTGAACCCTGTCCCACCTCATTTCAAAATAAATATGCGTATTATTATAGTTTTCAGTTTTTATTTTTATTTTTTGTTATTTACGTTAGTAAACACGCACTTAGCCCCTTAGCAACCAACCATCTAAATACTGCTTTAAGAGCGCGTCCATAGCAACGGCCGCTAAAATATTTTTAATGGACTCTGGATCATTTTAGCGGCCGTTGCTATGAACACTATGGACTCTCGGGTTCAGATTCTGCTTGCATTAGTAGAAAAAACATTCAAATGTCTGATCACAAACAAAGCATCCAGTACCACCAACCCTTGCTACAGAAAATCAAGAGTAATGACAATTCGTAACTCGCGAAAGTGATAAAAGTTTATTTTTAATAAGCGATAAACTAAAATAACAAAAAATAACAAAAATCATTGTAACTCGTCCTCTATTAGTCTTTAACGACTTAGCTGGAACGTTAACTACTCGGCGTCGCTATCGCTCCGCCTCGCAGTTAACCTTCCGGCTGCGTCCTTAAAGACTCGTTTAGAGGACTCGTGACATAAATATCTATAAGTTACATTTTTAGTGGACTTCTCGGGGTTAAAATTTAATGATTTGAATGTTCACATTGATAGTTATAGTGCTTGGGTCTTCTCACATTTACTCCGTTGAAAATAATAGAAGGAAGAGAAGCTAATTTAATAATTGTGTTGGACTTACTCTCAATTAGTAGGCGATTTTGCATTTGGGCGAAGAAACCTCATAATTTGAAAAGGTTGTATGACCTAGTTTCAATTGAACGGTGTGTGGTTATTTTGATCAATTAAATTATTGAATTGATCACCGCTTTCTGAAAAGCGTCTCGCATTCAAAACAGGACGCTCGTGGCTTTGGTAATTCTGTCCATATATCAAGCAGTTGTCATCTGAGTAGTTTCTATCTTGCTGTCGTCGGCCACGCTGCCTCGAACGCAGTTTGCTCCCCCCCTCCGCCCGAACGTGTCCACTGTGGCAAACTAACGACCCCCCCCCCGCCCCCTTCTCTGACACCGTGCGTCTAGCTGCTCACAGTGAGGCCGAATAGCACAGAAAGGGTAGAGAGAGGAGTCTTTGTAATTTCGAGTTCCACATTTCAGGATACAAAATCTGAATAAATAATGAGCCGAGGTACGTCCAGGATTCTTGTCAAGAGGAGCACGAGAGTTAGTGTCCGGTTGATGGATTATTTCTTATTTCCGGGCGCGTCAACGGCTATCGTTAGTCCCGTAAGTGTCGTTCATGATTTTATCACGGAAGGTGGCGTTGTACGTATTCTCTGGATGGCGAGGTCTGGGGCCGAACTGCATATCGCTTTGCTGGGATTTCCACGACTAGGTACCTTCCAACAGCGAGGCACCACCCCAACCGGAACAAGCTCTGAGATCCCTACTATTCTCTCGACATACCGGTAGCGGTAGCTCAGTGCATCAACTGATGTAACTGCAGCGCCTCTGACCGAGAGGTCCTAGGTTCCCACTCCCCACGGCGGTAGGATTTTCGACACTAGCTTTTCAGTAAAGTCGAATTCAGTCGCTGTATGGAGGAGAATTCTAGCGGCCGCCTGCTCTGATCGGTAATTTTCCGTGGTTTCTCCGATCAACACCTGGCGAATGCCGGAGCAGTACTCTATCAAACGGGCCACGCACCGCGCGCGATCTTTCCTTTCCATTCCTTGTCCTATCCTCTACCCCTACACACTCCAACTAACATGCACTACACTACCACATATTCCGGGAGACCGGTCGGGAGCTTAGAGCTAGTCCCGGCTGGGGCGGTGCCCCGCCTGTGGGAGAGTCCTGGTTAGGGGGAAACCCCACTTCCCCCACCCTGGTTAGGGGGAAACGCCGACGGTAAGTCGGCGCCGGATCTCGCCATGCGGCGGGGACAGATCTTCCGAGAAAAAACATGCACTACACTAACGGGACTAATGACCGAAGCAGTTGACGTGCCCGGAAACATGAAAAAATCAATCAATCAATCTCTCGACATGTTTGGTTGTGTAGTGCGTGTAAGTGTAAGTGGATGTAAGTAAGACTTGAAAGCAGGACAAGGAATGGGCTGAAATTATTGTGCGCGATCTGTGGCCCATTTGATACGGTAATGCTACTGCATTCACCTAGTATTGTTCGAAAAAACACGGAAAACTAGCGATCAGAGTAACAGGCCGCTAGAATTCTTCTCCTGATAGCGGTTGAATTTCAACGCAGCCATCTAGCTATTGTCGAATATCTGTCACCGTTGGGACTCAAAACGTAGGACCTCCAAGGGTTCGGAGAGTCCCTCGGAACTGCTGGAGCATTAGTTGATGCCATGAGTTCAGTCAGTAATATGCGTTGGTCTAAATAAAGCTAACAAATTATGACGCAATTTAATTTCAGGACTTTGTAAAAGTCAGATTAAAGTGAGTTTGTTAAAAAGAATTTAGACAGTTCAGAATTTGTAAAATATACTTTAGAAAATTATAAAAAACAGAACAGTGATCATTTTTCACACCAACTATGCCTTACTCCTTCCACAAAGCAACCTGAGGGCTGAATAATCGCGCTACGCTGCTTCTTGTGACCCCGACATAACATACCACATTTCGCTGCGCGTGCCTTTCGGTCCATTTGGAACCAGTGTACGAGTTGCCCGAGGCATCTCCATTTCCTACCCCCCATTCCCCAGCCTATGTCCCTCTCCCGGCATCTGGCCTGGAGTACCGGTCTTCGACCCTACCTGGCCCACGGCTACTGTTGACCCATCCCTGAAATTCCTCGCCCGCCCCCACTCGCCCCGGCCGCCCTGCCCACATCCGACCGCCCGCCCACGCCCGCCCACGCGCGCCCACGCGCGCCCACGCGCGTCCACGCGCGCCCACGCGCGCCCACGCGCGCCCGCCCGCCCCGGCCCACACTCTTCCATCACCTGGTCCCCTCATTTCTCGCCTACTCTCGCGCAACCTCCCGAATCGCACACCGACGGTCCCCATCCTACCCGCCCCGCCCATCCCACTCGCCCCCGCCGGCATCCAAACCACCCCTTCATCCTCCGCCCATCCCAACCCACCTCCGCTCGCCCGCATTGCCCACTGCTCTCTCTCGCCAGCAGCGCGCAGCCGTTCGTCCAGTCGCGTCGGAATGCGTTTATCTGCGTTTCAGCTTTTCACGTCACGCACGCGGCGGCGGGTTCGGCGGGGCCAGCGGGGCCCAGTTGAACTGCGCCGCGCGGGGGTGGCGTATGGAGCTTTTAATTCTGTAATGCGCCTTGCTGCAGGGCGCTGGCCTTATCGTCCGTCAATCTGGGCGCGTTCACACCCGCATCGCGTTAAGTTGTTTTGAAGCTAATCAGAGCATCGATGTCGCTGCCGGGTCGCGCACTGCCACAGCAGGCTGTGTGTGTGGGGGGGGGCAAGCTCAGGCTACGAATGGGGAGGGATGGCGTGGTGTGGTGTGACGTGATTAAAGGGCGGGTCGTGGGGGAGGAAAGGGGTGTCGTGGCGTAGTTTGAAAAACGTGGGAGGATTGGGCGTGACGGACAAGTGCATGGAATGACGAGGATAATCCTGAAATGGCGGGGATTGGAGTGGCGGGACGGTCGTGGCGGGACGGTCGTGGCGGGACGGTCGGGCGGGACGGTCGTGGCGGGACGGTCGTGGCGCGACGGTCGTGGCGCGACGGCGTGGCGCGACGGTCGTGGCGCGACGGTCGTGGCGCGACGGTCGTGGCGCGACGGTCGTGGCGCGACGGTCGTGGCGGGGGAGTGAACTAAGCGCGAGGCCGCGAGGGGATGGGAGTGGCGCGCTGTGCAGCCGATAAAACGACCCAAGCCTGCACACGCCGCCCCATTCCGCGAGGGGTCGTAGACGATTCGCGCTTGAATGAATCAACGGAATATCTAACACGGAGCGAGCTGACATGTTTATTTTATCTCTGACGTGTTGAATGAAACATAACACGAAGGGGGTTAGTGTGGTCACATACAAAAACCACCATCATGTTCGTTTACTAAAAAAAATGTAATTGCGATTTACTCAAGCGTTCGAGTTGTGTTGATGGCGATATATTGTGGTGGTTGTGATTTGTAAATTGTATTGCTGGGTGTGGTGTATGGCTTCGTTGAAATTTTTGTCCTGAATATCTGGATAAAATTGTTGGAAGAGTGGCTTTGCTGGACTTACCGTGTACAGGATAAAAGTTATGCACCATTACCAGCAGACGTGAGAGGAAAGCAGATCGTGCAAGTTGTAAATGACGGCGTGATCGTGGAAGCGTTTGCGTTCAATTTCTGAATGCTATTTGAATCGTATCCAGGGACTTTATTGAAATGCATCATGCGTCTTTAAGCGTTAACGAAATATCATATTCAACAGGGTGGTTGGGAGGGGGCTAATTCACCCCGCGAGAGGGCGCGGGTGACACTTTATTTGCGCGACGGTACCCTCCGGGGCGCGTCCAAATTAATTCAATGTCCGGCCACACCGGCGCGGTGGAGCGCATTCGATATTTCGCGCGAGATTTGCGGTTCGAGAATTAATGGCGCGCGGCTTTCTGGTACAGCACCCGCTGCAGGATGCCAAACCACCCGCGACCCATGGATTCACTCTTCACCCGTAAGAATGAATTGTAAGCTCGGTCTTCTCCAGCGTTTAACGGTGTTGGATGAGGCCGAAACGGGTTGCGGAGTGGTCGTATTTCAATATAAGCGCACATTTGCTTCTCAGAACTGATTTATTCTGATGGGATATGAAACTGCAGTCACAATGTAAATTGGGAAGTCGGTGATGCATTGTTTATATTGCATGCAACAGCAAGAGGGGAAACATTGCGGTTAGTATTGATCTGAGTATAAAGAAATTTGAATTTAATATGGAAAATTGTCATTATCAACGAAGGAAATGTAGTTCAAAATAACGAATGTTTTCATGATAATAAAGAATATAACATAATTAATCAGAAAATGCTATCATATCTATTAGTTGGGTGCTTTTCATTCTTTTGCAATGGTGCCAATTTTATTAAGAACAAACCAGGAGTTGCGTATCATTCCAGAACTATTTTTCATCGTTGTCCTGTGAAATGCTTGAATGTTTTTTGGGATATAAAAATTATCATTTACGGACACATTAATAACATTTCTCAAAATTCACAATCCTTACAAATTATGTTTTGTACTACAGTAAACCCTCGTGAGCACGAGCTCACTTAACACGAATTTCGCTGAAACGCGAAAAAAACTTCGGTCCCGGCAAGGGATTACGGTATTACATATATTTATAATATTCGGATAATACGAATGTTTGTAACACGAACTCTGATTATTTCGGTCCCTTAGAATTCGTGTTAATGAGGGTTTACAACATAGCCCTCTCACGTTTTCTCAATTAACTGGATGATTTATTTCTTACATATTTGTAGAAAAATATCACTTTTTCAGCCAGAGTCACCTGGAGAGTACTCACATTTCGGGAAAGGGGAACTTTAAATTGTTTTTAAAAACAACATACCCAGACAGGAATTATTTGTCTCAAAAATAGTTGTTCTCGTAGTATACAGCAAATTCCTATTTCAAGCAACTTTTATTACTCAAGAAAATCTGAATGTTACATCTTCAATCAACACTTCTTGTTACGATGCTTTTTTTCAGAAGATATTCTACTTCATAACGCGTTTGGTTAATACGGGAGTTTCGGCAACATAAAACAAACTAGAAAAATCTTGTATTAGTAATAACGCAAATGTATTCTAGAATGTCATGGATGGTATTATCAAACCGTTGCCCTGTTCTCTCTCTTGATGCTCTTGATGAACCTTCCCTCTTTAATCCCTCTCCCTCCCGACCTATCTGAACCGGGAGCGGTAGCTCAATGCATCAAATGATGTCACTGCAACGCCTCTGACCGGGAGGTCCTAGGTTCGAGTCCTCACGGCGGCAGGATTTTCGACACTAGCTTTTCGCTATGTCGAATTCAGTCGCTGTCTGGAGGAGAATTCTAGCGGCCGGCTGCTCTGATCGGTAGTTTTCCGTGGTTTCTCCGATCAACACCAGACGAATGCCGGAGCAGTACTCTACCAAACGGGCCACGGACCGCGCGCGATCTGTCCTTCCTCTTACTTGTCCTATCCGCTCCTCTTACACACACACACACACACACACACACACTTACACTAACATGCACTACACTACCACATATTCCGGAAGACCGGTTGGGAGCTTAGAGCTTGTGCCGGCTGGGGCGGTGCCCCGCTGTTGGGGGAGTCCTGGTTAGGGAGAAACCCCACTAGCCGACGGTAAGTCGGCGCCAGATCTCTCCATGCAGCGGGGGAAGATCACCGCCATCTTCCGAGAAAAAAACATACACTACACTAACGGGACTAATGACCGAAGCAGTTGATGCGCCCGGAAACACGAAAAAAACAATCAATCAATCAAAACCGACCTATTCGGGGCTGCATCAACAACAATATCCCACATCATTGCCTTCCTTCTGTCGTGAATTACTCTTCTGCCTCTCTCCTTCCACCCTTCCGTACCTCACACTCCGTATCTTTGCTTTATTACTGTTCCTTCCATTACTGTTTGGTTTCTTCTCTGCGAATTCACTTGTCCTCCCTTGAGACTCGCTCTATTTTCGCCGTTGCCACGATTCGATTACCGAACCTTCTTCCCTTCTCGGCACTTGACCATCACCCGTTCTCCACTCTCATCGTGGCACCCTTCCCTCCCTCTTCACCATCCCGATCTCTTCACTCGCACGGTCCAGTTGGCCTATCACTCCCTCCCGAAGCCCTTCCTCCCTTTAAAGCGTGGCTTTGCAACATTCCCTTCCCCGTCAGGGCACACTTTCTTACTGTCTGCCCAACCACCTATATTTCAGAAACTGGAGGAGTAATAAATTTAATTTTTGGGTAATAAATTAGTAATATTTTTTTTTATTTTAAGATAAATTTACAATCTTTTTTTACAAAATAATAAGTAAATGTGATGTCTATCCTAGAATTATTATGACAATGATTAGTAGTGAAGGTATCCCATCGGTACTCTTCATCTTCTTTTTCGTACTATAAAAAATTCAATTATTATTATTATTTTAGGCTGACAGCAATTGGAATTGATAATTTGGTGGTGATCATGTTTCAGTTACTTCTTGAGTATTTGTACGAGAGTTGTATGGGTGAGGTTCTGGTTAGATATCTGCAATTAGTAATAAATGAGTACTAAATATTCCATTTGGTTTGATGTGATTGTGCTATGGTGGTTGTGTCAGCTTGACATGGCCTGTCTGCACCACATTGGTTTCCTTTGCTATTATGGGTCCTGCTTTATAACTTTGCTTAGTTAAATATCACTCTCTGCTCTCATCTTCCTCTCCACGATAACATCTGATTGTCCCTTCCCCTCTCTTCGCGCCACGCCCTCCCGTCGCACCTCCACCACTAGGAGCCCCCACCTCGACACAATCACCTCTATTTAGTTCACTTTCAGGACTATGGCCTTCCTTCCCGCTTTGCTCTCATCTCTTCCTCTTTCTCTATCCTTCTCTCTGCGCCCACCTTTCTTCCGCCGTCATCTCCTTTCGATTGCACATCCTCCCTTCGGTGTCATCGTGTCGCACTCCCTCTAGCTCCATTTTCCTACAACCCCTCTTGAACTCCCCCTCCCCATCTCACTTCCCATACCGTCCCACCGTCGCCCACGCCGTCCCCGTCGCCTCCGGATCTCCCATCCCCCGTCGCCCACCAGATCTAATTAACTTGACGAGGCGCCGAAGCGGCCTCCCGGCGACTGTCTCATTAAGGGCCTTGCGGGCGGGGCGGAGGGGCGGGGCGCGGGGAGGGGAGCCCCGTCGCCGCTGGCAGCTGTTTACGCCGCGCGCGCCCCCGCACCCGCCCCCGCCCTCGCACCTCCGCCTGCGGACGTCCCTGCGACACCCGCCCACGCGGACGCGACCGCTTGACAAGCCGAGGGCAGGGCAGATGGCTGTGAGAAAAGTACTCGGTAGTAAACGTTGGTGATCTCGTAGCACGATGAAGGGCAGTTACAATGGAGAGTTAGGTGGGTGCCCTCGTTGTAGAAGATCATGGTGGGAATTTTTATTTTTGGGAAATGGAGATGCTTGTCGTTATCTGTATTACAAATTTCCAATGCGCGCCCAGGAGCGGTAGCTCAACGCATCTGCAACTGATGTTACCGCAATGTTCCTGACCAGGGGTACCTAGGTTTGAGTCCCGACGGCGGCAGAATTTTCGACACTAGCTTGTAAGGGAGGTGAATTCAGTCGCTGTCTGGAGGAGAATTCTAGCTGCCGGCTTCTCTGAGCGGTAGTTTTCCGTGGTTTCTCCGATCAACAACAGGCACATGCCAGAGCAATACCCTAACAAACGGACCATGGACCGCGTGCGCTCTTTCCTTCGTCTTTCGTGCCCTATCCTCACACCTTAAACACACACTTTCACTAACATGCACTGCATTACCACATATTCCAGGTGACCGCTCGGAGGCATAGAGCTTCTTCCGTGTGGGGCGGCGCTCCGCTGGTAGGAGATACCTGGTTAGGGTAAACTTCGCTAGTCAACGGTAGGTCGGTGCCGGACCCAGTGGGGAAAGATCACCGCCATCTCGCGATGAGAAAACGTGCGTTACACTTACGGGACTAATGACCTCAGTAGTTGACGCACCCGGAATCAGTGATCAATCAATCAATCTAATGCATGCCGGAATTGAAAGAAAGTTATGAAGCATCAGGCCGTGTGAGAGGTGTCTAATGTTTTTCTAGATACACAGGAACTCGGGAGAAAATCCAAAAGCAATGAAACAGTTCCAATTTTGACTGGAAAATGCAAATATTGTGAACCTGTTATTTCGCCTTTTTTCGTATTGTGCGGACCGACTGAATTGTGGTATTTCAGGTTCTGGCATTAAATATTGACTTCGGATATTATGTTACGGAACGTAACTGTTGTGTATTCTTCGCATGTAAAACAATTGTTCTGTATATCAGTATAATTTTTGCTTTGTTCGCAAAGACTATTTGTTACAATTGTCAATTTATTATGGGAAAGTATTTCATTATACGTTTTATCCGAAAGATTTTATTTGTTCTTGGGCAGTATGCGTGCTACTTAATGTGGCACGCAAGCTGCGCAAGAACACAAGAAAATAGTTTTCTGTGGGTTTGTTCATCAGTATTTTTTAATGCCGTAACGCGTGGTATAAGAGTAACGTGGTAAACAAATAATTCCATAATCCCAGTTTTTTCATTAGTTGAGTTATGTTGCCTGTGAAATGTCTAAAATATCAATAAAAATATGCTTACATTTGCATAATGTTCGTAAACTCTATCACTGACACGATCATGTGGCACAGACGAGGCCGAAAATTACCAGATAGCCACTGACTCAAGATATCCAAATTCACATCTTGACTGATGTGATTGTATTCTAAGTGGGAAGTGGTGAAAGGTGAAGATGATATATCTCGTGTAATAGTGGCATAGTGCTATGAGACATGAAGAAAACGACATCTCCGAGACATTCCGTGAATCCGCATCGTCTACCCCTAATTCCCAATGGTTTGACCGGTATCTGAAATTCGGTATCCAAGGGTGGAGCGAGTGTTTTGAACATTATCACAGGGTTTTCTGTAATCCATTGTCGGTCAAACACGCTACTGGGAGCGGTAGCTCAGTTCATCAACTGATGTCACTGCAGCGCCTCTGACCGGGAGGTCCTAGGTTCGAGTCCCGACGGTGCCAGAATTATCGGCACTAGCTCTTCAGCAAGGTCAAATTCAGTCGCTGTCTGGAGGAGAATTCTAGCGGCCGGCTGCTCTAATTGGTAGTTTTCCGTGGTTTCTCTGATCAACACCAGGCGAATGCCGGAGCACTACCCTAACAAACGGGCCACGGATCACGCGCGATCTGTCCTTCCCATTCCTTGCCTATCCTCTCACCTTACATACACACTCTTACACTAACATGCACTACACTATCACATACCCGGGAGACCGGTCGGGAGCTTAGAGCTTGTCCAGGCTAGGGCGGTGCCCCACTGGTGGGAGAGTCCTGGTTAGGGGGAAACCCCACTAGCCGACGGTAGGTTGGCGCCGGATCTCGCCATCCAGCGGGGGAAGATCACCGCCATCTCCTGAGAGAGAAAAAACATGCACTACACTAACGGGACTAATGACCAGAGCAGTTGACGCGCCCGGAAACACGAAAAAATCAATCAATTAAGCCAACCTACGGCTCGCGGGCTGCATCTAGCCCACGTACCAATGTAGACGGACCCGCAAATACATCCAAAACGTTAGATCGTTGCACCCGCCAAACAGGCAATGAGCAATTTTACCCGTTGTTGGCAGTTAGTTCGTACAGTAAGTTAAATAGAAAGTAAGAAATTAAGTTAGATATAGTAAGTTAGATACAGTGAGTTAGGTACAATAAGTTAGAGAGAGCCTCGTAAAGCGCGAGAAACTACTTAGAAAAGTACTATTTATAACTTGTATCTTTATGTTGTATCTTAACACACCTTCATTTAAATACAGTACACGGTACATTTTATTTGTGTGTTAAATATCGTGCCTGTTAATACACCAGTGTAAAATAGTGTATTATCAAACACGGTATAAATAAAAATACAAATTTGAAATGATTAATGTGAAAAATAAAAATGCAAATTGGTCTCTCCAGTAAAATTATTGTTACTTTACATTGCTGCTTCAATGCGCGTTGATATAATTGTTTTAAATTGCAGTGAATGAATAAAATTATATTTCACATTAAAGTAAATTATCCTTACATTATATTTGTCTTTCTAATAAAACTTTCAAAGTCTAGAAATTACTCGACTGATTTTCAGTCTTGAAGTCTCCCTTATCTTCTTTCTACCTAAACAATTTGTCCCTCAATCAAAAAAGTTTGAACGCTCCTGATGTAGCACATGCTTGGATACTCAGTTTTCTTCTTGCAACACTTTATGCAGAGAATGTCTGTCCTTAAGCTCTCTGCGTCACTTGCTCGTGCTTATTAATATCCGCTTCAAAACTTTGCTGTCAGGTATTTCATGCTAGAACTAGATCTCGACTCTTTTTACGCCTCAATATCATGTACGAGAGAGTCCTGCTAGAATATTATACGTGGAGATGTATTTCTCTACCTTGGTGCACGGCATATCCTAAGAACATGTAATTACTTTCATGGCAAGTGTTGACACTTGAAATGTTTAAGGCGTTGAGAGCAGAATATGTTCTTACACTTGTTCGCGAGAAGTGCAAATACTACTTCTGAAAGTCCAACTCGTGAAACTAGGACGTATACGCGATGGACGTGCTTTACTCCAAACGTTAATACGTTACGTGGAGTTAGAAGAGGGGTGAAATAACGGATTCGACTGTTTTAAAGGGAATGAGGTCGATTAATGTTAATTTCTTAAATTTTCGTTCTATCCAATTTATCCTGTTATTTTTGCTTACTTCGTATGATAGATATTTCCATTTTTTTTCTTGTTTCTCTTTTCAATCCAATTTTAACATTTTCAGTTGTTCATGAATAAAAGATGTTTGTCACAACACGAATGCATTCATGACGCACTTTTAGGTAGCAGATTACCATGCATTCAATTAATTTGGGTTTTTGAATCTATTCGTTTGCCAGGTGGTTATACATTTAATTCTAGGTAATGCAGTTATTTTTATGCATTGAAAATGAACTTATCTTCCAGAAATTGCTACATGGTTGGAAGGCACAACCAGCTTGGGTAGCTCAACGCATCAATTGATGCACTACAGTCAGTGCAGTACCTCTGACCGGGAAGTCCTAGGGTTTGAGTCGCTAGCAGCACGACATTGTTCAAATGTATATTATTAATAAAATTATTTTATATATTTTGTAATTAATCTAATATTTCATTTAAAATGTCTAATTTGTTGTTTGTTTCTTGTTTTGTTGTGTTGTTTGTTTTGTTAAATGTTGTTTAATTGATAATACTGACTAATTAAAAACGTGTGCAGCGAGGGCCCTAAACACATGTTTTAAGTGCGTATGTGTAAAACAACTTCAGACTTAACAAATCCAGAATGAAAATGATTTCATGCCAAATATTCTGATGGAAACATTAATAGAATTATATTTTTTCTCCTTGTCAGAATTTTATCATTTTACAACATTCTACTTGAAGTAATATTTGTATTTAGCCATTAAGTCCCATAAGGGGCATTTGGCTTTGGTGCCGTTAGATCACGGGGTCCCTAGTCGGTCACCCAACCAGGAACCTGCGATATCTCGAATTCGCTTCGTGACTTCACTTAGTTAAAGAATTCAACTAGCGACGCCGGTTTCGCGGTTGTGCTCTTCCATTAGAACCATCCCAGCATTCGCCTGGATGACCCAGGGAAACCACGTAAACTCCGATCAGGATGGCCGGCACGGGGATTAAACCCGCGCCTCCCGAATGCGAAGTCAGCGCCCTAGCCACTTCGCTCGGTCTTGAATGCATAATATAATAACCTAATGCATAAATATGAAAATGGGCACATTTTAAAACGAAGAAAATTATCTTCTTTTTATCTTCCTTAAGCTTTTCATCTAGAGAGAACTGTATTTAAACAGATGTATTAATACATTTTGCATAGAATTTTCAATATTTCCCAGTGTCTTTGAAAATTCGCAAACAAAGCTGTATATTTAGCAAAAACCGACTTAATGACTGACCTGTTTGTTCTTTCTGTTCCTTTCTGTACTGGTGAAGGAAGGAGTGAGATGCAATCAAAGAGTTTCCTTTGCGTGTCTCTCTGAGTTGGCCTGCTCGTTAAGTCAACAAGACAGATGAAAGGTTCCTCATGCTAAGTGGTGCGAGAGAGGTCAAATGTTCTCCCTGTTTTTGTGGTTCATTGCAAAAAGAAGTTCCCACGAGCAAAAAGCCAACCGACATTTATTCCTTCAAAGAAAAGTAAAAGAGTGTAAATGATAATAACCGAGTTTAAAATGATGGTTAAATTAAGATTAAAGCTGCTTTAGGGAACAAAAAAACTTTCTCAGTATCTACTTTAAGAAAGTAATGTAATTGATAATTAAAAGACGAGTGAAAAAAAAGTGTTTTTCAATTTTTGATAGTTTTTGTTCGTAAAAAAGTACGGTTAAATTGCATTTGGCATTTTCGGTCAATTGTCCGACTTTGCCGGCAAGGTCTTAGTTAAATTCCCAGGCATGGGGATAAGACGGATATGTGGGGAACACGACGCTTTCTACCGGGAGCGGTAGCTCAGTGCATCAACTGATGTCACTGCAGCGCCTCTGACCGGCAGGTCCTAGGTTTGGGTCCTGACGGCAGCAGGATTTTCGACACTAGCTTTTCAGCTAGGTCGAATTCAGTCGCTGCCTGGAGGAGAATTCTAGCGGCCGGCTGCTCTGATCGGTAGTTTTCCGTGGCTTCTCTGATCAACACCCGGCGAATGCCGAAGGAGTACCCTATCAAACGGGCCACGGACCGCGCGCGATCTGTTCGTCCTCTTCCTTGTCCTATCCCCCCCCTTGCACACACACACACACACACACACACACACACACACACACACACTAACATGCACTACACTACCACTTATTCCGGGGGACCGGTCGGGAGCTTAGAGCTTGTCCCGGCGGTGCCCCGCTGGTTAAGGTTACTAGCCGACGGTAGGTCGGCGCCGGATCTCACCATCCCGCGAAGGATGATCACTGCCATCTCCCGAGAAAAAATGCACTACACTAACGGGAATAATGACCAACGCAGTTAACCTGCCCGGAAACACGAAAAAATCAATCAATCAAAACGACGCTTTCTCTTCACCGCAACTTGCTAACTTTACTGAGTTCTTCTTCGTCACCAAGGTGCAGTAACTGAGACGAGTTTAAAGGAAAGCTACCACTCTTATGTTTGCCTCGCGCGTAAAACGAACCTGAGACCACACCACGAAAAAGCTGGTAGGCTACCAATGAGCCATATTTTAAGCTCCATTAAATTTAGAATTGCAATCGCACATAAATTGCGAGTTGATAGGTTATTGAACACATGTTTAAGAAAACCATTACATTTTTTAAACTTTATAAAAATAGGTTATATCCGTACTTCCACTCTTGTGTACAAATTCAAATTTAAGATATCTTCATTTCTTTCATTATACAAACGTATTCTATATCATTTTTTAATTTTTACTTTCAGGTAAGTTGCCGTAACATGTCCTGGGAATATGAAAATATTTGACAAATGCTGATGCTGAGTGGTAAGTCACATTTTTTGCATTTCATTATTACACTTCACCTTGCAATAAAAACTTGTATGGTTTTGAAAGTAAAGCAACGCGTATTTATGTACTTTCACTGATGTAAATTACAGACACTTTGTTCAAAAGCTTCTTTCCGGAACAGTTTCTATTTTTCACAAACAAATTGGAACAATATATATTTTTCTTAAGGACTACGAGAATTCGACTCGAGTCACACAATTATGCAAGTCACTAGAAATAATATACGGGTACTTATTTAGGAATGACGAAAGAGAACCGGAATACGAAGGGTAGGCCGTCGTGTTTTGAGAAAGAAAGAGCTGTTGGTTGATGGTCAGCCAGGGCTGGGTGTATACGTCGTGTAGAATCACGGCGCTTCCGCTCTCGCCGGAGAAAACACCATCATCTAGAGTGAGGGCCACGGCGGCGGCGGGTGAGGTGCGGACGAAGGGCTTCGGTGGCGACGAGGAAGGCGATGGCTGTGCGAGTGGTGCCGGCGGCGAGGGCGCCTGAGCGGAAACGGATTTATTCATGTTTCCGGGCGCGTCAACTGCTCTGGTCATTAGTCCCGTTAGTGTAGTGAATGTTTTTTCGCGGGAGATGGCGGTGATCTTTCCCCGCTGGATGGCGAGATCCGGCACCGACCTACCGTCGGCTAGTGGCGTTTGCCCCTAACAAGGACTCTCCCACCAGCGCGGCACCGCCCCAGCCGGGACAAGCTCTAAGCTCCCGACCGGTCTCCCGGGATATGTGGTAGTGTAGTGCATGTTAGTGTAAGTGTGTGTAAGGGGAGAGGATAGGACAAGGAATGGGAAGGAAAGATCGCGCGCGGTCCGTGGCCCCTTTGATAGGGTACTGCTCCGGCATTCGCCTGGTGTTGATCGGAGAAACCACGGAAAACTACCGATCAGAGCAGCCGGCCGCTAGAATTCTCCTCCAGACAGCGACTGAATTCGACCTAGCTAAAAAGCTAGTGTCGAAAATCCTGCCGCCGTGGGGAGTGGGAACGTAAGACATCCCGATCAGAGGCGCTGCAGTGACATCAGTTGATGCACTGAGCTACCGCTCCCGGTGGTTGGTGGCAGGAGGACAGGTGGGAAAAGCCGTGCGAGGAAAGGTTGAGGGGTGAAGGTGTGTGGGGAAATGGAGAATTAACCGAGATGGCACAGGTTGAGGGGCGGGACCTGGAGTGTAGAGGTGGGAGAAGCGGCGAGTCTAGTGGGGAACATAGGGGCGCGGCCGGGAGGGGAGAGGTTGGGGCGGGTGAGGAATATGGAGGCAGGGTCGGGGGGGGGGGGTCGGGGCGGGTGGGAAGATTAGAACGGGACCAAGAGGGACAGGTTAGGGGCGGGACCGCGCGGAGAGATGGGAGCGGCGGGGCGGTGGGGAAGGGGGGGGGAGGATTACAAAGACCTGCCTGCGAGAGGAGGTGGGGACGGCGGGAACAGGTGAGTAATATGAAGGCGGACCCAGCCGGAGAGAGGTGGGAGTGCAGGTGGGCGGGGCTGTGGTGGGGGAGGGTCGGATGGTCGGGTGTGGGGCCGACGGTGTGCGGGGACGTTGGTGATGGTGACAGGTGGCGTTGGCGCCGCGGGTCGCGGGCGGCGGGGGGGGGTGACAAATGAGGCGTGCGCGTGGAGGCGGTGCAGGTCAGCGCGGGCGATAACGCAGCAGCTTGGGGCTGTCACCGCCCCCGGGCCCCGCTTCCCAGCCGCGGCCGCGTCGCTGCCTCCCGCAGCCACGCCTCGGCTTGGCCCTGTCGCGTTTCGTCCTTATCGCCGGACCGCCTGGCGATCATACCTGCCGTTCGTTGGAGTTTACCACCTGTTCTCTAAACGCTAACCCTCCAACACCCGCTTTTGGAACCCCATTCATGTTTTCTAAACGCTGCACCTGTTACCATTCACGCTTTTTAACCTCAGTTTATTTTCGCGTTTTTCTTCTACCATTCGTATATACCTCCAATCGTTAGCATCCTCTATATTTCCAGCGATTTCTTTCCCGCCCTCTGTCGTTCCCACCCTCTATCGTGCCCGCCCTACTTCATGTCCACTGTACATCATGTCCGCCCTGCATCATGTCCGCCCTGCATCATGTCCGCCCTGCATCATGTCCGCCCTGCATCATGTCCGCCCTACATCATGTCCGCCCTACATCATGTCCGCCCTCATCATGTCCGCCCTCATCATGTCCGCCCTGCATCATGTCCGCCCTGCATCATGTCCGCCCTGCATCATGTCCGCCCTGCATCATGTCCGCCCTACATCATGTCCGCCCTACATCATATCCGCCCTGCATCATGTCCGCCCTACATCGACACCCACCCTCTATCAATCTCAACCTCCATCTAGCCGACCTCTACGACAGCCGCTCTCTATGGCACCCTTTTTATTTGGGCCCACCCCTTTTGATGTTCACCCTGATACCTTCCCCCTGTTCTACTTTCCCGCTCTCTAACTTCGGCCTCTGTAACCTTCCCTCCTTGAATTCTTCCTGACTTTTAGACCTTCCGCCGTCCTACTTCCCTTGTACCTGTCCCGCACTCCGATTGATAGTTTGTCCTCTTAGTTTCTAATTCTGTATTGTTTCCGCCCTCATTTTTTCACCCTCTAACCTTCACAAACTCTAATTTTACTCCATCTAACCTGGCACCCTCTTAGTTTGCTCCTTTCAATGTTCTAGATATATAACTCTTACTGTTACATTATTTTCAGTTTTGCTTTTACATTACTTTCATTTTCCCCTCCTTACCGCCCCGTTCGCTGGTACTATTGTTATCTAAGGTGTCTGCTCACATCTTTCCTTAAGGCAGCGTGGAGATTTAATGTCTAAGAATCCATCTCGCAGTTCCAGTTCCTCCTTGCCGCCCCTGGAACCCCGCCCTCAGCGCTCCCGCTTCCTGCCTCTCGTCCCGGGCTCCTCTTCCACCCGCCGGCTCCCTCGCCGCTTCCTGCCGGCGCCGCCCCCGCGCTGCCGCGAGCGCGTGCGCTTCCGCCGGCGCCTTCGGCCGATCGTCGCAGACTGACGCCCGCGGGGCGGTCGATGGCGGCGACGGCCGTGGGAGGCAGACGCTGCGGCTGCCACCTACACGCGCCTCTGCCCCCGGCTGCGCTCGACGCTGCAACGAGTGATGCCTCCGCACGCGGGAAAGGGGAGGGCAATGAAATGCAATAGATAAGTTGAGTGCCTGGGTTGATTGATTGATTTTTTTCGTGTTTCCGGGCGCGTCAACGGCTTTGTTCATTAGTCCCGATCGTGTAGTGCATGTTTTTTTCTCGGGAGATGGCGGTGATCTTCCCCCGCTGGATGGCGAGATCCGGCGCTGAACCACCGTCGGCTAGTGGGTTTTTCCCCTAACCAGGACTCTCCCACCAGCGGGGCACCGTCCCAGCTGGGACAAGCTCTAAGTTCCCGACCGGTCTCCTGGAATATGTAGTAGTGTAGTGCGTGTTAGTGTGTGTGTAAAGGGAGAGGATAGGACAAAGAAGAGGAAGGACAGATCGCGCGCGGTCTGTGGCCCGTTTGGTAGGGTACTGCTCCGGGATTCGCCTGGTGTTGATCGGAGAAACCACGGAAAACTACCGATCAGAGCAGCCGGCCGCTAGAATTCTCCTCCAGACAGCGACTGAATTCGACCTAGCTGAAAAGCTAGTGTCAAAATCCTGCCGCTGTCAGGACTTGAACTTAGTATCTCCCGGTCAGAGGCGCTGCAGTGACATCAGTTGGTAGCTGCAACGTCACTACGAATCCTACTGTTACAGCTCCCTATTGGAGTTTGCCCTCCCTCTCCCTCTTTTACGCGTGACCTTGACAAGCCACGTTAAATAAATCCAAGTATACACTAACGGCAGCGTGGAAGTGACTCCGACAGTTCTCTCGCCATGTGATGTGGTACGTCATGTAATCTGCTCTGGAACAATCAGCGTGCGAGGATTTGTTTACTTTCCCACAGCCAGGGTTCAGCGTTGCCCTTCATGTGACTCACACGAGGTCCCCCGAAAAGCGCGAAGATACCTGGCATCAGTACGAATAAAATGTACCTTTGCCAATGCATACCAGGCCACTTGGTGTGTGACTTCCGAGTGCCCAGTGTATTGGTCCAAGCTCGAGAACTTCGTGAGGGTTACGCCCCATACATCGCGTAGTGTAAAAGAGGATCGTGAATATTTGTATGTTTTTGCGAATATTTCGAAGCAGAAATGTTGAACGGCGAAATATTATTACTTCTCGACAATGTGGTTACAGTTCCGGTTGCACTGCGGATATGCCTAATAGAGAACGAAGCTCATGCGTGCTCATGCATGAAGTTTTCAACGCGGTTTGTGAAGCGATAAAGTTCGGTTGTGGTAAACGTTATGAACATGGTATCAAAACTTGTCATCGTCTGTCGGTAAGTGTTAATGTTTTGAGATTTCATTTATCTCTCACATAGGTGATGCCATGAGCGTAGTAATGCGTGGCAACAGCCCATCTAATTGTCAGAGTCGCTTATACGCTACCTCTTCTGTAACAATCGTTTGACTTGCGGCGGTGTAGCGATTCTACGAATAAATGTTTAAACTTCTAGAAAAGAGAGTCAAAAATGGTCCCTTTTTTAATAAACATGTGGTGGTGGGGAATCTCATATAATGAATTTACACCGGTTGCATTTGCCCATGATCGATCGGCAAATGGGTAAATATTCTACAAAAGGTTCTAAAATATCCATTTACTGCTGTGCCGTTCCATAACCAGCGGCCCTTACCAAGCCTCATTTTCTTTCGGTCGTTGAAAATGTCATAGATGTCTCCACGGTTTCGGTGTCGGTGAGAGTTGATCTTAGAGCCCAATTGCGACATACCTTTAGAATGTTAATTGCATGATGTCAGCTGACATTTGCTTAGCCCGAATCGCTGTTGCACCCGCCCGCCTTCTTGCCAAATCTTTGACGTTGCGTCCGAATCAGAGAAGATGGAGTGTTAGAAGGGGAGTTCCCCCTACAACTCGCAAAGCTGCCTCTGTCAGTGACTGTCCGAAGTTTTATCTTCGAGGCTACTCCATGTAGTTGTTAATGGATTATTAATAGAAAAAGTTACTATAATTATTAATTCTAAAAATTGTTTCTGTCTTGTCTATTAATTTAAAATTATTCATGTCAAATACCCCGCAGAATAGACGTTAAATCTTTACCTTCTTAGCTCAGTCTCGTGAAAACAGGTTTTCGCCTAAAAGTATATGTACTTTTCAGCGTTCGAGAGTTTTACTTGGTGCAGGAGTCAGTGGCATAGAGATAGCATCTCCTTCCGGAGAAGAGGAATGGCGATCGAGCCCCTGCCTGTCCCGTCATCACATGTTGCAGCTTCACCTCAGAATTTGTTTACTTTTCCCCGCCGCATGGATAGGTCTGGGGAGCTGTGTCTCTCTGCGCGCCCATTCATAACACCGCAATCTTTCCATACGTCTGTTTAATTATCCTAACCGCTCACCCAACTTTTCTACCATCTCACCTTCCGAGTACTCGACTATTAAACTATTTGACCATCCTCCGTATGATCATTAGACTTGAGCACATAATATGGGAACTGACAACCTGACTAACAGGAATGATAACAACCACCTGACTAATTTGCCAGACGCTAATGGTCAGGTGACTAGCTACCTACCAAGCGTCTATACACTGGCTAAGTAACCGTATGACTCATTGAACAAGAGTCTATTAGTCTATCAAATTATCCGAATAACTGTCCAAGTGACTAACCGGACCACCTGACTAACCGGAGCAGTCTTACAGCCAACCATCTGAACACCTGGCCAATATATTAACCAACTCATTTCCCGACCTTCCCTTATGAACCTACACCCCTGACGTACCCCGTTTCCCCGACCGTCAGACCGAGAGCGGTGGCTCAGTGCATCAACTGACGTCATTGCAGTGCATCTGACTAGGAGGTCCTAGATTCGAGTCCCAACGGCGGCAGGAATTTTGATACTGGCTTGTGAGCTAGGTCGAATTCAGTCGCTGTCTGGAGGAGAATTCTAGCGACCGGCTGCTCGGATCGGTAGTTTTCAGTGATTTCTCCGACCAACACCAGGTGAATGCCGGAGCAGTACCCTACCAAACGGGCCACGGATCGCGGGCGATCGTTCCTTCCTCTTCCTTGTCCTATCCTTTACATATGCACTACACTACCTCACATGCCGGGATATCTCCCGGGGACTTAGAACTTGTCCCGGCTGGGTCAGTGCCCCGCTAGTGGGTGATACCTGCTTGGGGTAAACCCCGCCAGTCAATGGTAGATCGGCGCCGGATCTCGTCATCCAGTGGGAGAAGATCACCACCACCTACCGATGAAAAGCATGCACTACACTTACGGGACTAATGACTTTGTTAGTTGACGAGCTCGGAATTAGTAATCAATGACTCAATCAAACGACCGCCTGTCAATCTACCTCATTCACTCTCCCACGCCTGCACTTGCTCTCCTCACGCACCTCTTCCTCCCATTTCCGCGTGGTTTTTACCCTTCCCCCTCGCTCATCGCCAGGTCTGCCAACGTGGGGGCTGCGAAGGACGATGTCGCGAGAGGGCCGCTCCTCGCGAGCATCCATCAGCGTGGAGTTTTCTGCAGAGACGCGGAGCGGAGCGTATAAATGTCCCTTTCAGCGCCGCCCATTTACGCTCGAAGGACACATCGGCGTCAGTTAATTTGTCTCCCGAATGGCCGGATTTGTTAGGAAGACTCGAACCTCACTCTCACGCCCGCGGTCCCCCGTGACCGAAGAACCGAAGCAAAGCGGAACGTCATGTGAACGCGAAGAGAAATGGGAAATGTGGGAAGGAAGATGATTTGATGTAGGGAAAGAATGATTATTTTCTTTTGCGTCAAGTATTATCTGCTTTTTTGCTGTGACATACTTCGCCAGGTACGACATTATTAGCAACACATATATTTGTATTTATTATTGTAATAATTGGAATTTAATGCTTTTACATACATTAGCTATTTTAATCTTCAGTGAGATGCTGGATTTTTTCCTGCCAGAATAGATATGAGATTCGATATTTATTATTTCTGAACGGACGTTTCTTTAAAACAAGTTGGTAGAACACTATAACTTACGTACATTCATTTGAACATATTTATGAATTAACGAAATATAATATATAATTGTTTTATAATAGCAGTAATAATAGCAGTGTAATTCTTGTTTATAGCAGTGTAATAATTTAAAAAAAACATTAGATTTTCTAACTACTAAAAAAATACTATTCCCAAGACAACACAATATTTGGACATTAATAACTAAGAAAGTATTAATAAAAATTACTAAAAATGTTTATTCTACATGATATAAATATTGTTACACATTCCTCACGTGATTCTGTAACTACTCTACAACACACAATACATGTCTCTTTTCTTCATTCCCAACTGTCTGTTGTTTATGCTTGTTGTGAGGACGTATGTCCATTGATAGAGCCATTGACTCGCTCACCCACACCATCCTCGATAGTTTAGATCTAACAGCTCCCCCAATACGTCAACGCAACCCACTACCTCCTATTTCACCCATCTTACAGAGACTATTATATCACAAAAGATACATACGTAATCACTGGCAAAAACATCGTTCCCCCTTCTTAAAATCGTACCTAAACCTACTCACTAAAATAGTAAGACATCTTTTGGCAATATCTAACGCCCAATATCTCCACTTCCAAACTCAAACCGCCAACCCAACCGATCATACACTGTGGAATATCACTCGCCGCCTCTTGCGCAAGCCAACTAATATACCCTCCCTAACAACCGCGGCATCCGTAGCAACTACTCCAGCAGATAAAAGCAATATACTAGGTGAATACTTTGCCACAACCTTTACACCCCATCCTACAGAAAATCCCCTTCATGATCAGTTACTCCTCGAAGAAATCCGACGAACTAGAACAACAGTCCCAAGATGTCCAAAATTCATATCTCCCACCGAAATTGTGAACCTTTTATCTGTCGCTACTCCAAAAGTTTCCAGTGGTCACGACTTAATTCCAACGTACGTACTTAAACGCATTCCATTCACAGCCATTTTACACATAACAGCAATATTTAATGCTTCTCTTCGTCTGTCATACTTCCCTCGCAAATGGAAACACGCCCACATCATTCCCATTCTGAAACCAGACAAACCAAAAACGACCCGTCAAGCTATCGCCCAATTAGTCTTCTGCCCTCCTTAGGAAAACTGTTTGAAAAATGTATCCTCGCCAGATTAATCTCCCATCTCAGTTCAGTACAAGCCATACCTCCGCACCAATTCGGTTTTCAACCACTACTTTCCACAAATCACCAAATACTAAGACTAACCGAGGATATAATCGAAGGCTTCCATGATAAGAAACACACAGTCGCAATCTTCCTCGACATAGCTAAAGCTTTTGACACCATCTGGCATCCAGGACTGTTATATAAACTTATTCACATCGGAACCCCGACTATCTTATTCACATCATCAATAGCTTCCTTGTCGATCGCACTTTTCTGTCCGCCTTCCGGAGCCCTTTCACTATCTTTTCCCATAAAAGCAGGAGTACCCCAAGGATCTGTTCTCTCTCCACACTATTTAATCTTTATACAGCTGATATACCATCCACCCCTCATACCTCCATTGCTCTGTTTGCTGATGACACCGCAATATATTCCTCAAACCGTGATATTGATACCGCACAAGAAGACCTGCAACACCACCTCTTTAAGCTCTCCGACTGGGCCAAGAAATGGCATATCCGGATAAACCCTACGAAAAGCCAAGCAAAAATCTTCACGCTCCGTAGACCAAATAATCCTCCCCCTCTCAACTATCAAGGAGAAAATATAACTTGGCTCCCAAACAACAAGCCAGTTAAATATCTGGGAGTACTTTTTGATAGGCGGCTCACATGGAAATCAAATATTCTCCACAGAATAACCCTGGCAACCCGTAGAACCCACCAATTATATCCCATTCTCAAAAAGTCATCACCCTTGCAACTCCATGTCGCTACTCACCTATACCAGTCAATGATCCGCCCAATTTTATCCTACGCTTCTCCTATCTGGGCCTCAGCCAACAAATCGAACATCCAAAAAATGCAGATTTTCCAAAATAAATTCCTCCGATCCATCACTAAAGCTCCATGGTTTGTACCTAACTCCCAGCTACATAACGAACTCGGCATTACTCCTATCTCCGTCCATTTCTCCCTCCTATCCTCTCGCTTCTATCCTAAAATTCCCCAGATTCCCTCAGCCGTACATTTCAAAATCGGAAAACAAAATCCTCACCACAATAGACTAAAACGAAAACTACCGCGACAGTTCTTCGACCCTCCTTGATTATCATGCACCCGATGTGGCTTCTCAAATTTAATTCACATGTACTCAATGTATTCAAGTCTAAGTTTTCTCAATCAATGTTAATTTAATTCATGTAACATCACTGTATCATACGCGGATGCTGAGGGCCTTCGGGCCAAGCAGAAATAAATGAAAAAAAAAAAAAGGACGTATGTCCAGGGAGCAATAATGGGAGGGGAACCATGGCAATCCAGGGAGCATTGGAGCAATGGTGATGATAAGAGACGATGGCGAGAGCGTAGGCTTCCGCGGCCTAAGCACCATCTCCGCGCATTTCGCCCTGAAGAAGGTCGCAGAATGGCGGCCGAAACGTCAGCACCTGTGTCTAGAGTACGGCAACTCCGGGACAGCCAAGCACCTACGGACAACGGCGACTCTGAGCAGACGTAGATGGACCTACGGGATTCCTTTCCTTTATTCCTGAGAATTCATTTTCTGAGGAAGGGTCAGAAGTCTCAGGAACACATAAAAGAAGAAAAGAATTCGGAAGAACAGATGTGTTGGGGCAGGCGGAACGCGGAGAACATCAAAAGAAGGATAAACAACGATACAAACAATAACTACTCACCCTATCGAATACAACGCACTACAATTGCATTTAGTTAGAATTCTGAGGGTAAAACGTTACCAGTCCATCCATTGATTCGTAGAAAATGACCAATTTGCATCATTTTTATATGAATAGAGAGCAAAAGGGGCTTGCATTTCTGGTATAATGGGTATCTATTTAATGAAGAGCAGTGTATTAAAGACTTTTGTTCTTACTTGTCGTTACACTTTCTTTAAAACATACTTTTTTTTTTATCAAAAATACAGTTTATATATTGACATTTACTCCTGGCATCTGTAACCGCCCATAAGTCGGTTCCATTGATTTTTGAGAAGCATCCGAGAACGTCAAGACACGACAAGATGCAATTATAGTGTTACCGAATTGCAAGAGATTGCGCTAGCAGTAAATGGTATCCCTTGCGAGAATTTATTAAAGTTTCTGAACGCACTCGCGTAGAATGGAATGACAACCAATCAAAAATCACCCTTTTAAATATCAGCACTAGCGCAAAGCACCGCTACGAAAAGCTCTTTTTTTTGCTGCCGACCGCCGGTCTTGACGCACCGAAATTGTGCGTGTTGAAAGGAGAGGAGAATTCGTCGTATTTCGACGATAAGACGCTTGAAATTTTTTGTCTTTCTTCTTGGCTTAACACGTAAGAAATTCATTACGCGGAGATATTGCAGTCATATCGCATAAAATTCGAAGGACTGTGGTCGCAATTCACCAGAGAACGTGTTCGTCGAAGCAAGGAGTTGCCACGACCTTGAAAGGATGTGGATTGCCGTCGCCGCTCCAAGCTGTGTAAATATTTCTTTAATACGACATGTCGTGAGTCAGAAAACTTCACTAGAAATTCTCAAAAACAGAACTGTTTAAAGAAGTGAGAATTATTCTCCAGAGATACAATTCACCTCACTTACAGACGTAGATAGTCGAGTAATTATATTAAAATCATTTAAACGTAATCTTTTACAATATTGCAGTCGTAAAAGGAAGCCAGATAGCTAATTCCTGTAAAGAATTGTAAAAACCTATTTTTTCATTTTTCTATTAACGATACTATTTGTTCTTTTAGTGTTTGTTTTCAATTTATTGTTTAATCGTTTTCAAATTGTTCAAAACCAATAATTAGTAAAAGAGTTATTATTAATTGTACGTTCATTGCATAACGATATTTTTTTGCTGGCTAAATTGTATATGGTAATGATCTACGTGAAAGTGAAACGTCTTGTACATATTTCATTCACTGTTCAAGTGACAATATCTTTGAAGGGGTATTTTGGTTTGTGATTCTTTTTCAGTATTTTGTGTTGCCATTTATTATTGTCTTGTGTACAGGTATCTTATTGTGTTTTTGTGAAGTGAAGGGTAATATAATTTTATGTAAAGTGTTTATGCAAGTGTTAAAACGCTACTGCAGTTATTAAGTAATTACGTAATTGCTAAAGGTAGGGCAAGTGATAGAATATTTCAATGCAATGTGTAAATGCTAGATACAATTGTATTCAAGTATTCAACAGGAGACATCTAGAACTCTGTTCATAGTTGAAAGATTTACTTGCCTATGTTTCTTTTATTACAAAAAAGCAGGTTAAAAGACGAACCCACTCCAGTAGGGCAGTTAGGACATATGAAATTATTCCTAATTTTTGGTGTGTCATTGTCATAACAAGTCACAGGTCAAGTAATACTACTAGGTTACTTGAGTGACCCGCTGAAGGTTTTTGAGTGAATATAGTGAAAAGGAAGAGCGGTTACACATCTGAATTCAAAATTCATTCTAAGAGATATTATACACGTGTACCGAAAAACCTTTACCAGTAATTATTGTTCTAAATTAACCCAGCCACATTGCAATAGCTTGACATGCGATTTAGTGCTTAAATAACACTATATATAGTGCAATGAAATAGTATTCCACTCGTGAAGCCTGAAATATGGGGAATATTCTACTAATATGCAGAAAACATGACTCGCTGGTGACATATCTCTGGTCATTAGTACTTGTAGTTGACAAAATATCAAAGGGAATGTAACTTGAATGCCAAGCGGTAGTTATTGATGAAGCAATGAAAGGGAATATTAAAGGTAATATTGCAAAGTTCCGAAAAAGCGCGCTTGATATATGTGGTTCTCGCACTCGGTACAGAGCAACTGAAAGACGAACATTTTGCCCATTTAACCTGCAGGGATCCGCGATCTCGTTGGTGATCCGAATACTGTTTTCATACATGTAATTAATATAATGTGTTACTTTCTGATAAACAATGAAATAGTTAATTTTGATATTGTAGGCATGATTACATCTTTTGTCAGTTCTTGCCTGTCAAAAACAGTGCGATAGCATAAAAAATTGGGGGGGGGGAAATGGAGAACGTGAACATGTTGGATTTAAGCATGCAATCGAATAGATAGTAAGTTTTGTGATCTATTGTTTTTGGTGATGAGCCTTTATGTGAATGTAAAAACTATTTTATCCGTTGTGTTTTGCAGAAATCATTGTTCCAGTTGTTTTGAAGAGTGGATAAAGAACTGAAATTATTTCTGGTAGCATTTACCTTCCACAGATGAAGGTCGGTTTGAACAAGTGTTCTCTCACCTCCTCAGCATATAACCAAAAACTTGTTTTGTCCGCGTTTCATACGATTATTTTTGCTGACCGACGACTTACTGCTCCTTGAGCCTGCAACTCGCGTGGATAAAGTAAAACTTGAGATTTACTTTAACATAATTGTTTCCTTTCATTTTTCTCCTTAGCACTTTTTCTACCTGAAGTCTATTTCTTTTTAAGTATCAAACGGGTGTTTCGCAAGCAGTACATTGTTGCACTTGCGGGTTCATTGAATCTAATGCCAGGAGAACGCGACAGACACCCATAATAAAGAAGTATTTTGCATGCGCCACCTTGCGCCCCGTGGGGCCGGCCACTGAACTTAGTCCAACGAACAACATACGGTTTGTAAACCGGTAGATAATGTTGAGAGAAGCCAACCCTTCTACAAAAAACGCACGGCTTTTGCACGAGTTGGACCCATAATCTTGGTCCTTGCTCCTCCTTTAAAGACGCAGGCTAAACCTTTTCTTTTTCAGTTTTATCTTTCTCAGTGTAGAGAATTTACAAAAGTAAGCGTAAAACGTTAATATTCTTCTCCTAGTGCGAGTCACGCGAGAATGTTGCCATTGTTGATGGGGAGGTGCAAGAAGGGAGCGTTCCTGTCGACGGCGTATGCGGAGGAGCGTCGTTGTGGGCCTGGGTGTTGGCGTGGGCGTGGGCGTGGGCGCCCGAGGCAGCGCCTCTGTCGGCGGTAGCTAGGTGGCTGCGGCGGCAGGGGTGGCGGGGGTGACGGGGTTGGAGGGGGCGGTGGAGGCGGCGGTGGCGGTCGCGGCGGTGGTGACAATGACGGCGGTGGTGGCGGAGGCGGTGGTTCGGCGGTGGTGGTGGGGCCGGTGGCGTCGGTGGGGGTGGCAGTGGCAGCGGTGGAGGCGGCCGCGGTGGAGGTGGCGGTGAGGGGAGGAGAGAAGACGGCGGTGGGGCGGTGGCGCCGGTGGGGCGGCAGTGGCGGCGGCGGAGGCGGCCGCGGTGGGGTGGAGGCGGCGGTGAGGGGAGTAGATGAGGCGGCGCTTGGGGCGGTTGTGGGAGCGGCGGTGTGGGTGGGGGCGACGGTGGGGGCGGTGGCGGGGGGGGGAGGGGCGGGGGGTTGGAGCTGGTAGCCGCAACGGTAATGGCGGCGGCTAAAGGTGGAGGCTGGGTGTTGGGGTGGGTTGGTGCTCCTGGGGCTGTTCTCCAGTTTCCGCTCGCCCCGGGGCGCTTCCGGCGGCGGCGCTGCTCGGAGCAGCCGCCAGAAGAGCGGGCGGGGGAGGGAGCCTTGGGGAGCGCCGACTCCTTTCTCCTACCTCCGCGAATTTTGTCGGCGCGAGGGAACCGGAGGGAGGGAAGCGGACGAGAGGAGTAGTGAGAGAGGAGACGATGGTATTAGGAAAGAAGAGCATTGTGTGAATTTGGAATAGAACAGTGAGAGAGGAGACGATGGTATGAGAAAGGAAGAGCATTGTGTGAATTGGGAATTGAATAGTGAGAGAGGAGACTATGGTATTAAGAAAGAAGAGCATTGTTTGAATTGGGAATAGTTGGTGAGTGCGGCGTAGACGTAGGATTGGTGGGCATTGGGGTTGACCTGTGGCAGCGGGAGGAACAGGCAAGAAATGATAGGAAAGAACTTGGAATGTGGAGACCACGAAGTGAAGAAAAGTGCAGGTGTTGGCTGGAGCTGCTGGGGAAGCAGACGGGATGATAGCGACGGGGTCGATGGGAGTGAGGACGGTGACTGTCGCGGGGGGGGGGAACACCGGGGATGGTGGCTGCGGGGTCGGTGATCGCGGTGACGGAAGGGTTGTAGTTACGGCAAAGATGGGGCCGGTGAAATCGGGTGTCAACTCTAGCTAGATAGCTAGGTCGAATTCAACCCCTGTCTGGAAGAAAATAATAGCGGCCTGCTGCGCTAATTGGTAGTTTTCCGTGGTTTCTCCGATCAATACCTGGAAAATGCCGGAGTAGTACCTAAAAAGTGGGCCACGAACCGAGAGCGATTTTTCCATCCATTTCGTAAACCTATCTCCAACCTTAACTTTCAGACACTTACACTTACATGCACTACACTACCATACATCCTGGGTGACCGGTCGAGAGCTTAGAGCTTGTCCCAGAAGGGGCGGTGCCCCGCTGGTTAGTCGCTATACGCCTCGCTAGTCGACGATAGATCGTCGCCGGATCTTACCATCCAGCGAGGGAAGATCACCGCCACCACACGTGGAAATCACACGCACTACACTTACGGGACTAAGCCGTTAAAGTGCTCGGAATCATCAATCAAATCATTCAAACCAAATCGGTGGCGATGCGGATGTCGCTGCGGTGGGAGATGGGGTTGGCTCTGGCGGGTGCGGATGGTTCACGGGAAGGAAGGCTGTGAAACCGAAGGCACAGTCGGCGCGTGCGGCGCCTCCTGCGATACAATAAGCGGCTCGAGTAAGCCTGCGCGCCGCTGCGGGCGGTACCGCCCCCGCGCTCTTGGCAACCGCTCTTTAATAATGGATAGCGCCGCCCGCAATCCACCGCCTTCTCCGCCGGCGGACTGAACCCCGCCCCGCCCGAGCACGCCCCTCCACGTCCCGCTACGCTCCGCCACGTCCCAGGCGCCCTGCGTGAAACAGATGACAGTCAACAGCGCGAGCAGCGAACAAGAGAGGAGACGAATCGGAAATAACCAGGGATGGGCAGTACTTAAATACTAGTATTTGAGATACGTATTTTAAATACATTTTGTACTTGAAAGACTTTAATTTTTAGTTTTTTGTTCATATATTTTACAGATGTATTTAAATACATAAAGTAGGTGTACTTAAAAAAGAAATACTTAAAATACACACGAAGAATATATTTTGGAGAGATGATAGTTTCTTTTTGTTGGATTCAGTTTGTGAATGCACCTTACTGAAACTGAAATAAAAGCTTCTTTTAGCAGTTGGGTTTGGATTCTCTTTATTTTTAAATGATGTATGAAAACTATTAAAACTCCTGGACAATTATCCAGCAAAAAGAATGTTTTTTCGTTATAAGAATCTAGTTTATGTTTATTCACGCCAGTTGAACGACTGCTGTCCTTTGCAGGTTTTATACATTCGCCAACTAGGGGTTAATTGTCTGATACTTTTTTAGAAAAATTAGTTGTTTTAGAAGGAAATTCCATTTCTTTGTGTTAGATATTTTTTTATTTAATTTTATTTTTGAAAATGTTTATACAGCTAGTTACAATCGTTATTGTTTAGAAAGGTGTAAAACTGTCAATTAGTAATTTACTGCAATTGACAATTAAAACATATTGTTGCAATCAAAAATATGATACAATATAGGAGGAGGATGGAGCTAAAATGATATAGAAAAGGTATTGAAAATTACTTGGATATTTCGAGCATCAGAACAGAGTGAACAGTATTTTGGGACTTAATGAAGCAAACAGAGATAAAATAATAAGATGAAACTAAATTAATTGATGGAATGGTGCAATGCAATGGTGGAACATATAATGTTATAATATTTTTGTCTTGTGTCTTTGTACGAATGTACTAGAGCATTTTATTTGAAAATTTAGAAAATAACCTTCAAACGTCATATTTTAAATTTTACAAATCCAGAAATGTTATTTTTTCCTCTCTGGAATTGGCGAAGTAATTGTGTCAGACACTACCTTGTTTTTTGTGAATTTCATGTGAATCCTGTTTCCAGTATCATTGAACACGACTCGCTACAAATATTTTGTGGTTGATGATGTACTAAAGTCTTTTAATGGACGCAATATCTGAAACTCTGGTGTTCCGATTGCAGTGAAATTTTATACGAACGCATTAAATGAGAGAACAATACAGTGATTGATTTTGGAAATAATAATGTGTAAGTATTGCTTCATATTCATCACCGCTGCCCAACTTTTGCGTTGCAATGGATGATCGACAAATGAAATCGATTTCATGAAAAAAGTTGGTGTATTTCGTGTTCATTAACGTTAGTTATTGGGGTGGTTGCACCTAAAAGCTCTCTCGAAAGCATTTTGAAAATGTGTACACGGCAGATACATCCCTACAGTAGGTTATTACAAAACACGGACGCAATGTGCATTTGACGTAATTTAATGGCAAATTGGTATTCTCTTTGCTTTTCCGGGGTATTCGTTTTTACACTTGACACATATCCACGCTTGAATTTGTTGTAATAACCCTTTGTTGTGTAAGTTCAATGGATGGATTTACTAGTACTTCGCGCGCGTCAACTGCTACAGTCATTTATCCTGCAAGTGTAGCGCTTTTATCAAGAAAGAAGACCGGAAGCGGTAGCTCAGTGCATACTGATGTCACTGCAGCGCCTCTGACCGGGAGGTCCTAGGTTCGAGTCCTGACGGCGATAGGATTTTCGACACTAGCTTTTCAGTTAGGTCGAATTCAGTCGCTGTCCAGAGGAGAATTCTAGCGGCCGGCTGCTCTGATTGATAGTTTTCTCGATCAACACCAGGCGAATGCCGGAGCAGTACCCTACCAAACGGGCCAGGGACCGTGCGCGATCTTTCCTTCCCATTCCTTGTCCTATCCTCTCCCCTTACACACACACACACTTACGCTAACATGCACTACACTACCACATATCCAGGGAGACCGGTCGGGAGTTTAGAGCTTGTCCCGACTGGGGCGGTGCCCCGCTGGTGGGAGAGTCCTGGTTAGGGGGAAACCCCACTAGCCGACGGTAGGTCGGCGCCGGATCTCGCTATCCACCGGGGGATCACCGCCATCTTCCGAAAAACCTGCACTACACTAACGGGACTAATGAAGATCGCCGCCATCTCCCGAAAAAACATGCACTTTACTAACGGGACTAATGACCAGAGCAGTTGACGCGCCCGGAAACACGAAAAAATCAATCAAGAAAGAAAGAAAACGGTGAGGGCATGATACAAAGCTACAAAGAAGGCATCGTCCCAACCGGGAGAAGCTATAAGTTCCCGATTGGTCTCCTGATGTGTGTGGTAGTACAGAGCATGTAAATATAAGTGTGCGTGAAGGGCAAGGATAGGACAAGGAAGAGGAGGGATGTTCGTGCGGGGACTATGGACTATTTGCTAGGGTAATGAACCGCCATTCACCTGGGGTTGATCAGAGAAAACGAGGAAAACTATCGATCAGAGCATTCGGAAGCTAGAATTCTCCTCCGGACTGTGACTAAATTCGACCTGGCTATATATCAAGTCTCTAAAATTCTGCCACTCTTAGGATTCAGTTTTTTAGGCATTTCTATGTGTCTGCCAATAAACGAAGCGGCATTTTTCCTCTCGCCCTGTATCGATTTACACGTGAATGAAAAGTTTGGAAATTTCTTAAATATGATTGCCTGCATAATAACTCCAGTTAGTAAGCAGTAGTAATTGTATTCTTATTCTGATGAGAAATAATTCGGACCGACATCGTTATTACAACAGTTCCGTTAGTGTTAATTGTTACAAGGTCATTAATATTCTTCTTCATATACCGCAGAAAGAAAAAAAAATAATAGCACTTCAGTTATTCGCCGTGACCTCTCAAGACTTTCAAATGTCATTCACACGCTACTGCAAAAAATCTATTCAGGAGTGTTGGATTTTGCTTGGCAAGTCCATTTACTCCTAATTGTCTCTACTAGATATTTGTAAAAATACCTTTGGTAACTCACTTTCTCTGTAAAATCCGAGATTGGACATTTTAGCAATGTCTTTTCTCATTTTAATTCATCATTTATGATAAAAAATATCAATTGCCTGTTCACTTCTGGTTAAAAGCTCACTGTTTTTTCTACACAACGTTTCACATTGCTTGTCAGTCACATTTACGTTCAGATATAAACTGTTACGTTACACTTTTAGTAATTACACTGCTCATCACAGTCAGTGTTTTGGGAATACGTATTCTGTATTACTCATTTCCAATGCGCGCAGAAACTGAAAGTAAACTAGTAGCATCCGATCATGTAAGTGGTATCTGTGGTTTCGTTATATATCCAGGAACTCAGACAAATTCAAAAAGAAATAAACAGTTTCAATCTTGACTGACAAATGGAAAGATTTGATTGTGCTATTCTGCCTATTCTCGATCTGCTTGTGTAGACTGAATTCTCTTATTTAGCGTCACTGTTTACGACGTAGCTGATGTTCATACACTCCGAAGGCTGCATGGAGGAAGCCACCCGCCATTAAATTCCATTGTTCACCCGTTGTGTTCTGAAATAGAAAGGTTTTCGGTAACATTTCGGTAACATTTTTAACATAGATAATTATTGCACTGTGTATATACATACACACACTCTGTTTACTATGTCATTGCAGGTTTTGTTAAAATTAATTTATCGCAATGTTATTCGAGAGTATTTTATTTACTTTGAATAAAACTGCTTTGTGCTACATTTTGAAAAATCTTTTTATAGTTTTGACCAGCCACATTTTTGGTACAGGCCACTAGTTTTGCCTAATTCGGTATCACTGAATTCAATTGATTGATTTATTGTTAGTGATTCCAGGCGCGTAGACCGCTAATATTCCCGTAAGTGTAGTGCATGCTTTTCCTCAGACGGTGGTGGCCATCTTCCCCGCATGACGGAGAGATCCGGCGCCGACCTACCGTTGACTAGGTGGTATTTCCCCAACCAGGTACCTCCCTTCCGCGGGGCACCGCCCAACCCCTTTAAGCGCCCAACAGGTCTCCTAAGATGTGTGGATGTAAGTGTAAGTGTGTGTGTGTAAGGGGAGAGGATTGGACAAGGAAGACGAAAGAAAGATCCCACACGATCCGTGTACCATTTACTAGGATATTTCTCCGGCATTCACCTGGTGTTGTTCGGAGAAACTGCAGAAAACTACAGATTAGAGCAGCCGACCGCCAGAATTCTCCTTCAGACAGCAGCCGAATTCGACCTTGATGCGATGAGTCAAACGTATTCTGTTGCAAGAAACTCAGCTTTTCAGAAAAAATACTCATTTTAATTATAAAAAAATTCATTATTGATAAGTAAAACATAAATGCAAAAAATTTTGTAATATTCAAAATAAAACAAGAAACTAATACTAATACTCCTCCGTCATTTAATGTACACATAAAACGCTTTCCAATAAAAAACTTTTATGCACACCAGTAAACTCAAAATAACTATCTTGAGGAGAATTACATTGAAAGCTGATCCCGAGAATGGGCCAAATGTCATAAAATGCACATTTGAAACCTACTGCAATACGTAATTCATTGGCGTTCAATGTAGCCAGCGCGAGTAACCAAGTGTTCCGCGAACGTAGTAACACGCAGTTGCATCAATAAAATGAGGGTGCAGGTCAATATTTGAACCAAACCGCAAATGGGACGTATTGTGACGATTGCTCCCGAGACACTTTGCAATGGGTATCGATTTGTTTGTGCGTCTGTTAGAAAGTCATGGAGAGGAAGAACGACTCTGTTTGAGTTGGTCAAACGTTTATGATGGAGGCCGTGAAACACAGCTGAAGCAAAGGAGCAAAACCCAACTTTTTTGTTTACAAGAAAATTGAGTTTTGAACAAAACCAAATTTGTGATGTTGCTTGAAATGAAATATATTGGGCCCTGTATGTGATTTCTCTGGCTCTTAATAACTGACTTAATAGAATATACACTATTAGAAACTGACTTAATAGAATATACATTATAGAAACAACGCTTATCTGCAATTATTTGTTGAGTGTAAGATTATTGTTAACGAAGCGAAAATAGTGAGTTTGCTGAAGTTCAACGAGTGTTTTTAAATGCAGCTATTAGTGAGCAAAGTACACAAACGCAATGTCCAGCAACCGTCCGATATGTACATCCTTACCTTATTGTTCTGTGCTGTAATGATTTTTTCTCTAAAACCCTCGAATGTGGACATCTATTTTCTTTGGCTTGAAACTGTTTCCTGTTCTCTTATTCAAAATACAATGAAATTAATAAGTATTTTTAAGTACAAGATACAATATTTACTAAAATATCGTAAATGAAATTGAATATAATAAATAAATTTAGAACATATTCAAAATTACAAACACGCCGACATGAAATGCTGGAATTTTGCCGCGTTCGATTTGAACGCAGAATTTAACTTACCCTGGAACTTGTTAAGTATATTTGTTACTTCAGTCAGTTGAAAAGTATATTGGTTTAGTGGTGAGTTGTAATTGACATTTACAAAATTGAAATGATTGAAGGCGTTGTCATTGTCAACAATACTATTTATTTCATTAAGAGCAGTTTTCGATGGCTCAGCCATCATCATAAGTTTTCTGATACAAGAAAAATATGAAAATTAGAATTAACAGAATTACATAATTTAAAAACATCTTAAGAAATGAAAGGGGAAGAATTAAAGAAAAGAAAGAATCTTCTGGGGTGACACATGACAGCACACCGCACCCAAGCCATTAACCCTCCTCCTCCTCCACCACACAGCCGGTACTTAAGCTGCTAGACCCGCCCGAACCCGCGTAGTCGTTTTTGTGACTTCCAGACAGCAGGTAAGAAACGGCTCAACTTACTTTTTTTGTATTTTCTCTCTCAAAAATTGTATATATGTATTTCATTAATTTCTTGCTTAGATTTAAAAAACAACTACTATAATACAAAAATATCTAACTCTCTGCCCCCTTCTTTCTTTCATTCTTTCTTTTCTTTAATTCTTCTCCTTTCATTTCTTAAGATGTTTTAAATTATGTAACTCTGTTAATTCTAATTTTTATATTTTTCTTGTATCAGAAAACTGATGATGATGGCTAAGCCATCGAAAGCTGCTCTTATTGAAATAAATAGTATTGAAATAAATGCTCTTATTGAAATATAGACAATGACATCGCCTTCAATCATTTCAATCAGTTGAAAAGGTTTGTAAGAAAATAAATAAACTGGTTTTATACAATGTTCTTTTAGATTTCATTCTACCTCGAAGAGACTATATAATCCATTGTGCAGTTTACCCCCTTCTGCTGGGTAAACGTTAATCCATTGTAAGTCAAAACATGAAACAGACTATCAGCATTTTAAATTTAATTTTAATAGTTCAACTTAAAGGAGTAATCAAATTTTCATTATTTAAGGGTTGATAAAATTAAATTATTCACAGAATAAAATATAAACTCTCAATCAAAGTGTTTTATTACTTTAGCCTTCTAAGTATTCCGTTTTAAAAATTTCAATTAATAGTTTTTTAATTAATTACATTATTTGGTTTTTATAATTATGTATAAGTGAGACAAGAGAATTAATCCATGCAACTATTCAAATTTCTCGGCAGATATTTAAATACCTTTGCATATCATAGTGACTTCTATATAAATTATATAATTCATTATACACGTATATTCTTAATTGTTTCATACATTAAGGTTACATCGTTATATAATGATATTGAAATAAAAAAGATAAACTACTGTTGGAATGAGAAAAGATTTCAATAATATTATCGATATTTTCTAATGTCCAATATTAATAGAATATTGGCCAATATTTTAAAAACTCGGAGTAAATGGAAACGGCTAGACGGATACAATAAGTGTATCTCCCGAATTCAATACGAGCTAGCGATCATTTTGTTTTCGTTTTGGTAGCCGGTGGTAGCTTGCGCGTGGGAGGAAGACGCGGACAATCGGCGCGCGGTGTCGATATCTGCCAGAGGGCGATTAATAACCGCAGGGCAGCGCGTCAGAGGCGCCAGCGGCGCGACGGTGCGGTGGCCTTTCACAGGGCAGAGATACGCCTCCGACAGGACGCGCAGGCGCCGATGGATGGACGACCCAGTTAGCAGCGTCGTAAAAAAAGGGTGGGGATTAGAGGGCGGAAGGGGTGTTCAGGGAGAAGTGTTCCGGAGGGGTGTTGAGGGAGGGTGTTGAGGGAGGGGTGTTCAGGGAAAGTGTTCAGGAGGGTGTAGAGGTAGGGGTGTAGAGGTAGGGGTGTAGAGGTAGGGGTGGATTGAGGAAAGGGGGTGTTGTGGAAAGAGGGGTGTTCAGGGAGAAGTGTTCACGGAGGGGTGTTGAGGGAGAGGTGTTGAGGGAGGGGTGTTCAGGGACAAGTGTTCACGGAGGAGTGTAGAGGTAGGGGTGTAGAGGTAGGGGTGTAGAGGTAGGGGTGTAGAGGTAGGGGTGTAGAGGTAGGGGTGTAGAGGGAGGGGTGTAGAGGGAGGGGTGTAGAGGGAGGGGTGTAGAGGGAGGGGAGTTGATTTGCGCTTCGTGGGTTCATTGATTGATTGTTAATGATTCTTGGCGCGTCAACGGCTGAGGTCATTAGCCCCGTAAGTGTAGTGCACGTTTTTTTAATCGGAAGGTGGCGATGATCTTCCCCCACTAGATGGAGAGATCCGGTGCAGACCTACCGTCGACTAGCGGGTTCTTCCCCTAAACAGCTATCTCCCTCCAGCAAGGCACCACCCCAGCCAGGATATGTTCTAACTCCCCGACCGGTCTCAAGGCACGTGTGGTAGTGTAGCATGTTAGTGTAAGTGTGTGTGTAAGGAGGGAGGATAGGACAAGGAAGAAGAAGGAAAGGTCGCGCGCGATCTATGGCCCGTCTGTTAGGATGCTGCTCCGGCAGTCGCCTGGTGTTGATCGGAGAAACCACGGAAAACTATTCCTCTCCAGAGAGCGAAGGGATTCGTTCTAGCAGAAAAGTTAGTGTCGAAAATTCTGCCGCCGTCGCGACTCGAATGTAGGACCTTCCGGTCATAGACACTGCAGCGCTTCGTGGGAGTTGTCAAACCAAGAAGGGATCATGCCTTTGAGGGAGTGCGTTATAGATGTTTACAAAATATATTTTTATGAAGTAATGAAAAAATGGACGGAGAAGTCTAGCTTTTCTGATCGGTAGATTTTCAATTTTTTTTCGATTAACAACAAGCGAATGCCGGAGAAATACTCTAACAAACGGTCACGGACCGCAAGCAATCTTTCTTTCTTCTTCCGTGACTTATTCTTACCCCTTACTTACATACATGCATGCACTACACCACCACACATGCCGAGAGACCAATCGGAAGCTTAGCTTGTCCTGACTGTAGCGGTGTCCCGCAGGTGCAGGCGACCTGCCGTCGGCTAGTGGGGTTTCCCCCTAACCACGACTCTCCCACCACAGAGGCACCGCCCCAGCCGGGACAAGCTCTAAGCTCCCGACCGGTCTCTCGGAATATGTGATAATGTGGTGCATGTTAGTGTAAGTGTGTGTGTAAAGGAAGAGGATACGACAAGGTAGAGGAAGGACAGATCGCGCGCGGTCCGTGGCCCGTTTGTTTGGGTAATGCTCCGACATTCGCCTGGTGTTGATCGGAGAAACCACGGAAAACTACCGATCAGAGCAGCCGGCCGTTAGAATTCTCCCAGACAGTGACTGAATTCGGCCTAGCTGAAAAGCTAGTGTCGAAAATCCTGCCGCCGTCAGGACTCGGACCTAGGACCTCCCGGTCAGAGGCGCTGCAGTGACATCAGTTGTTGCTCTGAGCTACCGCTCCCGGTCCTATCGCGATAAAACATGAACTGTACTGACAGGACTAATGACTTCAGAAGTTGACGTGTCGGAATCCCTAATCAACGTATCATTATCCTTAGTGGTATAGTGCTCTCTTACATACTAATCCAAAGATGCATTAGTCATTTAGCTGCAACACAGGAACTAGCACTCCACAATTTCACGTCAAGGTTTTGGGATTCAATTCCCGACGACTTCCATCAAAAGGTGTTAGGAATAAACGGTTTGCAAAATTATTTGATGTTTTTTAATCTACCATTATTTCGCAACCTTACCTACTATATCTTTACTATCGTAATTAAAACTGATTTATAATCAATTAATTTCTCTTTCCATTGGTGCAATCAATAAATGCTGGGAAAAGAGATCACACAAAATAATCAAAATTTTAATAGCAAATTATTCACTTCCACATTCATGTGTGTTATTTTCGCGACAGTCCGTTTGCGTGTTTCTCTAAGGGACTATTTTTCAGTCGTATTATCGTTTAGGAGAAAGTTCAAGTTCTGCCTGTTTTACTCCGAGTTGACAATTTTTTTGTTGATTTCACACTCTGGATTTGTAATGCTATTCGATTGCGGAAACGTAATTTTCAGCCAAGGTCATTACTTGAGTAAAAATTTAGACGAGATTCCGTAAAGGGGGATGTGGAAAAAAAATTAAATGACAGCAATTCCCAGTTATGGGACCGTGAGGTAAATGCGTTGTTTGCATTTTTCTCTCTTTCTCTTTATTTCAAATCAACGAACTCATAAATCCAGCCTTTTCAGATCATCTGCGACACCATTTGCGTTAAATTGTGGGCATATTAATTTTTAAATGCTCTTAAATTTGTGTGTAAAGCGGATGAATTCTTTCGTTTATGGGTTTATGACGCACGAAATGATTACGAATTTAGATTTACGAAATGTTTTGTGCAAAAAATGTTTGATTTTCTTGAAATAAATTGTGGGACTAAAAAAAGAAATAAACTGTATTTAAACAATGATGTAACTATTATATTAATGACACTGAGGAACAATGAAGTTTGCCGCAACCTAAAAACACACTCTAATAATAGATTTCGATGCCTTTAATAACAAAATGTACTTCAATTAAAGCCATCACGTAATGTTTTCCTTATTTTCTGACTTTTGGGGTGTGTATGTTAAGCGCGGGACGGGAATTGCGTTGGTTTTCCTCGTGCGTTAACTTTGCGCTTGGAGCTCCACCAATGTCATTATGCACATCCAGAACACTCACTGTGTAATACACATGACATGATAGTTCCACTTGTGTTTATATTTCAATTTCAAGAGTTAGAGAAACGTAGAATGGTAGGCAAGAGTTAGAGAGACGTAGAATGGTAGGCAAGAGTTAGAGAGACGTAGAATGGTAGGGATAGTGTCACCAAGGTTAGGCGATTGCGTAGGTTGACTTCATTGCAGTAATATTGAGAGTGGTGTTCATGTCATGTACTGAGTGGGAGTAATTATTTTTTAGATTAATAATTTTCAAAATTGTGAGATTCTTTCATTCCGTATTTGTGTGTTGATATCAGTCGTGGAAGTGAGCAGTTTCTAATATGCTCATGGGAAGTACACTACTAAATCACAGTGAAACACACTCACACCGATTGTGGAAAAAAGTTTTCAAAATGTATTTTAAATATGAAGTTAGAGATCAGGACAAATTATGGGAATCATATTTGCGTAGGGGTTGGTGCTTTAGATATTTATGCGGATGATTGCATGGTACACACCCTTCCACGCCATTCGCTGTGCCTATGATATGACGAGTACCCAAATATAATTTTACTGACACCTTTTGTACAACCAACGTAACTTCACGAAATCAACACGTACTGCCTAATATCCAAACGAACTTTCCGCAATTAAACCTGCGGAACACGATAACTGAATGCTGGATTCTATGCTACCTACGCAATGGTTATGATGATTCTCAAGAAGAAGTGATATCGATTGAGGTAGATCATGATTTTCAGCCGTTGAGGAAGACACGACACCTCAACACACAAATGTCGGGAGACACTACCACACATGGCCGGAGACCAGTCGAGAACTTGTCCCGGTTGGGGCGGTGCCCCGCTGATGGGAGAGACTGGTTTGGTAAAAAAGCCACAAGCCGACGTGGTCTTCGACATCGGATCTTGCCATCCAGCAGGGTAGATCCCCACCGCCAACATCTCTCCTCGTGAAAAAAAACATGCATTACACTTACGGGACTGTTGATCTTACCAGTTGACGCTTTCAGAAACCCTAAACTGCAGTGCCCCTGACCGGGAGGTCCTAGGTTCGAGTCCTGACGGCGGCAGAATTTTCCACACTAGCTTTCCAGCTAGGTTGAATTCAGTCGCTGTCTGGAGGAGAATTCTAGCGACCGGCTGCTCTGATCGGTAGTTTTCCGTGGTTTCTCCGATCAACACCAGGCGAATGCCGGAGCAGTACCCTACCAAACGGGCCACGGACCGCGCGCGATCTGTCCTTCCTCTTCCTTGTCCTATCCTCTCCCCTTACACACACACTTACACTAGCATGCACCACACTACCACACATTCCGGGAGACCGGTCGGGAGCTGAAAGCTTGTCCCGGCCGGGACAGTGCGCCGCTGGTGGGAGAGTCCTGGTTGGAGAGAAACCCACTAGCCGACGGTAGGTCGGCACCGGATCTCGCCATCCACCGGGAAGATCACCGCCATCTCCCGAGAAAAGAATATGCACTACACTAACGGGACTAATGACCAAAGCAGTTGACGCGCCCGAAAACACGAAAAAACAAAACCAAACCAAACCAGAAACCCTAGTCAATCAAGCACCTCATCACAGTCAGATTTAAATGTTTTAGTTTGTGAATGGAACGCGTTAAATAAGGTTGCTGATCTATTAGTATCAAGATTACAAGACGAACCATCTATAACGAAGAACAAACATGATATTAATTTCTTTCTTTCTTGTTGTGCGGTAAACTAGTTTACTCCTAACATCAAAAACTTCATGGACACATTGGGAATAGAATATGTTTCGCAAGATCGGCAGCGGTTTGTATTAATTTTCTAGATAACCTTAGAGCTAAAATTACCCTGACTTCAAAAATCACATGATTTACAACCTTTAAAGCCACTAGATATAATGTCTATCAAAATACTTCTTTTACGTTGGTGTTTAGATTTCTTTCCCTCTAACCTTGGACACGTAAGTAATGAACAAACGAACTGTTTCACTAATAGATATCATGTAAGGAAATCTGTTGTATAGGGAGATGGTCAGCCAATTTGTTGGCTGATTACTGATGGAACACAGTATCGAAAAATAAACAATCGGGTTACAATCGGGTACAAGCGGACAGAAACAAATTAATGTAAGTGTATTTTTAACTTTCTTCTAGAATTCATTTCACAAAATGTGTTTTCCTCTTAACAAAAGTACTAAATAATATTATAAATGCGTATGCGATGCAATACAGACTCTCTATAAGCCTCCCATAGTGGATATAAGCATTTTCTAATAATAAAATTCCATAAACAAATTTTTAGCGTTTAATATTTGAAAACGATTTAAGTTCACAATTGTTTCAATATATTTTTATGATATTTTCACAAAAAATGGTAGGTTATATGACATTTCTGACTCCATATCTCAATTTAGCGCCTGCGGCCTTATCGGAATTAGCAAAAGTTACCTATTTACACTCAGCGACGAGAAAAAAGTTCTCATTTGTTCCTCAGGGTTATAAATAGACATAATATCTCTATATATGCAATTGACTGAGAACGAGTTCAAATCTGATAATTTAAAATTATGAATTATAATTATATACATTCTAAGGAAACGTTAAAACAGTTTATTATAAAACTCAAGGGACCAAATATATTAGTTCGTTGTAGAGAGTTTTCATTACAGGGAGAGTATGTATCTATGTTTGGGTGTTAAAAGATAAATAAACCAAATTGAAATTACGTATACGTTGTATACATTTTGCGTTACAAAGAAGTTCATCTTAGTGCGTTAACACTATAAACTGTTTAAAACACTCAGAAAGAAGCATATTATTTTCACTTAATTTTACTGCTCCTTACTCTTACACCGAGGTTGAGTCAGTGTACCCCAATTGAGAAATTTCTTTATAAGGAAGTTATGGAAATTCTCCTGTTAATGTTCTTCACTATGTTGTTCTCATCAGTAATCGTTCTTTCTTCGACATAGCGTAATTATATTCCACATTGTTGTTCCGTCGTTAATTGAGTGACTATCCCATTTGACTGAGTATCCTATTTCAACTTCCAGAGCCTCTGTTTATCCAAAACGTGATTTCGCCTGTGTGTAATTGCTTCTGTGTGTCTTGGTGGTATGTAATCACATCTTCTGGTGTCTTAGCCCCCTTGTTCAGCTTTGACAACTGTTCATTCATGCGACCCTGAGCTAAGAGCTCCCGTCCTTTGTGGGTGCGCAGTTGCCTTAATTACACACGCAGGATTGTTGGCAGCTGAGCGTAGTCTGTTGCCGGTTCGCGTGTCGAGCGATCACAGCGATGTCATGTTCGAAAACGGTATTATCCACAGAGTACGCACGCTGTATAACGTTCGGGGACAGTAAATTTCACATGCCAGAGTTAAGTGGTAATGATATTATGACGGGAAAATAATAAATAATTTGTAAAATACTTCCTGGTGGAAATTGAATTCATTCATTGAACAGAATGCGATTAGTCATATTAAAATAGAAAAAATGTAATTACGAGAACTTAATTTTTTAGGATGATTAAGATGTACGAATATTTTAATTTTAATTATTTTTTTCCTTCTCATATTAATTTCTTCATATTCACCAAATAGTTGAAACTCGCACAAAGAATAATCAGTTTACGAAAAAAAAGTGCTGTATACAAATTTCTTTTTTGATTGTAACTATAGATCTTGCGGCTACTCAGCGGAATCACCTGTATATAAATTCATGGGATGTTGATTGTTTCGGATTTCCCTAAATGACGAAGTCAATTTCTACTAAGAAATTTCACCTGTATTGTAATAGTAACCAAAACAATAACTACTATTTTCTTTCATAATATTTTGAAGCTCACTCTCACGCAAATAAATAAATAAAAGCTAGATGTGATGTATTGTTAAAAAGAGTAAAGTTTTTTGTGTTCCATGACTGGCGAGGCTACCAGATAAGAAAGGCCTTTGAATGAAGGTGAAAGTATTTCGGCAAAATTCAGGGAGAACCTAATGAGAATGCCTGCTAATTAACTGAAAAAAAAAAGATGTCTGACGAAATTTAGAATATTATACTGAACATGCTTATAAAACGATTTATTCATATTAATCACTAATCATAAATCTGATAGCTTTTTGAATATACTAAATGCTTTGAATGGTACTAACCCGCAGGTATGTTCAGTGTTAACTATTAATTAAACAAGTAATATTGTATATTTCAACATGCAAGACTAAAGTTTGTATGACGAAAGTTCTCGAGCATGCTTCTTTATCTAGTGTGCTCACCTTGCGACCGGTAGCGGTAGCTCAGTGCATCAACTGATGTCGCTGCAGCGCCTCTGACCGGGAGGTCCTCGGTTCGAGTCCTGACGGCGGCAGGATTTTCGACACTAGCTTTTCAACTAGGTCGAATTCAGTCGCTGTCTGGAGGAGAATTCTAGCGGCCGACTGCTCTGATCGGTAGTTTTCCGTGGTTTCTCCTGGCGAATGCTGGAGCAGTACTCTACCAAATGGGCCATGGAGCGCGCGCGATCTGTACTTCCTCTTCCTTGTCCTATCCTCTCCCCTTACACACACACTTGCACTAACATGCACTTCACTACCACATATTCCGGGAGACTGCTCGAGAGCTTAGAGCTTGTCCCGTCTGAGGCGGTGCCCCGCTGGTGCGAGAGTCCTGGTTAGGGGGAAACCCCACTAGCCGACGGTAGGTCGGCGCCGGATCTCGCCATCCAGCGGGGGAAGATCACCGCCATCTCCCGAGAAAAAACATGCACTACACTAACAGGACTAATGACCAAAGCACTTGACTCGCCCGGAAACACGAAAAAATCAATCAATCAATCAATATGGAAGAATGAAATGATATTGATGTCTGTGAATCTAAACCATTTATGCAGTGTTTAATTAATTGGATAAGTTTACTTTTTGTGAAACAATCTTGCCACAGGGATGTTGATCGCATTTGCAGGTGTATTTCCAAAATTACTCCTTCACATTATATACTTCAACTTCAAAATATATACTTAGTTCCAAAGCGTGCAAAAATTGGAAAAAAAGATTGGAAAACATTCGGTCTTGTGATAGGTGTCTTTGGATTCTTTAGATAAACAAGGAATTTGAGAGAAAATCCAAAAACAGTGATACAGATTTGACTTCCACAGAAAAACGCAAATATTTTCTGTGTTTTTCCGCCTATTCTTATGCAAAGCGCACCGATTGAATTCTCACATACTAAATCAGTCACTACTTACAATGCAGCTATAGCGAAGTCTAGCAAGGCTACTAGAAAGAGCCTGACGTCATTCTTGCTATTTATGTATTGACTTATGAACAGCAACTGCGTTGTGCTGCTCAAATACTGTATTATAGTATTGTAGTATTTGTAAAAATTGTTTTATTTTATATATTTAATTTATTGCAGTGTTATACGAAAGTATTTTATTTGTATTCTTGAACAGTATGCAAGCTACTTGTTGGCGAACCATTCTGTGTGGTTTTTTTCCGCAGAAATTTTACATCAGCAGGCCGCTAATTTCCAATGTGCACAGAAATGAAAAAGAAACAAACAAACAAACTACTCAAACTCTAAACATTATAAATGTATTTATGGTTTCTTTATATTACCGGAAACTCGGAAATATCCAAAAATAATTAAATATTTTCGGTCTATTCCCATGTTCCGTGAAATATTCCGTCTATTCCCATGTTAGTCGTACCGACTCAGTTCTCTCTATCTCTCTCCCCTTTCTCTCCTTTTCTCCCTCTCTTCTCTCTCTTTCTCTGTCTCATTCTCTCTCTTTCTCTGTCTCATTCTCTCTCTCTTTCTATCTCTCTTTCTTTCTCTCTTTCTTTCTCTTTCTCTCTCTTTCTTTCTTTCTCTCTCTCTCTCTACACACACATACACACACACACACACACACTCACTCACTCACTATCAAACTCACTACTCTCTGTGCCACTGTTTACGACAGCTGACGTTACAAAACATCAAGATCCCAAAGAAGAGACTCCGCCATTAATAATTGCTATTCACGTGTTGTGTTAAGTAAAAGCATCTTTTATTGGTGTTCTGGAATTACAAGGAACGATTGTTCTGTCTTCATATGTACTATAGTACGTTATTGCAGTACTTGCAAAGACAGTTTTTGATAAATTATTTAGTTTGTTGCAGTGATATACCAGAATAGATCATTTCTTGTAATTGAGCAGTATGGCTGCTCGTGTTTGTAAAAGGAGTTTTCCACAAAAGAACACCGGGGAAAAGTTAAGATAATTCTTGATGCAGGAGGTAACTTTTACTTTATATTTGCACAAGTTAAACATTATAATAGTACAAAAATAATAAAAAATGTAATAAACCATTTGTTTTCAAAACTTTTGTTCACATTAGTTCCCTAATTGTTATCGTTAAATTATGTATCAGTAATTGTTTGTTATTATTACGCTGCATATTAAAGAAATTGAAGAGGATCAGTGAAGATAACAATTCTTTTAAAAGGTTCGATGAAAGAAATACAATACGCCAGAAATTCCATCATGCATCTCCGCAGTCAACCGAATCAGGGCCTCCTATTAAAAACTGAATTTATGTGTGTAGTAACCAAATCACCGGGAAACAAGTGAAGAGGACAACACTTCTAGCATTTATTACGATGGTGGTGAGTACATAATTGACATTTTCAAACCGCAGCTCGTGCTACAACATAATGTCAGTTGCACCCTGCAAGGTGCCACTGTGAACAGACTTTCCTGGCGCGCTGTACCTTCATTAAATATGTTTGTTAAAAAGTCTCGCAACCGGTGTAGCAGGTTACCACCCAAAGCCCGCAGCAAGTAGTTGTGCGCGCGCTGTCCTCTTTAAGACAGAGCCGGCGCCGGCGTCGCCTTTAACGGAACTGTGGCGGGGGGGAGGGGGGTCGCGGCGGAGGCGAGGCGCCGGGCAGGAGCGTGGGCGGCGGAGAGGGCGTGGGCGGGGGCGGGGTCAGCGTCGGCCCTCAATGGGCGACGGCGCCTCCTTGATTTGTATGGGACGGCGCGTGTTTTCATTGACGGGGCGCGCGGCACAATCGACGCGTAATGCTCCCATCTCGGTCTCGCCCGCGCGACAATGATCGCCCGCGCCGCCGCCCATCCATCATGCTGTCGCCCGCGCCCGCCCTCGCTCGGCCCCGGCCCGCCCAGCCCGCCTGCCAATTAAGATGCGCCGGCGCGGCGGCAGGAGGCGGCGGCGCAGCCAGCCTGCAGATGCGATGTGGAGGCGGCGGTGGCTGTCATCGGAAGATTCGTGAATGAAGCGGAAGCAGCTGAGCGTCGGAAGTGTAGAGTGACAGTGGCTGCGAGGTGGGGGTTGGTTGATTGATTGATTTTTTCGCGTTTCCGGGCGCGTCAACTGCTTCGGTAATTAGTCCCGTTAGGGTAGTGTATGTTCTTTTTCCTCGGGAGATGGTGGTGATCTTCCCCTACTGGATAGCGAGATCCGGCGCCGACCTACCGTCGGCTAGTGGGGTTTCCCCCTAACCAGGACTCTCCCACCAGCGGGGCACTGCCCCAGTCGGGACAAGCTCTAAACTGCCCACCGGTCTCCCGGAATATGTGATAGTGTTGTGCATGTTAGTGTGAGTGTGTAAGGGGAGAGGATAGGACAAGGAAGAGGAAGGACAGATCGCGCGCGGTCCGTGGCCCGTTTGGTAGGATACTACTCCGGCATTCGCCTGGTGTTGATCGAAGAAACCACGGAAAACTACCTATCAGAGCTGCCGGTCGCTAGAATTCTCCTCCAGACAGCGACTGAACTCGACCTAGCGAAAAGCTAGTGTCGAAAATCCTGCCGCCGTGGGGAGTGGGCACCTAGGACCTCCCGGTCAGAGGCGCTGCAGTGACATCAGTTGATGCGAGTGCCGCGGTGGGGGGGGGAGGCGGGGGAAGCGTACGAATTGGCGGAAGTGATGGCGTATTGCCGAAGGGGTGTCACAGAAGGAGTCGAGGGTGGAGTGTGAGCACTTGGAACGTCGCAAGTGCAGAGTGGGCGTGGTGACGGATCGGTGGATATCGTGGCGGTGGCAATAGGGTTAAAAGTGGAAGTGGGGTGGCGGCGACTGTGGCGGTAGGGCTGGAGGAACTGGTGCAAGTCGCGAAGGCAATGGGGAGTTCGAATCTGCTGGGGGATAGCTGTCACCGATGAACTAGGTGAAATGTGAGCTGTACTACCTCAGAAGCGCAGAGTGGCTGGGGATGCGTGGTAGAGGTGGGATGGGGGTGGAAGGGTCTGTGCGTAGGGCGAGAGGAACTAGTAAATACGGCGATTGCTGTGAACTGCTGGAAGCGGCGCAGGCGGCGGTAGAATATGAAACGGTGAGAAGAAACTGTGCCGCAGACGAAGGCACGAAGAGGCAGTGAAGGAGGGTCTGGGGAGGTTGCATCACCAAAGACATGCAGGCGCAGCGTGGACGTTGGAGCGTGGGATCGGCGGGGTCTGTTGGCTGTAGACTTGGGTGGTGGAGATGGTTGCGGGCGGAAGAGGCGTAGGTGACAGAAGCATAATCGGTGGCGACAAAAGGCAATGCTGCAGACGAAGGCATGAAGAGGCAGTGATAGAGACGAAGGCTGCAGTCGGGGTGTGGAGGCCGCGGAGACTGTTACCGAAAGACTCGCAGGCGCTGCGTTGACGCCGGAGCGTAGAGGGCATCGAGAACTATCTGTTGACTGTAGACTTGGGTGGCGGAGATTGTTTCGGGCGGAAGGGGCGTTGGCGACTGAAACACAAATAGTGCCAAGAAGAGGCGGAGGATACAGATATGATGTGAAGTCGAGTCTCCGTCGACACGTCGGCATAGCCTGGGGTGCTGATGTGGGTTTATGTTTGATAACACAGTGGGGTTGTAGAGTTGGTGTAGGTGGCGTGATGATCAGACGGCGGGGGTGGTCGAAACGCAGCTCGGATGGTGACGGCATTTGCACTCCCTTCCGAGGTGCTGGAACCTGGTGCCTAACCTCCGATATAGGAAGCTGCTGATGACAGTATTAATGATCCGATACCACTCGGGGAAGCGGTGACGCTACAGGGTGTAAGGACAAGTTGTTGATGTAGGTTCATAGTTGCTTACACTGGCCGGTCTGGACCAATAGCGTAATAAATAACTTATTAGAGCGATATATTAATTCCCCATGTACTCGGACAATATAGACAATTAGATTACGTACTTCCACATTCATTAAAATCAGTAGTCACGCATATGTGATTGAGAACTCTACTTAGTTATACGTGTTTATGCAACATTGCCATCTCTCAGCTGTCTGGTTAGTTTCAAAATTTTCGGGAATCATATGTATTAGTCAGTTTTATACTTGAAATATAGCGTATAGATACAATTAATCTGATTTAATCGAAATACTTTGCTTCCCCGTGTTCTTGACAGTTTTTTCTCTGATATCGTGTTTTTCGTCAAATATTTTCTGCTGAAGATTTATTTATTTATTTTACGTAAAAAAACAGTTAAAAACTGCGTATGACGTGCTATGGGGAAAAGTGAATTGTGTGCACATTTTCAAAATTCTGTGATCCCTACAATAAGTCATATACTACTTAAATTTTGAATTTTTGAAAGGGAGAAAAAAACAACAACAAAAACTCCCATGCAATAAAATCTATTTTCAAGGATAATATTACATATTTTCTCCTAGTTCTTAGTATTACGTTTCGTATGTTTCACAGACAGTCATGTTATCAGGTAAATTGAAAATTTTTAAAATTGTACTCACTATTGACTATTATTAATTTTATCCGTTATAAAAAGCATTTTACTGGCTACACATATTTTAATTCATTAAATTTTTCTATGTAACATTGTGCTGATTTGTTCATGTTGAAATTAACTTGTTTCTTCCTTCAGACAATTTTATTATGCAATAAGGGGAAATCTCAATATTGTCAATCACAGACTCAATTGCCTCAGTGCACTGAGATTAATCGACTATTTCTTGCAAGTCAACTTCCAAATATCTCGTTGCAATAGGGAAGTTTTCTGAACATTCTTTGTCTTCAGAAAATCTTCATTTCATTAAAGCATTTTGTTGAATGCATTTTAATATCTTTTTAAGTTGTAAAAAACATTGATACAGTAAAAATGTAAGTATTTTCTCAATTGAAAAGTGTTTGTTTTAAACCCGTGCACCAAATTATAATTTGGTTTTCAAAATAGATTTAGGAGGTGATTCGCCCCTCTTGTCGCTCTTTTCCAAGATCTTGTTACAGAAAATAGCGCATTCAATGTCAATAATGTCCTAGTATTTTTGTCTGCTAGTTGACCCACTTTTATTTAAATGAAAAGTTATGGAAGGGTCATTCCCGCACCGACCCGCACATGTGCAACGCGTAGCTTCCTTGGGCCACTATCCGCAGTACAGATCCGTACTGCAGAGTTCTCGAATACCCAGAGGTAAATTCGAAATCGCCGTTAACACTATTTTCTGCAAAAACTGGTTAATTTTGTCATGAAATCTCAAGAATTTGTTGTTCTATTGTATATACAGATTTCGTTTTGAACGATTATTTAAAATATTCAAGTTACCTTTCTTTTCAATTTATTGACGATCAATGCACTCGTGTGAATCTCGAACAGCTGATGTGGAATGTTATATTACAGCTCGTTCTCAAATTGCCGCTAGAGTACTATTTCATAGTGTTATAGATAGGAATGCCAATCAGCGTAGTTCCACTACTAGTAGATATGTCGTGAAATGGACTTTCCAGTCACTTCAGAAATGAGTTCTCATTCATTTGCAAATAACATGACAATGCGAGAAGATCAGATAGACATCGGGGTCAAATAAGCTATTGGATTGTTCGTAATAATGGCCGTATTCCATTACTGTCAATCTAGTCGTTCCCACTGAGCGGGACTAATTTAGTGTTTTATGTCCGCGCAGAATCGCATTTCGAACTTTGCGCCTCCACTACCGCCGCCGCCTTCCTGTCATCGAGTCTCCGCTAAATTACGACTGAGCTGCGGGCATCGGATTGTTATCGACTGGAAATGGCTCCACATAAATTGCGCCGGAGATGTAAGGGGAGTAAAAAATTGTGTTACAAATCTAGCGCGGGCGCGGGCGCGGGCGCGGGGCGTCCTGGGCCGGCGGAGTCGTCGGCAGCGCGCGGCAGTTAGTTCCTCGCGCGGAGCCGTTTATTTAAATGCGGGGCTCTCGATCGCCCCGCCCCCTTCCTCTTCTCTCCTCCTCCCTTGCCCTCCGCGCCTCGCCTCCGCTCTACTCGCTTTCCCCTCCTCTTTGTATTCTCTTCGCCTTCACTTGTCCTCCCATCCCTTCCTTCTCCCCCCTTTCCCTTCCCACATTCTCTTTCCCCTCCCCTTACTGTCTATATTTTCCCTTCCTCTTCTTTTTCTCTTCATCTTCCCTTTCTCTTCCAATCAGGCTCTCTCTCCCCTTTTCCCCCCCCCCTTTCCTTTCCTTCCATCCACCCTCCTCTTCCTCTTTTTACTCTATTTCCTTCTCCGTCTTCGCCTTCCTTCTCCTCCCATCCCTTCTCCCCCCCCTCCTTCCCTTCCCTTCCCAACCTCCCTTTGTCTTCCAAATTACTCTCTCTGCTTTTCCCTCCTGACCCTCCCTTTCTCATCTAACTACTTCCCCACACTCCTCCTTTCCTCCCTCATTCTCTCCTCTCCTCTCCCCCCCCTCCCCGCCTCCCTGCTATTGCTTTCCCTTCCTCTCCCTTCCGCGTTCTCTTCGGCCGAGTCCGTTGCTGCTCACCTCGGTTCCGATGAGGCGCTTTGCAAACGCGGTGGTGCGAGAGTTTTCAATCAACTTTCTTCCTCCGCTCAAATTCTATCACTCCTTCATTTTCGAAGGTATTGTTCGCATAGGTAAGTTACTGCTTGGGTATTATCGTTCATCAGAAACTGGCTTGCTTTGCAGGTGGAGTTAGAATTACGGATACACGTTAATCTCAGATTATAGATGATGTGGTTACTACTTTTAGTTTCCAGTACGTGTACTGTACTTGCATAAACATTTTCATACCAGTTTGACAAAGTTATTATTATATGCAGTGAATCCTCTAAACATTCTTATTATTGAATGATCGTATGATGTAATTGCTACGTTTGTTGACATTTGTAATGCTGCTTATAGCACTATTTTCTCACTTCTCGATCACTGATATTTGTCTTCAAATGCTATTGCCTCATACATTCTGATCAATAAAGTTAATATTTTTCCTTCCATTAGTACGTAATTAAATCAATCGTATCGTAATTTAACCGCAAGTATCAATAGATATTCTCCTCCATCACATAAACCGCTTGCAATCTTTTTCTCAATGTTTCTCCCCTACTTCCTTCGTCTCATATTTCTAACTTCACTCGCTGCCCCTTTCCCTCTCTCACCCTTCCGTCCTCATCCTCTCCCTCTCCATCCTCACCCCTCCCTCTTAGCCTTAATCTCTCAATATCTCTCATCTTCCCTCTCCCTTCTCTATCCCCGCCCTCCATTCTCCTTTATATACTGAGTCTCTACTTCCTCCTGCAGTGTCAATGCTCCCATTTCCTCCTCATGGGCGCTGTCCGTAGTCTCTGTCCGACAGCTCGCTTTCCTTGCGAGTCACCCTCAACGTGCGTCTCCGTCGGAATGTTTGGGACGCAGCAAACATTGCGGACGAGCGGAAGGACAGTATTTCTGCCGCTCCGCCCGCGAAGTAAACACGCGAATAAATTCCCGGCCAAGTGGCGGGGCGCGGACCTGGGATTAACAAGGCCGCGCAGGCAGGCAGGGAGGGGCCGCGCGCGAGCGAGCAATCTGCACTAAGCGACCGTCATCTTTCTGACGCTGGCGTTCACACTGACGGTCGGGCTCGCCACGTTCCTAGCAGAACGATGCAGGAGCACCCCGGGTGATGAATGCTCACTTTTGTTTCATGTGGATGATATAGCTAGGAGTATATTTTAATAAAGTTAGCGGTTTTGATTTATTTTCAACGAAGAGAATTTTCTTCTGCTTCTTTGTAATGCGAGTGCTCCTTTGTTGCTGCGAGAATCCTGCGCTAAGCGACCGTCATCTTTCTAACGCTGGCGTTCATACTGATGTTGCGATGGCCACGTTCCTAGCAGAACGATGCAGAAGCACCCGTGGCGATGAATGTTATTGTTTCATGCGGATGATATAGCTAAGAGTATATTTTAATAAAGTTAACGGTTTGATTTATTTTCAATATGAAGGTAATTTCCTTCCGCCTCTTTGTAATGCGAGAGAGCTCCTTTATTGCTGCGAGAATCCTTATGATCGCAAAACATTCACTCATTAGTCATTACTTTTTGAAACACACCGGGTTATGACGGCACACGATGATAGGCTCTATAGAAGACAGCTATCGGCGATTAACGGACGGCGTGGTTTGCAATCTCTTATAATTCATGGGGACGCTTTCATAATGCGTTCGTGGCATACGATAAATTTCAGAGTTCCATGTACCTGTATCATCTCCATTCGTGATTGGTTTGCCCTCCTTTCCCATAATTCGGAAGTTAGATGTATTGAGGCGGCCCTAGGAGCCGGTTAATAAAATTGAGAGATAGGCCTACGAGCTTGCATGCTGTATTCTGTTACCTTGCTGCGGTATGAGAGAGCGAGAGAGCGAAAGAGAGAGCGAAAGAGAGAGCGAGAGAGCTAAAGAGAGAGCAAAAGAGAGAGCGAAAGAGAGAGCGAAAGAGAGCGAAAGGGAGATCGAGAGAGCGAAAGAGAGAGCGAGAGAGAGAGAGCGAAAAAGAGAGCGAGAGAGAGCGAAAGAGAGAGCGAGAGAGAGCGAAAGAGAGAGCGAGAGAGAGAGCGAAGAGAGAGCGAGGCGAAGAGAGGCGAGGCGAAAGAGAGAGCGAGGCGAAGAGAGAGCGAGGCGAAGAGAGGCGAGGCGAAAGAGAGGGGAGGCGAAGAGAGAGCGAGGCGAAAGGAGGCGAGAGGCGAGAAGAGAGGCGAGAGCGAGAAGAGGCGAGAGCGAGAGAGGCGAGAGCAGAGAGCGAGGAGGCGAGAGAGCGAGAGAGCGAGAGGCGGAGAGAGAGCGAGAGAGAGCGAGAGAGAGCGAGGAGAGGAGAGAGAAGAGCGAGAGAGAGCGAGAGAGGGGAGAGAGAGAGAGAGAGGAGCGAGAGAAGGCGAGAGAGGGAGGAGAGAGAGCGAGAGAGAGGCGAGAGAGAGCGAGAGGAGGAGAGAGAGAGAGAGAGAGGAGAGAAGAGGGAGAGAGAGGAGAGAGGAGAGAGAGAGGAGAAGAGAGAGAGAAGGAGAGAGAGGAGAGAGAGCGAGAGAGAGCGAAGAGAGAGCAGAGAGAGAGCGAGAGAGAGAGCAGAGAGAGAGCGAGAGAGAGAGAGACGAGAGAAGAGAAGAGAGAGAAGAGAGAAGGAAGACGAAGCAGAGAGAGCGAGAGAGGAGACGAAGAGAGCGAAGACGAGAACGAGGAGAGAGAGACGAGAGCAAGAGCAAGAGGAAGCGAGAGAAACGAAGACAGAGAAGAAGAGCGAGAGAGACGAGAAGAGAGCAGAGAGCGAGAGCGAGAGGAGCGAGAAGAGAGGCGAGAGAGGAGCGAAGAGGGCGAGAGAGGGAGCGAGAGGGAGCGAGAGGAGCAAGAGGGAGCAGAGAGGGAGCGAGAGAGGAGGAGAGAGGAGCGAGAGAGCAAGAGGCGAGGAGAGAGAGAGGGATCGAGAGAGGGATCGAGAGAGGGATCGAGAGAGGGATCGAGAGAGGGATCGAGAGAGGGATCGAGAGAGGGATCGAGAGAGGGATCGAGAGAGGGATCGAGAGGGATCGAGAGAGCGATCGAGAGAGCGAAAGCGAGCAGAGGATCGAAGAGCGAGAGCGAGAGGATCGAGAGCGCGAGAGAGGTAGCGAGAGGGAGCGAGAGAGAGTGAGATAGAGAGAGAGCGCGATAGTATTAGAGAATTTAAAAATTAAGAATAAACTCACCCATCGGATTCTACATCCATTGGAAAGGAAATATTATACATTGCTCGTCATAGAAGTGGTCAAAGCTCTACAAAACTTCTGTTGAGGATTGAAAGAACCAACGTAAAAAAGTAATTAGCAATAGCGAAGTATTATTCTAACTCACATCATATTTTTTTCGTTATATTTAAAGCACATAATCTGTAATACTGCTTTTAGCGCCACTAAAACCTATGAAATTTTATTTACACTAATTATGATTCAAAAATTTTAAACATCTTTTGGCCCGATTTTAAATTACTATTAATTATTATTGACAATCGTGTTGGCGGAAAGATGTCAAAATATTTTATTAATGAGATTTTTTAGAATAATATTTCAGATCAATTCGTACGAAAGTTACCGCAATTTTGTGTAGAGTATTCCTTTTTACCCATTACATTTCATTATACACTTATACTTGAACTTTACAAAAATGTATAAATAAATATGTTCAATTAATAATGTTTTATCTATCCATGAAACCAATTTCCTGACTTTCGTTGAAAATATTTATATTTAATTCCAAATTATATAATTTTTTGAACCAATACTTAAAAATACCTGTCCGAAACTGTAAATAAATGAATTTTGTTTAAACGAAATGTTTTCAACCATTTGAGTACATCGCTTTCAGTTGATAAAAAATCAATCATTACAATGGTGAATGAATGACAGTGCGAGTGAGGTGTTATAACAGCTGCTCCACTTGCAGTTGCACTATTTGGAATGTAACTTGAGTGTTCAAATCACTTTTTATTGTCAATAGTTGAAATATATAACCACAGTTAATAAACTTTGAAAAGTGACCGTCAACGGAGCTCTCGAACAGAATATTATTGTTGTGCAATTTGTTCGTTTCCCTTGGACCATCATATTGCTGAAATTATTTCTTGGAAACTGTATTGCCAGAGGAAGCAACGTATTTAATCACTGTGGTGCAGTAAAGTTATTATTTTGTGTTATTGACGTACAATATTGCCAAGCATTTTCATCCGGACCTTTTCACAAAATATGAAGTAACTACATACTGGATGTGAAAATGATTCACTGTTACTATTTATTAAATTTAAAAAAATAATTTGAGTAATTCGACCATTTTATTAATGGCTAATGCTTACAATGATTTTGCTTCTAAAAAGCATTTGATATTTTATTTCTGTAAAAAGAATTTCGAGTGAGATAAAAAAACACTTCAATTACTGGGAAAGGAGGAAAGAGAGAGGTATCAGAGAGGAATCCCTAATTTAGGAATGAAGAAAATCGTTGCTATCGACAAAATTATTAGTTTTAAACTTTTATAAATAATCATTGATACATTTTGAATTCTCTGTATTCAGAATATTTCGGATTAGATACCCTAGTAAAGTAGGCGCTTGCGCGTAAACGGGGACACTTATATTGCAGTTTTGAAGATTTCGAAAAGGCTTTTGACTCTATCAATAGGGAAGCTTTATGGCGAAAACTAAATGAGCTAGGCGTCTCACGTAAAGTTTTAAAAGTGTTGCAGAGCATGTACAAAGAAGTAAATTTCTGTGCCATGGTGATGGAAGTACAACGTGGAAAAAATCGACAGTACGAGTATGACAGGACTGTCCTCTCTCACCGCTATTGTTTATCTTGTTTATAAACGATTTATTGACGTGGGTACAGGAAGCGGATACATCTGCGCCGGAAATTGAGGGCCTGAACATTCCCGGACTACTATATGCTGATGATTTAGTTTTATGCTCGGAAACTATTGACGGCTTACAGAAAAGTTTAAATATTCTAGAGACGTATAGTGAAACATGGGGACTAAAAGTAAATATTCAAAAAATGAAAGTAGTTGTCTTCAAAAATGGATTTATCTAGGGTAACAAAGAGAAATGGTATTACGCTCAGGAGGAGATCGACAGGGTCAAAACATTTAAATATCTTGGTGCAAAATTGTCCATGAATGGGGGATGGAATAATCACATAGTGGCGGCGCACAGTAAACGAAGAATTGCGCTCAAAGAAATCGTTTGCGCACTGCGCAGGGTTCCGGAATTGCCTTTAAAGGTATGCGATACAATGTTTAAATCGCTAGTTCTCTCAGCTATGAATTATGGGGCAGAAATCTGGGGAGTGGATAGGATAGATCGACTAGAAAGCGTCGAAACAGATTATTTCAAACTAATTCTCGGAGTCTCTGGATTCACAGCAAATGCCGGAGTCTTAAGAGAGGTCGGTAGTGTAGGAATTTGCAAAGATTTTAAAATGAAACCCATTAAACTTTGGATTAAATTAGCAAGTGAACAGGCTGACACACTTATACATTGATGTTTTAGAGTGCAGTTACAATGGAAGCAACCAACGCTACTGGTCGTATAAAATTAAACTGCTACTGGAACGTGCAGGTCTGGGAGACGATTCTCCGGAGATGGTGGGAGATAGGGGAACAGGTGAGATAGAACAGCTAATTTCCGATAGACTTGCAGATATTAAAAGGCAAGAGATCCTGGCAACAACGATCGAAACTTGGAGAGGAAAATGGATGGGAATGGGAAATTACTACTTCCAAAAGAGGAACGTAACGCTCGCCCAGAATATTTTGGGTAATAAAAGATCTAAATTCATGAAAGAATTAGGAACATTTGTAGGAAAGGTTCGGACCATTAGGGAAATGGGAAATGGAATTAGGGAGTGGGAAAACAGCACTGGTTAGTACGAGCAGAGCCTAGACTGGAGAGAAATAAATAAATAAATAAACTAACAATAATTAAGTTAGCCAGTAAGTTATGTTAAGTTAGTAAACAGTAAAAAAGTCACAAGTTGCAGTCAATTGTTAAGTATAAGTACATAAATAAGTTAATAAAAATAAATTAACTTAATATAAATTAAAATAAATTAAATAAATTAAAATAAAATGAAAATAAAATAAAAGGAAACGGTTAAAATAATAAGCACATTAGGGGGCGAAGGGAAGTGGGAGTCGGAAATGTAAGGGCAGATGCGGACGATGTTCTGTGGTGCTGTTGGTTTTCAGGTGCTGAGGAGGCCAAATACTGGAAGGAGAATGCCTAACGCCCGCGCCAAATAAATAAATAGTTTAAAAACAAAAATCGGATAAATTAGCATATATTCGGCCTCTGACGGTAGGTTTTTCCCCCTTCAGGGGTTTTTTCCTCAGCCGTACCTTATGGTCTCTTTTCCGCGGCATTGATGCGATGCAGAGACCATTTGGGGTGAAAACCAAAACACGAAAGGTTAGAACGCGGTAGAATGTAGGTACTGTAATGGCTTAAAGGCCTTCGGCCTAGCCACTTGGCATCAAGTTTTCTAACTTAACTAACAAGTTATCAATTAAATAAAAAAATAAATAATATTTCGGATGTGACCTGTTGTTTTACATATACCTTTGGATGCGTCAATAAAACATGCCAATTATTTCAGCTACAGATTTGTCATTCGTTCTTTTATGTACCAAAAGGTAATTAAAAAATTGCTGAACAGAAACATATAGATTTTAAAACGTTCAAAATGTTGCATTTGCTTACATTATTTGAGCATCTATCAAAAATTTATTACCTCTCTTAATATTTGTGTCAACGTATTTTTCCCTACCTATCGCCTCCGTTCGTGTTAAATTTCGATTCTACATGTGCATCGTGAGTTTTCATTGCTCTCCCGCTAATACTTTTTTACTGTCTCCTTGAATAGTTTCGATCAATAATCGCTACTCATAATCATTATGTATTTAAACCTGCAACCAGTTTTACTTTGTTTATTCTCTTTTCTTTTGTGTACTGACATTGATAGGACATGTCTACAATTGCACCAATGTCTCCTCTGTCTTTGTGACCACAGTCATTTGAGCGACGTTATAACACCCGTACATGAACTCGCTACGAACCCCACCACAACTACCTATCGCAGCATTTCCAGGCCCCCCTCGTTCCGCCCCGTTCCCAGCTCTGCAGCCCATTCCTCTTCTTCCAGAAGCCAGAAGCTTTGCACCGGGAGAGGTGGCTCAGTGCATCAACTAATGTCACTGCAGTGTCTCTAACCAGCAGGTCTTGGGTTCGAGTCCTGACGGCGGCAGAATTTTTGACATAAGCTTTCAATCTAGGTCGAATTCAGTTGCTGTCTGGAGGAGAATCCTAGCGGTCGGCTGATCGGTAGCGTTTGAGTCGGTAGCTTTCTGTAGTTTCTCCGATCAACACCAGGCGAATGCCGGAACGAGTGCTTTAACAAACAGTACCTTAACGACAACGCTCGATGTTTCCTTCTTCTTCCTTGTCCTATCCTCAATCCTTACACACACACTTACACTTACATGCTCTACACTACCACACTCGCCAGGAGATCTGTTGGGAGCTTAGAGCTCGTTCCTGGCGGGGCGGTGGCTCGCTGGTGGGAGATACCTGGTTGTGGAAAACTTCGCTATTCAACGGTTTGTCGGCGCCGGATCTCGGCATCCGACAGGGGAAGATCACAGTCACCTCCGATGAAAAACATGCACTACACGTACGGGACTAATGACCTCGATAGTTGACGCGCCCGGAATCTAAATCAATCAGAAGCTTTTGTACCGCATCCCAGTCCTCACACCAGCCACAAACCCCACCCCTACCCTCTAACCCTCGCCATCGTCATCATCCACACCTCCCCTCCCCCACCATTACAGCCTATTCTTAGTATCAATCAGCCCTGCTCACTCGCAGTCACACCCCCCCCAATCGCTTTTTCCTTCTCCCCCCCGTCGCCGTCGACGCAGTCACCATCGCGATCTATCTCCTCGGAGCACCACCTGCACCGCTTCCCCCCCCCGGCTCTTCCCACTGCCTTCGGCACCTCCGAGCCTTTGACTTTCTCGATGCTCTCAGACTTCTCTTTTTGGGCGGTGCGCTCCACGGCCTACAAATGTTCGGCCCCTCCCTTCCCCAGCCCCTCTCCCTCGACGCTTCGGCGCCTCCTTCAGCGGCGCCGGTCGGGAATTTTCCTCCCCCGCCCCACCCCCCCAAACCCCACGCACGGACGCTGCTTCCCCTTGCGCTCTTTACGCTGCGCTGCGTCGCCTGCCCTTGGATCGCACTCGATTCGCCCCTTTGTGCGTCTTGTATTCTTTTCTCTTCTTTTACCGGCTGAGGTGGCTCAGGGCATCAACGGATGCCTCTGCAGTGCCTCTGACCTGCAGGTCGTAGTGATCGAATCTCATCGGTGACTCGATTTTCGATCGTAGCTAGGCCGCGTTGAGCCACTGTCGGGAGAAGAATTCTGGCGGCTGATAGTGTGCTGGGGGTTCAACGATGAGTATCAGGCGAATAACGGGGCAATACTCAAACAAACGAGCCACGGAGAGCGCGCGATCTTTGCTTCCTCTTGCGTGCCCTACCTACACCCATTATTTACACACATTTACACTTTCGTGCAGACCACTCCCATGCATGATGGAAGGCAAAACCGGGAGCGGTAGCTCAGTGCAGCTTGCGCTGTTTACGCTGCGCTGCGTCGCCTTCCCTTGGATCGCATTCGGTTCGCCCCTTTGTGCGTCTAGTATTCTTTTCTCTTCTTTTACTCCCCTTACTCACACTCCTCTCCTCTCCTCTCCTCTTACACACACACTTACTCTAACTTCTAATCGTCTCCCAATAAACACACACTTACACTAACATGCTCTACACTACCACATGTTTCGGGAGACCGGTCGGGAACTTAGAGCTTGTCCCGGCTGGGGCGGTGACCCGCTGGTGGGAGAGTCCTGGTTAGGGGGAAACCCCACTAGCCAACGGTAGGTCGGCGCCGGATCTCACCATCCAGCTGGGGAATACCACCGCCATCTTCCGAGAAAATATGCACTACAATAACGGGACTAATGACCAAAGCAGTTGACGCGCCCGGAAACAAAAAAAAAAACAACCAAACCAATCGTGTTCGTGAAGTTGCTTCCAAGCCCTGGCGAGCTAACATCGCGCTCCCCAGGTGCGAGCGCACAATCTTCATATTCATTCTGCATCCATTAACAATTTTATATAATAATTTTAATAACAATTTGTAGAATAGGTTTCAATTATTTGATATTTGCGTATGTTGTTACATGTATCAACATATTTTCAGGGATAATTTTCTGAAGATTGTCAAGATGTATAATTTCCTAATCTCATTTCGGTTGTTGTGAATGTAAAAGTCATCTATTCTCTTCGGGCTCGGGCTGGTTGGCGCAAGTGAAGACAGCCTTCGGAGACAGAATTAATTAGATCCGATCCTATCGTGCGGGTTTTATTTCTGATCATCCGGAAGTAGAGTCGAGATAAAGAGCGGGTACTATTGAATCCAGACTTCAGATGTAAGAAGTTTTTTCAGTGTGTTGGTGTTTAGCAAGTTCATTTTTACTCGTCTCGTCATTTGTACGCCGAGATTGGCAGCGCGATCTGCAGTTAGCTGATTGGCCGGTGCGGAGTGAAGGTAGGGGACGAAGGGACGCGTGCGACCGACCGACCGACCGACCGACCGACCGACCGACCGACCGACCGACCGACCGACCGACCGACCGACCGACCGACCGACCGACCGACCGACCGACCGACCGACAGACAGTGAGTCGAGTGCCTGGCGTTACAAAGACTGTATATGAAGTAGTAGAGGACTGGCTGTATCGGTAAAGAGAGAGACTTAAAGAGATTGTAGGGTGTGTGGGGGAAACGGGAGATTTTGATGTTTGAAATATCACATAACTGTAGAACGTTGATAACGAAAAGTTATTGTTGAAACGTGTGTGTGTGTGTGTGTGTGTGTTTTATTCAGAGAGTTTTCTCTACCATAACGTATCCTACACTAACTGTAAACGATTATTAATAAATATCTATACAAAAATAACAAAAATATACATTTAGGACCACCATTCTATTTGAAGATTATCGCTATTGTTTCTAATACCATGTAAGAGCTGTGTATGTAAACTAAATGATTCAGAATAATCAAAATCAGCATTTGTCATATTGGGTTCTAGTTTTTAACGCAAAAATAAAATATAAAAGAAAATATTTGTCCGTGTATATTTTTGTATTTCTTCAAACACCATTACTGCAGACACTTTCCTGGAAAAATTCTGTACTTGATGAGCAGGTCCCGCTGCTGGCTGATGCCTCTTCATTAGTTCCAATTATTTTTGACGTATGACGTTCCAGTAGCATGACGTAGCACGCTTATTATACTTTCATCGCATACATGACGTTGTTGAAGGATGAAATATTAGCTCCGGCAATTGAATCTTACTGAAACATGGCATTATTAAGCAGCGTGCGCAGAATTTTAGATGTGTTAAATTAGCTCAGTCAGTCGCAACTTCGCTCCGAAGGGGAGAAGGTCGTTATATCGTATCAGCCGTTGTATCGCGGTTGAATTGCGCACCACGCGCTGAAACTCGCGGAAGAACGATTCCGCAGAAAACAATAAATATTTAGTTTGATAACGAAATGCACGTTATTGTAAAACACGGTCGGCGTGCCCCTCGCTAATGGAATCAATAACGCAATTCCGCTCCCGCAAACGAGATGAGTAGTGGCGACCGCTGCCACCCGCCGCGTTGCGGTCGCGGGGCCTCCGCCCGGCCCTTGTGGCACCCCACTCCCGCTGCGCGATTGTTTCAGCTTCTTTGTTGCGCTGTGAAAGGCTCGTGAAAGGCGCCCCAGACTCCACGAAGGTCGCGGCGGAGACTTTTGTTTCGAACAATAACGGCGATCGAATGGAATATTTTGTTACTGTAATTGCGGTCCAGCGAAGCATGACTTTTGTTCGATATTTTTTGTTTTAATTTGTACGCGAACCCGATTTGTTCTTGCTACCAATATGATGCAATAAACCAAATGTTATTCAAAGAATATTTGAATCCTTTTCAGGCAGAATTAATTATATTTTGTTGAATGAGTCGATTCAATTAATTGAAATTGAAAAAAATCTCTCATTTAAAAATTAAAAAATCTGAAAGTATAATTTCAAAATTTAATAATGAATCTTTATAAGTTCATTAATTTTACTGGAAAGTAAAAATCATAAAAGAGATATTGATTATTTTAATAATGAAATTGATTGACATATAAAGGAACTGACAATATGTTTATAACAAATTTATTTCAGAAAATAATAGATATTCGTTAATTAGATGCAACTAAAATCTAAAAGAATAACCTTAGATATGACAGCTGTTCTCCTAAGTACATCTTTTCTGTGATTATTTATTACTCATTTCCTTTTCCATTCTAATCAACAGTACGAATACACTCGTATGTAACTTTTTATTAATTTCTTTTCAGTATCTGGAATAATCTCATCTCTCTGTCTCCCATTTTATCTCTTCCTTCCCTAGGTACAACTTTTCTGTGATTTTTTTTTTTCCTTTTCCATTTGCTTTCACTCTTTCTTTCTATTATTCTTCCTTTCTTTTAATTACTTTAAACTTCTTTGCTATTTTATAGTCCTATAAAATGCTGATGATATAGCAAACTATAATTGCAGTCGAGCGAAGCATGACTTTTGTTCTGTATATTTTGGTTTCATTTGGGCGCAATCCCGATTTGATCTTGCTACCAATATGATGGAATAAACCAAATGCTATTCAAAGAAAATTTGAATTATTTTCAGGCAGAATTAATTATATTGAATCAATAATTTAAAAAATTTGTAAAATTTACACTGATCATTTTTTGGATATTTTTGTGGACTCTTGCAGCCTATTCCAGAAGTCGTAAATTAAAATCTGGAAGGGAAGGTAAAAAACATGTTTACCATTCCGTAAGTCCGAAACTGAGATGTAATTTAATCGAAATGGGTAAAAATTAACATTATTTACCAATAATTATCAAAATTAGCAACAAGAAGGTACAACTGGAAATGAAATACTCGATGCCCAAAGTTGTTGGGCGATTTGTGGTTCGCTGATGGGCGCTAAGATCCCCGATCCGTGGGTAGAGTTAACGAGGAGAACTGGGGGTGTCCACAGGATGGCGAACCACGACCGATTGGGGAGAGCGGGGGCGGGAGTGAAGGGGTGGGGGGGCGCGAACAATTGCCGCGCGGTTCCAGGGCGCGCCCGTACGTGCGTCTCTGCCCCTCCCCCCCCCCCTCCGACCCCCTTCGCGCGTGCGTCACGTCGTCAGCGGTGGATCTGCGGAGGCCTCCCCGTCCCCTTCCCCCCCCCCACCCCTACTCGGCGGTGACGCGTGTCGCGCCGCTCCGTCGGCGCCCGGGATGCCCTGTGCACTGTCTTTGCTAGCAGACTGACGTCAGGGGGGGGGGCTACGTGAGGCTCTAGCGAGTTTTTGCTCTTAACTGAAGCGGCTAACGACGGTTATAAATAGAGGAGATTTTGATGACTTGAAACATCGCCAAAAATGATCAATAAAATGCTCCGTAAATTTATTTATTTATTTATTTATTTAGTCAAAAACTGTATGTGACGTATGGGGGAGAAAATCATCTGCGCACGCTTTCTTGACTTTTAGAATCCCTTCCCAACAATTTAACTATTAATAGTTGAAAGATGAAAAATAATAATAACAACAACAACAACAAATTTGAAAAAGCGAGGGATTAACACTTCAAAAACTAGATATTTTCGTTGCCAAATTATAGAAAACTTATTTTTAACGGTAAAGGAACAAACAGATTTGATTTTTCTGTATTGTTAACAAAATAGAAACTCACCCTAAGCTCTACTACCACTACAAGCAAAAGAAAAGTTCAACAAAACGTGCGCATACTGAAGCTACATTGTTTTACAAAGGCTCTAAAATCAAAGAAAAATGACGTAAAAATGTGTTCGAAAGCAGTTCGGATGAACAACTCACGCTGTTCAATACGTTACCGATGTGATCGAGGCTTCATCTAATTGTTCATGTGAACTCAGCTTTCAAACTTTTGGTTTGGACTGTTCTTTTCCAGAATATCTCTACCTTTAGAAAACGGCTGAACCGCCAATAGCACTGACAGGTGTCATAGGAACCTTAGATTACATACTTACAATGGCTGACATTACTTCTGAGTGAAGAAATTGTGTAGGTTACCGTGTATAGGTGCTCAGGAATTCTGAAGAGAACATTTCTTTCATCTCGTAAATATTATTTGAAGCAAGTACCATTAAAATGATATTAAAATCGATGAAATAAGCAAAAAGTGCATTAAAAATTATAGAAAAGGTACAAAATGACATATTTGTAGAAAACGACGAAAAATGCAAAAACAAGCCCAATAAAAATGGGTTATTTCCTTTTCTCATAACATAAAATGAATTTTTATACTAAACGCCATTTCTCTATAGTGAAAAGGAGAAAAATGACATTTTATTAAAATCCACCCCTAGTTACAAGTAACGTAACGACGAATCTTGTGTGAAACTCAGAGCAAGTTTTTGCACAACTCTTACGCTTACGCTTGTAATGGATCTGACATCAGTTAGCAATAGTATTAAGTGACACGTATGTTTGTTGTCTTTTCGATTTCGTTTATCAATTTTTCCATTTTGCACACTGTGGTTTCTATTCAGTACTTCGATTATTTTCATCATAATCATTTTTCCAGGAAAACAACACCGAGAGTTGATAGCTCAATTTGGCTGGGTGTTCACTTGTTTTAACTCTCTGGATGTGTTGGTCCCTGCTATGGAAGAATTAATTGAAACATGTGTATTTGGGGATATTGCTACGGACGTTGTAGAAAATGGAATTCTGCACGAAATATTAGAAGCAAACTGGAATTATAAAGTCTGTTAACTTAAGAATGTTGAATTTGCTTCTCATTTTAAATAGGTTCCCCGTTTGCGAAACAGCAAGAATTTCAATATTCCTTCTCACTAGCTTCCATCCTCGAATAGAGTGGAAGCGAACACTTCCTTCAGTTGCATACATCGTGTTTTGCAGAAAACCGCAGTCGGCTTTTGTCCGAAGTCTTAGTGTACTAAGAACCCAAAACAAGTATAACCGGCAACCGATTCGGTAACTGTATATAGTCTCGCTTACCGAACCGAGCCCGCTTAACGCTTTATGTTTACTACAGACCGTGATTGGTGTTCTAGGCGTCACGTGGCAATAGCTTGACCCGCTTATCTTTAAACGTCGATGTGCAAAATTCTCTGATATCTTCCGTTCTTCTTTAACGACAGTGGACTATTGCTTTGACGCTTCTCAAGCAATTGAGCGTCACTCAACGTATGGTATTCTTCAGACAGCCAGGTGAAGTTAAAATCCATGCAAAAATATCTCGAAGTGTATGTTAAGTAAGTGCCGTTTGAAGTTAGAAATACTTTTCATGAGATATTTATTTTTTTCTAAATTCGCCTCGAAACAGAATAAAGTAATAATTGATACAAATCAAGTCGAAAATCATGCGATAATATAAAAATTAATTCTTTGATAGAGTAAAAGTGAAGCCTACACAGCACAGCACGTTGAAGATAAATGGACATACATCACCGAGTACCAAAGTTCACTTTTATCAAATATTTAAATTGATTGATTGTTTCGTGTTTCCGGGCGGGTCAATTGCTTCGGTCATTTTTCCCGTCAGTGTAGTGCATGCTTTTTCTTGGTAGATGGCGGTGATCTTCCCCTCGCTGGATGGCGAGATCCGGCACCGACCAACCGTCGGCTAGCGGGGTTTCCCCCTAACCAGGACTCTCCCACCAGCGGGGTACCGCCACAGCCAGGACAAGCTCTAAACTCCCGACGGGTCTCCCGGAATATGTGGTAGTGCATATTAGTGTAAGTGAGTGTGTAAGGAGAGAGGATAGAACAAGGAAGGGAAAGGGCAGATCGCGCGCGGTCCGTGGCCCGTTTAGTAGGGTACTGATCCGGTATTCGCCTGGTGTTGATCGGAGAAACCACGGAAAACGACCGATCAGAGCAGCCGGCCGCTAAAATCCTCCTCCAGACAGGGATTGAATTCGACCTAGCTGAAAAGCTAGTGTCGAAAAGCTAGTGTTGAAAAGCGAGTGTCGAAAATCCTGCCGCCGGCAGGACTCGAACCTAGGACCTCCCGGTCAGAGGCGCTGCAGTGGCATCAGTTGATGCACTGAGCTACAGCTCCCGGTCAAATATTTAAATAAACACACAATTTTTAATCAAATAATCCTTATTACCTGTTACATTTATACATAAATGGTTCAAAGTGCACTATTATTGATTTCTAGTAACATAAAAAATTGTTTTCATGAGAACATTCACCTATTAGTGAAATGAAAAATAATAGGGAGTACCATAGTACCAGTAAAGGTTTGTGAAATGAATGCGAATATTTCCTCCGTGTTTGCTCATTGATCACGTTTCCAAATAGTTTGATATGAACTAGTACTAAAATAATCTCTGACATGACTAAACAAAATGTGCTATCAGCAGAAGAAATCGTCTAAAAGTCATTCGAAATGGCCACTCCCACTATTAACTCTCGTGGCGCTTTCTCCTTTTTTCTCTTTACCAGTTGCAATCGTCCGCGCAATCAGTAGTTCCTTGAGAACATAATATTGATGTTGTTGATGATTGATGATATTGATGTTGAATATTGATGTGTAATATTGATGCCATGTTGGTGAAGACGTAGCGTTAATCTGCCAAAGACACAAAGTAGAGAAGCTAAAAATCAAAGATTCGCAGATCTGGATCCAAATCCAGAGTTTGTGGAAACGTACAAGTTTGTTAATTGTTCCAAATGTTCGTTCGACAACCAGTTTAGTACAAAAGTCATAATCTAATAAGCTCGATCTTCTCGACATTCAAGTGTTTAAGATATACATGTTCTGAAAACATATATTGGATACACGACGCTATCCGCAAAATTTTAAAATACTTGGAATTGCACCTTTGTCTGGACTTGTGAGAAAACGTCTTCTCTTAGTTCTTGTTGGATTTGTTACGAGAATAGTGAAAGATTTCCCACTCAGTAGTTGAGGAATGTAATAATAATAATAATAATAATAATAATAATAATAATAATAATAATAATAATAATAACGATAATAACGATAATAACGTATGGGACGATTTAAGGGTAAAATTTATGAGGACAAGCGTTTATTTTGATCATATTTTTCAAATACTTTAAAGAACATGAATTCAATTTCTTAAAAAGAGCTGTCCTTAATGCCGTTAAAACTGAAAATCAATGGTCAGAATCACGCACATGGATGTACAGAGAGATACAGCATGAACAAGGGTAATTACGTTATACATCTACGCAAAAAAGTTGAGTATGCCTTCGGGCGAGAGTTCACAAAGTCCATTACAACTAACTATCTACAACCAGCATTACCCTCCATCTCTCCCCGCCCCTTCCCGCCCCTCCCTCACCCTCCCACTGTCCACTCCCCTGCCCGCGGGGCCCGACGTGCGGCACATGTGCAACGCGACCTCGCGCTCTGTTGGAAGCGGGCGCGCAAATTTGCCTCTCCCCCTCCCCATGCGTGTGCCCCGCAGTTTAATATATTATTCTTGTTTTGTTTCCGTGTTGATGCGCGAGAATAACAGCATTTGGCCCACGCGGCGCTGGACGCGCGCGCGGGCGAGCGCAGGCGGAATTAAAACAAATCGCGGGGCAAATAAAAAGAGACGCGGCCTGCGCCGCACCACACAACGCAGCGCGGGGCGGAGTGGGACGGCGCGGGGGCGGTGGTGTGGGTAGAGGGGGTGTGGTGAACTGGGACGAGGTGGTGGAGTTGACTAGGGGTAGGTGGGAAGTACCGAAGGCGCGAAAATGTAGGCTGGAGGTGTGGTGAAGGCGGGTAGTGGAAGGCGGGGCGGGGAGAAGGCGGGGAGAAGGCGGGCAGGGCGAAGGCGGGCAGGGCAGGGCGAAGGCAGGGGCGGGGCGAAGGCAGGGCAGGGGCAGAAGGCAGGGCGAAGGCAGGGCAAAAGCAGGGCAGAAGGCAGGGCGAAGGCAGGGCAAAGCAGGGCGAAGGCAGGGCAGAAGGCAGGGCAAGGCAGGGCAGAAGGCAGAGGCGAAGGCGAGGGCGAAGGCAGGGTGAAGGCAGGGGCAGAAGGCAGGGGCAGAAGGCAGGGCAGAAGGCAGGAGGCAGAAGGCAGAGGCGAAGGCAGGGCAGAAGGCAGGGCAGGGCGAAGGCGAGGGCAGGGCGAAGGCAGGGCAGGGGGCGAAAAGGGAGGGCGAAGGCAGGGCAAAAGCAGGGCGAAGGCGGAGCGAAGGCAGGGCGAAGGCAGAGGCGAAGGCAGGGCGAAGGCAGGGCAGAAGGCAGGGCGAAGGCAGGGCGAAGGCAGGGCGAAGGCAGGGCGAAGGCAGGGGCAGAAGGCAGGGCGAAGGCAGGGCGAAGCGCAGGGCAGAAGGCAGGGCAGAAGGCAGGGCGAAGGCAGGGCGAAGGCAGGGCGAAGGCAGGGAAGCAGGGCGAAGGCAGGGCGAAGGCAGGGCGAAGGCAGGGCGAAGGCAGGGCGAAGGCGGGGCGAAGGCAGGGGCGAAGGCAGGGCGAAGGCAGGGCGAAGGCAGGGCGAAGGCAGGGCGAAGGCGGGCGAAGGCAGGGCGAAGGCAGGGCAAGAGCAGGGCGAAGGCAGGGCGAAGGCAGGCAAAGCGGGCGAAAGGGAGGGCGAAGGCAGGGCGAAGGCGGGCGAAGGCAGGGCGAAGCAGGCGAGGCGGGCGAAGGCAGGGCGAAGGCGAAGGCGAGCAGAAGCGCAGGGCGAAGGCGGCGCGAAGGCGGCGCGAAGGCGGCGCGAAGGCGGCGCGAAGGCGGCGCGAAGGCGGCGCGAAGGCGGCGCGAAGGCGGCGCGAGGCGGCGAGCGGCGCGAAGGCGCGCGAGGCGGCCGAGGAGGAAGGCGGCGCGGGGAGCGCGAACGGCGGCGCGACGGCGGAGGCGGCCAGGCGGGCAGCGGCGTGTCGCGTGGACAGGCCCGGGGTGAAGGCGGCGCGTGGTGGTAGCGGACTGTGTCGGGCGCGGACGGGCGGGGGCGGAGCGCTGAGGGTGTGGCAGGGGCGGGCGGCGAAGCGCGTGGTATATGTCGTCGGTGTCGGCGCCTGCGTCGCAATCACTTAGCGCCCGCCGGCGGCCGCCGCGGGGAGGCGGCATCCCTGCGCGCCGCTTCGCTGCGCGGAGCCGCTGCCCGTGGAGAGCGGGGGCGGAGAAGGCGACCGCCTGGAATCAGAAGCCAAGTGGCAGCAGAGACACCAACAATCTCAAGTGTCGTGGAATGAACGGTTGTTAAATGTCTTGCAATTTACACCTCCGGTGGCAGCTAGTCCTGTTCGTCGGAGCATTGAGCCAGGGCTCTTTAAAGGGTAGAAGGGGAGTCGGATGGTGATCGTGGGTCTGGTGGAGATTATTATTGGTACGATAGACCTTTGGATTCAGAAAATTCCTGATATCGTACGTAGCTCACCACATGCCCGGCATACTAGTTATTCATACTTGTGGAATCGAACATAATAGGATTTTTATTTCAATTAGACATGGAATCGTGCCTATAGTTATGAATAATGCACGAGATCCTCATTATCATAAACGTTTTAAGGGGTAACACTCTCGCTTTATTAATGTCCATTTTGTCTCGTGTATTCTCACTATTACACTGTCTGTAGGTTGGTGATCATCCCCCGCTGGACGGTGAGATCCGGCGCCGATCTACCGTCGGCTAGTGGGGTTTCCCCCAAACCAGGACTCTCCCACCAGCGGGGCATCGCCCCAGCCGAGACAAGCTCTAAGCCTCCCGACCGGTCTCCCGGAATGTGTGGTAGTGTAGTGCATGTTAGTGTAAGTGTGTGTGTAAGGGGTGAGGATACGACAAGGAAGAGGAAGGACAGATCGCGCGCGGTCCGTGGCCCGTTTGGTAGGGTACTGCTCCGGCATTCTCCTGGTGTTGATCGGAGAAACAACGGAAAACTACCGATCAGAGCAGCCGGCCGCTAGAATTCTCCTCCAGACAGCGACTGAATTCGACCTAGCTGAAAAGCTAGCAAAAAAGGTCAGAGGCGCTGCAGTGGCATCAGTTGATGCACTGAGCTACCGCTCCCGGTAGTAACTCTCAATTAGCCTGTCTGCACGAGAACGACGCCGCCACGCGCGCCCACTCCCGCCACGCCCCCTGACTTTAGCGGCGTTTGCTTTCGCGTAATTGAGCCGCGTGATGGATCTTGTTGATTGTTTTCTTATCGCCGCGCGGCTACCCCAGTTGTTCCACCTAGCGCACACGGGGATGAGGACGAGGAGCGTGTAATATTCGCGCCGTGAAAAAAAAAAAACACTCGCGCACCTCGTTACGTGATTATTAACCGCTCGGCGAGCGCAAACATTTAAAATGTGTAGATAACGGCCGCTCGCGCTCGCACCTGAGCAGTTCATTAGATAATTATGGGGTGGAGGTGGGGTGGGCTGCTGGGGTGAAGGAAGGGGGGGGGTTGAGGTAGTGAGGTGAGGATGAAGCTACATGTATGCGAGTGAAGCCGGTGACACGGATGAGAGTTAGAACAAACGTCTGGGCGGGGCAGATGTGAGGGATTAGGATTTAAGCAGAGACGTAGGTAGAAGCCGGTAAAGCCTGAAGATGAAGCCGGTAAAGCCTGAAGATGAAGCCGGGTTGATTGTGGATCTGGAGGTGAGGATGAAGCTTGTGTTACGTGTGTGGATAAAGACGTGTCCGGTGGGATAAGGATGGCTTTGGATTGGTTGGTTGGTTCTTAGTGATTCCGTCAACTAACGAGGTCATTAGTCCTTTAAGTGTAGTACATGGTTTTCCATGGGAGATGGCGGTGGCCTTCCCCCGCTGGATGGCGAGTTCCGGCGCTGACTAACCGTCGGCTAGCGGGATTTCCCTCAACCAGGCATCTGCACCAGTAACGCACCGCCACAGGCGGGACAAGCTCTAAGCTCCCGACCGGTCTCCCGGGGTGTGTGGTAGTGAAGCGCATGTTAGTGTAAGTGTATGTGTAAGAACTGAGGATGGTACAAGGAAGAGGAAGAAAACATCGTGCGACGTCCGTGGCCCGTTTGTTAGGGTACTGCTTCGGCATTCGCCTAGTGTTGAGCGGAGAAACCACGGAAAAAAACACCGATCAGAGCAGCCGGCCGCTAGAATTCTCCTCCAGACAACGACTGAATTCGACCTAGCTGAACAGCCAGTGCCGAAAATCCTGCCGCGATCAGGAGTCAAACCTAGGACCTCCCGGTCAGAGGCGCTGCAGTGACATCAGGAGCCACCTTTCCTGGTTAGTCTTTGGAGGTTTGGCAGGCGACGGAAGAGGCAACGGGGGCGAAAATTAAGTTAAATGGAGCCGGTTGTGCAGAGGTGGGTGGAGGTTTGCGCGGACGTCGGAGCGAGGATGCAGGTGGGGCGAGTGCAAAGGCGGGGGTGTGGCTCGGAACGGGGTGAATGCGAGAACAGGCGACGGTCAGTGACGGACCAGGTGGCGGCGATGGCGGCGGAGACAGCGACATGGTGGAGGGTGGTAGTGAGCAAGCAAAGTTCATGGCAGAAGGGTGGTCGTAGTGGTGGTGATGGTGGTGGTTGTAGTTGTGGTGGTGGTGACGGCGGTAACAGTGGTTGTGTGGACGGTGGATGGAGAGGCGGGGATACGGTCGGCAACACTTGGGACGGTGGATGAGTCGAAGCAGAAAAGGTCAGAGAATATCTGAATCTCAGTGAATGAGATGAAACTAGAAATAGATGTTTCAAGAATTTCCAATAGGATTACGAATGAGAAAGTTCATCATAAAAAAGCCAGTGAAACGAAATAAAGAAAGAGAGGGAGACAGAGAGGGAGAGGGAAGGAGGGAGAGGGAGGGAAGGAGAGAGAATAGGTACACAAGTAGCACAAACATAATGGATCAGAAGTCGGTGGAAATTTAAATCGCGGATGTAATAAAAAACTTAATAATTCTCTTTTTTAAAATAAGAATGGCATAGTTGATCTGTGTTAAAGAGATGAAAAGACAGAAAAGAATATCTAACAAACAGGAATCATTGAAATGTTATGATAAACTGCACATTTTAAATTATGCAAGTACTTCTAGAGAAATGGAATGGTATTCTAGAAATATAAAACAAGAAGAGGGTGAAACATTTTATTCCTTATTTCTGAAGTTTCTGTGCCATAATTATCTTCTTGTGCTATTGTAAGGAAATATTGTGTTGAACAGAAGCAGTGAAAGCGCCTTGATGAAACGTTGGAGTCTACCACTTCCATCAGTTTCAGTCGGTTGAATTAGCCATGACAGGGGAAAAGCAATCCTGTGTACTACTCGCGCAACTTTTCTTGAACGATGGATTGAAGACATGCGGGCGAAGTGGGGGTATTAGTCACAAAGTCGGCAACGAGTATTTACAGTAATGCCAACCTCTGGAAAATGAAAGTCAAACCTGCTACGTGTACGGCCATGTCATCACTCTGGGTAGGCAACAGCAGGGACAGTAGACAGGAGTTTTAGGTGCGTCCCTTGAAGAACCTGAACCTGTTTCAGACATTTCTTTAGATAACGATAATAAATCTGAACAGAAGTTCTCGATTGTGAAATCAACTAGCTTTGAGTAGCCTCTGTTTTGCGCCGAACAAATTTTAATCCTTGGAATGTTGTCATCAGTGCTCACTGCGAGCTTTTGCCTTGATCTGTTTATTGCTCAAGGGAGGGAGAAGCAAGGTCATTGTTCAAGAAGAGTTGCGCGAATGGTACCTCTTGTCTAACCGAGCAGCGTCTGCACGACGGGCGAGATTCACGGGTCCTAAAGGAGGGAAAACGGGAGTCCAATGTGCATGAAAAGTTCGTGTTTCGCAACGACGACTTTTTCATTTTCATTTCCAGCGTGTTGCATGCGAGGGGAAACAGTCCTGCTGCGGCTGCTGGGTTATAACTGTCGCAATTTAATTTACTGCGATCGAACGTGTGGCTGCGGGAGTTGGTTACTAGTTGTAGCAGTGTGGAAAGCCATGATTTTTTTCGCGTTTGAAGAAGAGCATGTGGGTTCACTAGAAAAGTTACACGGAAATGTATTAAACAGTTTCAATGATTTTTGTAGGATTGCTGCGTGTATGTTCCAATAACTTTAAATGAATAACTTTAAATGAACAAAAGTTTTTCATCAATAAAATCTCTTTGTTTAAGGAATTTTAACAAGATTTTTTAGAATGAAAACATGGCGAAATTACGTGTGCTAGAATTTTAGTTCTAAATTAAGGTGTGAGAGCAGACAAATATTCAACGTTGAGATATGCATATACTATATTTCATTCTGTTTAACCACAGGACCCTGACGAAAGTCACCTCTAATTATCTGTGGGGAACTTCTTACTAATAAATCTTCCCTCCGTCTCCACATCTCCGTTTAACATTACTCTGCGCCGTTCTGTTAAGCTATTGCTGAGAAATTCTCCAGATTTTCGGGGTACTGACATTCAGCTTCCAATGACTTGCAGTTCCGTAAACTTTTAAGGGTGACGTTTGCCACTATGCCGGAATGTACTAATGGCTTCACTTTTGAACAAATTATTTCTCATAATTAGTATTTTAGCAGCTCGCATTACTGAGCAATCTTTAAAATATATTAATACATTGTCACAACGATATTGTGGGAGCTTTTGCTCTCGAGAAAAACAGAATAGATGGATACGAGCAATTGTTTTTGATGGACACGTTTAAGTATTGCCGGTAAGAAATTAATCACATGTACTACTTGAATTTTCCATTTCTTCTTTCCATACGATCAGTTTTGGTGGAAATGGGTGGCTTTTCACTATGTGTCCTTACAGCCGTAAATGTTGGTATAATTGAATAGAGAATTTTTCTTTTGTTCTTGGTACTTTTGTAATGTGTAATATCTACCATACAAAAATAACATTTGTCATGATTATTTGTTGATTCTCACCTGTAACCGCTCATATGTCGGTTACATTGATTTTTAACAAGCATCCGAGAACGTCAAAATACGACAAGCAGCAATTAAAGTGTTAACGAATTGCAAGAGATCGCGCCAGCAGTAAATGGAATCCTTTGCGAGAATTTACTACAAGTTTCTGAACGCACTCGCGTACAAGAGATCGAGAACCAATCAAAATCACCCTTGAAAATATCGGCCCTAGAGCAAAGCATCGCTAGGAAGAATTCTCTCTTTTGCTGCCGCTCGCCGATCTGATCACACCGCAATTGTTCGTGCTGGACGGAAAGGAGAATTCGCCGTATTTCGACGATTAGAAGCTTGAAAAAGCTAATTCGTCTCATCATGTTAAAATAACTATACCATGCATGAGAGAATTTAGAACTGTAAATCATAAACATACTGATAAATTCATGTGAACGCATGACACAGAAATATACTATTTTTCTAACAACGAGGAAATAATATATTTCAACGTTCAAGAACGTGTACTGAAAGCATGTGCTATAGAAAATGTTTCTTTCTATTTCCAGCTTTTTTTTGTTTTGTCTTTCAACTTGGCTTACCACGTAATAAGTTAATTACGCGAAGATATTGCATTCAGATTATATAAAATTCGAAGGTCTGTGGTAGAAATTCACCAGAGCACGGGTTCACCGAAGCAAGGGGTTGTCACGACCTTGAAAGCATCTTGGTCGCCGTCGCCGCTCCAAGCTGAGGTTTCTGACGTTTTGGGAGTCAGAAAATTCACTGGAAATTCTCATAAAAAGGAATTGTTTAAGGAAGCGAGAATTATGCTACAGAGATAGAATTCACCTCACTTACAGTCGTAGACAGACGAATTAAATTCATTAAAATCATTTAGATATTATCTTATATAATATTGCAGTCATAAAAGGAAGTCAGATAACTAATTCCTGTAAAAGAATTGTAAAAAATCTATTAATTTCATTTTTCTATTATTGATAATATTTGTTCTTTTAGTGTGTGCATTCAATTTATTGTTTAATCGTTTTCACATTGTTCAAAACCAATAAGTAGTAAAATATTTATTATTGATTGTACGTTCATTGCATAACAATATTCTTTTTGCTGGCTAAAGTGTATAAAGTAGTAATCTATGTGAAAGTGAAACTACGTCCTGTATATGTTTCATTCACTATTCATGTGACAATTACTTTGAAAGTGTATGCAAAGGGTATTTTCGGTATGTGATTCTTTTTCAGTATTTTATGTTTCCATGTATTGTAGTCTTGTGTACAGTTATTTTATTGTGTTTTTTTTGTGAAGTGAAAGGTAATATAATTTTATGTAAAGTGTTTGCAAATGTTAAAATGTAACTGCAGTTGTTAGGTAATCACGTAATTGCTAAAGGTAGAGCAAGTGATAGAATTTATCAATGCAATGTGAAAATGCTAGAGTAGAATTGTATTCCAATATTTAAACAGAATATATTCAGAACGCTGTTCATAGTTAAAAGATTAACTTGCCTATGTTTCTTTTATTACAAAAGTAGGATAAAAGACGAACCCACTCCTATAGGACAGTTAGGACATATGAAACTATTCCTAACTTTTGGTGTGACATTGTCATAACAAGTCACAGATCAAGTAATACTACAAGGTTACTTGAGTGACCCGCTGTAGGCTTTTTAGAGAATAGTGAAAAGGCAGAGCGGTCACACACTATATCAAGGGAATTGCAAATGGTATACACTTTGTTCCTAAACGGAGCCAACTCTATTGTAGATCGACAAATACCACAAGACGCATGGGGATCCCACGAAACATCTTGGTCTTCAACATGTACCCCAAAGTAAGAAAGATATGCCTCACTGATTTGTATGCTGATCACGATTTTACGTGTTATTTATTTAGCCACAATGTAATGTGCACAAAAATAACAAAAAGATTTTGCTGACAATTTACAGAGTCTAGATGCTGACTTCTTTTAGTTGAAGAACAACGTATGTACTTTTCGAACTGCAGATCTTCATCAAAAGTATGGAATGCACATTGTGATTAAATTTATCAATATATAATGATAGCTTATTACATGTTAGTTGAAACATCCTACCTTTCAAGTAAAACAGTTGGACTTCACATCCCTGCCCTCTACTGGTAATCTATTTAAACAATGATAATTGCCTGAAAAACGAAAGAAAATCGAAATATGAAACAATGAGCGAAATATCAAAAATATCGATATTTTGAAAAAATGGTATCTTCATGTTCCGCGTGTTTATTATAAACAATAAATATCAAGAAAGTGGCGTAAAGAATTGCTTGTTACAAAGTGTAATATAATGATTTTTTCAGGCAACTAACTGGCCAACGTAACCAAACTTTCCAATTGATTCAGTGGTGAGGTGTAGTTGACATTTACATAATTGAAATGATTGAAGGCGTTGTCATTGTCAGCAATAGTTGACAGTTGAATAGTTACTATTGTTGACAATGACAACGCCTTCAATCATTTCAAGCTTTCCAAAATGACAATGAGGAGAACGCATAATAAAACTGACCTTTCTCTAACTTCCAACTGGCTAGTGCAAATAAAACCATCCTTCCTCAAGCGTCCATCTGTCAATTATTTAATAAAACTATCCAACCTCAAGCTTCCAAACAGCGAACGCTAATAAAACCATTCTTTCTCAAACGCCTAATAAAACCATCTTTTTCCGTCCGTTCTTCCAACAGCGGCAGCTGCGGCGCGGGATTCCTAATTGCGGGCGAGACAAGTGGCAGCGGTGAACCGAACCCAGTGGCTCCTCGCGTGCTCAAAAGCGCGGCTCGTTTTTTCACGCGCCGCCCGCCCCCTTCCCCGCCCTGCCCTCGCGCGCGCTCCCGCCGCAGACACGCGCGCCGCGTGAATTACGAGGTAATAAGCAACCGGGACATGTACACATATGCATGCATAACTTACGCGTAATCATATATCTTACAAACACACGCGGAACCGCTCGCGCGCGTTTGACCATTCACAGCGCGCGTTATTACGCGGCGACGCGCGCGCGCACTGAAAGAGACGCCCCGCGAGAGGGCGCTAGCAGAAGACCTCGGATTTTAGGACAAATACCTATTTAGTTGCTTTAGGAGGTTGTGGAGAATAATTACAGATGTTTACGAATCATGAAAAAAAAATTAATTATGTAATAGGATAATAAAATATATTTAATTATGTAAAATTATTTAATTATTACATACAAATTAGAAAACGTAATGCTAAGTGGCTAGGTCGAAGGCCTTTAAGCCATTACAACACCTACATTCTACCGCGTTCTAACCCTTCGTATTCTGGTATTCACCCCAAAAAATATCTACTAAACGCCTCTAATATAACCTAAAATGTTCTAAAATGGAGGTTGCTGCCTGATCCGATTTTTTGTTTACCTAAAACTGCCTAAAAATGTGGTTTTGAAGAATTACCATATTTTAATTACTCATTTTTTTAACTTATTATACCGAAGTGAAAATACCTTTTTCGAATTTCTCAAAACGCGAATATTCTCTGATCCAATATGCAGTCGACTACGCACCGAAATCTCTCACCCAACACACCGAACATAAGGACCACACCAAAATAATATAAGGGGTGCGTTTCAGGCTCGTCTTCGATCACCATGCACTTACGCCATTGCACCCTTCTCGGTGCAGCTTCGCTGTTGACAGGTTGGAAATGAAAAGAGTGGAAGAATGATTGAAATGTAAAGAAATTAAAGTGAATAAAATAATTTGCTCTCACTCACTCTCATAAATGCAAAAATATGCTACACTAGTTTTCTTAATAATAAGTGACTAATTTAATCCTTTTGTGATCAATTGTAAATGTCAGCAACATTACGTTTCCTGTCTAGGTCGGAAAAGTCACTTTTCTTGCCTAATAGTGCCTAATTTCATAATTTTGTTAGATATTTTAGGTGTCTAATCACTTTTACGAGTGTTTAATCATTTTTCCGTATGCTTAAAATTCCGAGGTCTAGTCATCAGCACACAAGGCAAATGAACGCTCTACAGCAGCGATCGCCGAACTTATAAAGCTTCTGAACGACTGTATCATTGTCAGGTACCAGAAGAAACCAGGGCATTATAGATAATTTTGTTTCCAATCTTTCGTTTATTACTCGTAAACATACATTTATAAAAAACATGAAATTATTTTTAATAAAACCGAAATAATTAATAATAAGAAGAAATTGAAATAAAATAATACATACGAAAATTTAAAGTCTTAATAATTTAGAAATATAAGAACAGATTTTTCATCAGATTTATTAATCTTAATGATATGGATGGTTATCAGGTTGTTAAATGTTCGGTTAGTAAAGAGTAACTGCCATTCAATTACAGTTTTCCGAATATTCATTTGTCGATCTCGATCAGGTTTTTCGTCCAGTTTCCCTGATCCATTGAGCAAATGCTGAGATGGCCCCTTGTTTTGCTTCTGGACATAAATGTAACTTCATTTTCTGTGCACGTCTTCTAGAATTCAGTGGGAAATACAATTATTCAAATTATCGTTTCCATGTTGTCGCGGCAGGAAGTAATAAGAGCCAAAATTTATTGCTTATTTATCCTTGAAAATAGATTTTATTACATGGGAGTTTTTTTGTTGTTTTTTCTCCCTTTCAAAATTTATTGCTTTTTTATCCTTGAAAATAGATTTTATTACATGGGAGTCAAAATTTATTCTTATTTTCCTTGAAAAAGATTTTACTACATGGGAGTTTTTGTTTTTTTTCTCCCTTTCAAAATTCAAAATTTAAGTAGTATATGACTTAGTGTAGGGATCACAGAATTTTGAAAATGTGACAATTCACTTTTCCCCATAGCAGGTCATACGCAGTTTTTAGACGTAAAATAAATAAATAAAAGATCTGTTTCCTTACTTTATTAAAGCAAATTTTATATTGGAGAAAAACCCTCACAGAGTTATGTAGAATTTAACATTATTTATACTTTTAGATCAACCTGGACCCAAATTGAGCATTGATAAATACCTGGAAAACATAATGGATGTAATTGCACGCTTACACAGTCAATTATTATACGGACAGGCGCACGGGACAGTTTCCTCGAAATATGCAAGCAGCCGTTTTCATAACAGATGTTTGTGCTACTAATAATTCGTGATCGACGGTTTGGTATCGTGAACTCTGTTCTATTGTCTTTTACTTGAAAATGCCTAGCATTTGGGGTTAGCAAGGGTCATCATGTCTTGTTCGAGATATTAATTTACTTTACTGCAATTTCATTTATTTTAATTAATTTTAAGTGTTTTTGAGAGTTCACTGTACTGATCAGTATACATTTTTTTGTTTATTTTGTAATTTAATCATGCGCAGAGTAAACGTGCAAAATAGCGTAAAACTTGTTAACTGAAAACGCGTACATTTTGATGTAGGTGGATAATTTTAGTTCGAAGAGATTTACGTTTATTATTTTGCGATTAAACTAATTACTTTGCGATTTTATTATAAAGCGTTTATTTTTTTTTTTGAACTCCATATTACATTATGAATAGCACACTTAATGCACTGTGAACTGCATTAATTTAAAGTGGACCCTTTGGGTGTTTCCACGGATTCTCTAAAGATGCATTTTCAGAAGGATTTTGAGATGAGAAATTTGACGCAGTATAAGATGCTAAGATGTATTTAGCTTCAGAAATACATTTTTGTCTTAGGATATTTAGATTAAGGAACATTCAGTAGATGACAGCATCTCTCATCATCACGTGTCTTTTTAAACTAATTTCGTAGAGGATGCAGTAGACGAAAATTAATCGCTTTTAAACTCTTAACTTTTGTTTCGTGCTGAATTTGTTTCTTTTGGTATTCTTCCTTTCCCTTACGTGATTTGACCAGTGACGTAGCACGAAGGGAGTCATGGTAGACTCTGTCTACCCAATGAAGAAAATACAATGAAGAGATTAATAGAATCTACAAACATTTGTACGTTAAAATCATTAATTCTGAAAATTTTCCTGGATGGAACGTAGAAGTAGACACGGAGCACTCCGTTCAATCAAAGTGACAAGAGACGCGATTGGTGGCCAGAGACCAGACATCCCGCGATCTGTCTTCGAAGTTTCATTAACTGAAAAAAAATCTGCGCTAACATTACATCAAAAACTGAAGGGAGGGACTCATTGACGAAGAGCGCACGTTTTTAGCCACTGGGATAAAAATGTGATTCTCGTTAAGCAGCACTTTAGTATACCGTGATGGCGTCATTACCCTGGAAATTACTGGGAGTAATTGTATTTTACTTCAGTTTTTGTAAGATAATGCTTGTTTTGTGTTATTGAACCGATATATTTGTGCGGTGTTAAAAATCTTGCTAAGTACATGATATACGAGAATCGTCATTTCGGACAATCCCTGCCTTCGTGCTTCTATACATTCGTCATTACTGATCTTGTCCAGAAAAGGAAAGGGGCCATCCATAAATTACGGGAGGTATTTAGGGGTGGAGGGGGTCAAACGAATCTCACCTAATCTTACATGTAGGAGAGGAGAGGATCTCGGCAAGTATCATGTAATTTTTTTCGCTAAAAACCGCTAAATTGCGAGAAAACTGAGACAATTTAAGTACAACACATTTCTATACTAAAATATAGCTAAATATTGCAAAATATTTTTTATCGCGGTTATATGAATGCTACAATAAGTAGCATAGTATATTGAAAAAAATAAAATAGCAAAAATTCTAAACTTTTATCATTAATCAGATAAATCGCATTACCTTTATTTTTACAGAAATTTTAAAGAAAAATTACCGAGCGTTTTTAGAAGTGCAATAATATTTATTGTATTTCACTCTATTGTCTAAATACTAATCATACCTAGTCTTAAATAAATATAATTACACAAACTAGGCTTTTAAAATAAATCCCTATACAATCAATCACAAATTAACGTACATTAAACTACGCATTTCGAAAAATATCAAGTGAAATTAGGAGGGAGGGGGTCGAATCAAATCTCACGACATCTTACTAAGGGCTCAGGGGGAGTCAAAAAATTGCCAAAATCACCTCCCGTAATTTATGGCTGGCCCCAAAGAAATCGCATTCTGAAAGGTTCGTCCAGACGCCGCGGGGGGCGTGCCGAGCGTGCGGTGAGCGACGGGGCCCACTGTGCAGAGGCGGCGGGCCGCGTGGGGGAGGGAACGTAGGGGCGCAGATGGGCGAGCGTGCACATGCACGTGCGCGTGTTGTATCGAACAGCAAATTGGGCGCGGGCGCGGGCGCGCCTTGTTCTGTCGAGAACACGTTCGCTCGCGCAGCGAACGGAAGCGGACAGGGAGGGAGGGGGAGGGAGGGGACTGGAGGGGAAGGGGAGGGGGACGCGACGCGGCGCCGAGGCCGGAAGGGGCCTTCCCCCCCCGGGGGGGGGGGTGGGGGGGGGGCCGGAGGGGGAGAAACGGAGCATCGAGGAGCGGGTTCGCGAGACTCGGGTAAGGAGGGCAGTTAAGCGGGGCGGGAAGGCGAGTGGACGGGGAGGAACAAGGTGAAGCATATAGTTTGGTTTGGTTTGGTTTGGTTTTTTCGTGTTTCCGGGCGCGTCAACTGCTTTGGTCATTAGACCCGTTAGTGTAGCGCATGTTATTTTTCTCGGGAGATGGCGGTGATCTTCCCCCGCTGGATGGCGAGATCCGGCGCCGACCTACCGTCGGCTAGTGGCGTTTCCCCCTCTCCCATCAGGGGGCACCGCCCCAGCCGGGACAAGCTCTAAGCTCCCGACCGGTCTCCCGGAACATGTGGTAGTGTAGTGCATGTAAGTGTGTGTGTAAGGGGGAGAGGATAGGGCAAGGAAGAGAAAGGAAAGATCGCGCGCGGTCCGTGGTCCGTTTCGTAGGGTACTGTTTCGGCATTCGCCTGGTGTTGATCGGAGAAACCACGGAAAACTACCGATCAGAGCAGCCGGGCGCTAGAATTCTCCTCCAGGCAGCGACTGAATTCGACCTAGCTGAAAAGCTAGTGTCGAAAATCGTGCCGCCGTCAGGACTCGAACTTAGAACCTTCCGGTCAGAGGCGCTGCAGTGACATCAGTTGATGCACTGAGCTACTGCTGCCGGTGTGAAGCAGGTAGGGAGGTATTGGTTGTGAGGCGGGTCGCGCATATTCAAAGGGAACGTCCTGTCGGTTTTCGCATGTGCGTCTATCTCGGCCTTGTGATGTATAAGAACTGGCTTTGTCTTTGAGTCTATGGATGCCGAATGAAGATAACGGAAATGGAAATCAAGAACACGTGACCATTAATTTATTGTGTCATTGCCATAGCATGAAAAAACCAAAACGGATAGATATCAGCAGAATCTTTCAAAGTAGTCAACTCGAAATGTATTTATAGGGTAGTTTAATGACTTTGAGCTAAAAGAAATGTGTGAGCATAATAGATAATTCAATTGTTTTTAAAATGAAGTTCTTATAACACACATTTTATTGGAATATTAAAGAACTATGACGAACCACAGCATACTGGAACTGACCAGCAACAATAATCTATTGCACCTCAGTGCTCGAAGTGACATCATAACTTTTCAGGGGTCGCTGTACTTAGGTTTTTGTTTCTTGACGTTACTTTCAAAGCGCTTCGGCCTTGAAAAGAAGAATTCCCACAATGCTTCGACCTTGATTGTGAAGAATTAAGCTATAAAAGGCCCACTTGTGATTCTCGTTTATTTGATGGCAAAGAACTGCCTCAGTCTTCCTTTTCGAAAACGAAAATAGATTTTATTCATTGAAATTCAGAATTCGTGAATATGCCCAACGTACGTTTCCTTAACAACTAGACTTTATTTGTCTTTGTTCACGCTGGATCACTGGTCACTACTGTTCATGTGACACCACGTGATTATTTGATCAATAAATGTTCTATTCTGACATTAAGGACCCGAAATCTCAGCCATTTTGACCACATATTAAGACACCGAAAATAAGCCGCGTTGCTCACATCTTTAATAAAATGTCATCGTTCATATTCCATACATTTCAGAATGCATCAATTCCATCGTGGTTGTCGCTTTCTCCCTCAACATCTGGATCTCGTATTTTCACGGGTCGTTGTCCTTTCGTTCACCGATAGGTTCCCAATTATAAACGAGGGATGAGAATGCCATTCTTTCGACCTGCCGAGTTCTGTCAATCAAAAGAGTCGTAGTGGTATCGTCAACCGGTCTGGGTCTGTCCATCAACAGGTGTCTGCCCTCAGCCTCACCAGCTGGATCCCGTCGTTCCTCAGATTGCAATCGTCTTCCAACTAAGTATGTCTTTTGGCGGAGTCTTGGCGGCGTTTTGTGACCCTCAACCGCTGGGCCGATGAGGTTGGGCGCAAGTATTATTTTCTGATTGGCATGGCCTCAACTACGTCGCATTCAGTCGCTGGCTGGAGAAGAATTCTAGCGGCCGGCTGCTCTGATCGGTAGTTTTCCGTGGTTTCTCCGATCAACACCAGGCGAATGCCAGAGCAGTACCCTACCAAACGGGAACGGACCGCGCGCGATCTGTCCATCCGCTTCCTTGTCCTATCCTCTCCCCTTACATACACACGCTTACACTAACATGCACTACTCTACCACATATTCCGGGAGACCGGTCGAGAGCTTAGAGCTTGTCCTGGCTTGCGCGGTGCCACGCTGGTGGGAGAGTCCTGGTTAAGGGTAAACCCCACTAGCCAACGGTAGGTCGGCGCCGGATCTCGCCATCCAGCGGGGAAAGACCACCGCCGTCTCCCGAGAAAAAAACATGCACTACACTAACGGAACCGATGACCAACGCAGTGGTCGCGCCCGGAAACATGGAAAAATCAATCGATCAATCAATCAAGCATGGCTCCCATTCTCCGTGTCCACCTGGCCTCAGGCAGTCGCTCGCAACTCGACGAACTACTCCCCCGCCCTAGCGCAACCTCTCCACCGGCCTCGAAACCTATCTCTGCGACGCGTCTACAGGATCTTTTCCGGGTCAGCGTGTGCCATGGACGTTCCCTGATGCGCTTCCGCGTGACTTACTTTTTATATGCTAAAAGTCGGTCTGCGTTAACTATGTTCGAAGTGTCTGGTCGGGAGAACCATGAGATTTTGTTAGGACGGGTACTGGCCGTAGGTATTTAATTTTCACAGGCAGCTCACAGGGTTATTTTACATGCCAAAAGTTTGACATGGCCACTACGGAATGTTTCGCACTTCCAAAATACTCCGCACTCCTCAGCGGGGATCACATCCGCTCCCTCAGGATTTAGAAACTAGCAAACTAACTCGTCCACATACAAGGGTCACCGTAGCCTGTGACTCCCTGAGTATGATAAATCATTCGGTGTACGCAGAGTGACAATAGGCGGAATAACATCAAATTTGTGAAACGTTCACTGAAAATTGAAATGGTTTAATTATTTTTTTGATTTCCTGGGTATACAATCAAACAAAAAACCTTCCATATGATCGGAGTGCACAGTTTTCATTTATTCTTGGCTGTCTGGGATGAGCCGCATCTCAGTCGATGGATCTCACGTTTCGGCCATTTTGTTGTGGCCTTCGTCATAGCTCGGAAGAAGGCCATGACAGGACGACCTAATCTCCATGTCAGCTCCATCGTCTGAGACACGACTCATTCCGTACATCCAAGAATGCAATAACAATATGAATACGTAGTTTTCATTTAATCGCTGGACGCATTGGAAATAAGCAACAGAGACTAGTGGCCTTTAGCGGCGCAAATTCTACTGAATAAAACCACACAAAATGTTTTTTTCGAAAAGTAGAACGCACACTGTTCAAGATTAACAAATAAATAACTCTTGTGTAACTCTAAAATGTATTAAATATTTTAACAAAAACAGCTCTCACAAAAACACTTAGTTTTAGAGTTAGAGAATTCTGTCGGTAGGTGCAATATATGAATAAGCAAAATAACACAATCAAATATTTGCATTTTCCTATCAATCAAAATAGAAACTGTTTCTGGATTTCCTCCGAGTTCTTGGATATGTAACAAAAACAGCGAGACCTCTCACATGAGCAGAGGCTGCCTAGTTTTCTTTCAGTGTCTGTGCGCAATGAAAATTGATAATTAAATAATTTCCACCTTAATCAGCAGTGAATATTGGGTAAATATGCGGCTGAAGCATGCTACACTCCACACCATCTTCCCACTGCCCAAAATCGAAGTAGGAACAATGTAATCGTGTTACAATGCTAGTATAGAAAGAAGGAAGTGAGGTCGTGAATTCCGGAGGAAGACAAAATAGAGATGACCTATCCATCTCGTCACTAAGCAGGCGGTACAAATTTATACAGTATAAGCACAAATTTACTAACAAACAGAAAACAAAATTTGTTTTGTAACGTTAAAACGTTCATCTTATTACAAAGTTTCTCCAATTTCTAAATTACAAAATGTTTAGCTGTTAAAACAATTTTGCTTTTATGATTGTTCTTTATGGAAAACACGGGTGTTTTAGTGAAGATCCTGGATATAAAATCAGAGCACATTTTGCTTGGAAGCATACATCAAACTCACAAATCAGTACCGTTTGTTTTCTTTCGAAACGTTACTCACAATTTGGCAGCGTATCGGCACGAATCTGTGATTGTTGGTTGCTGGGCCGTTTCAAATTGAGTTTTTGGAAGATTCTCAGTACGATAAAATATTTCATGAATTTCCATTCAATTTGTCTCAGGGCGATATCGTATTCAACGCGACACGACTGATCGTCGTAAATCTGTTACTGATGCATATCGTTTCGTCCCACCCGTAGTCTCTTTTTCCTCAGAATTGCGTCGAATTGATTCATTTCATCTGTACCCGACTAGAATGAGTTAACAAGAGAGATTTGTACGTACATTTTTCTTTTTCTTTATTACCGTTGAAGAATTAGATTTAACTGAAACTTTCAAGACAACTTAGATACCATTGAAAATGTGTTTTGAGGGTAAACTATTGAATTTTTATGTAGTGGCATTGAGACATTTCTAAATTTTTAAATAGCTCTTACTAAACTTCTCCAATACATTTACCTAAAATAAGTGTGTGTACACATTTTTTTAGTTTCTATTTTGAAGCTAAAGTGGTATTTGCAACAAATGAAGCAAAATTCACATTACGTCAATTCTGAAGCCTCACAATGCATTCATCTATGTGCTAGCCCTGTTTTCAACTGCCTTCAATATCAATATAACAGTTTAGTTTTTAATGTTTAGACAATCCGTAAGTGTTCTGAAGAAAATGTAATACATGTCTCTTATTTAATGCTCAAAATTAACTTAATTGTCACTTACTTTCAGTATGTACCCGTTTCGCTAAATGCACAATAATATAAAAACATTAATTAAAATACTTTCAAAATATTTTCTTTATTGCTAATTATAAATTACACTTTAGCTCCAGGCCAAACTGTTCTCCATCTTCATTTTGTAACAGATCAAATTTTATTTTGTTCCATAGACAAAATATGAAGTTGAGATGTTTGTTTGCCCCTTAGAAAAATATAAAATATTTCTTGCCCTGGAAAATCATCTTGGCATTCTCAATGAAGGTTCATGGATACCAACAATGGAAGATAACTTCAAAAACCAACAATAGAAGATAGTGTTGCCGCTCCACACAATTATGAGCCATTCGGCTATCGAATCGGCGGGAAGCAATTGCATAGTATGTATTAACAGTTGCCTGCTTCACAATTTGAGAGTTTATTATTGTCAAGATGCATTGCAATATTTCACCCTCTTCCCGAAAATTGACATATATAAGAATTAAATTTAATTTTAGGGGATTTTTTCTTAGAACATTTCTAGTTTGAAGCATAAAAATACACCAGGAAATGTACCAGGCAAATGTCGGAGCAGTACCTTAACAAACGGGCCACGGACCGAGCGCGATCTTTCCTTACTCTTCCTTGTCCTATCCTTTACCCTTACACACACACTTATACTAACATGCACTACACTATCACATATTCCGGGAAACCGGTCGGGAGCTCAGAGCTTGTCCCGGCTGCGGTGGTGCCCCGCTGGTGGGGGAGTCCTGGTTAGGGGGAAACCCCACTAGCCGACGGTAGGAAAAACATGCACTGTACTTACGGGGCTAATAACCCCAATCTGCTGATGCACTCGGAATCATTAACCAACCAACCAACAACCAAAATATGTAACGAGGTGTTCTGTAGAGACGTCTGCTTTTGTAAAATGAGAATGTGCCTCCTGCAGCGTTCGATTCTGCAGCGCGCGGCTGCAGCGGAACCGGAATCGGTGCGGTGAGCGGACGCCGTGGCAGCGGCGGTGAGGGCGGAGGAGACGGAGGGGGAGATGATAGCGGAGAATGGTATACGCAGAAGCAATACAGGCTTCAGGGAGGTGCAGACTTAAGAAAAGTGACCGGGTCGATTATTAGATAATGTATATGAGTGAGTGAAGATAATGGAACAAACTGAAGGAAGCGAAAATGAATCGTCCCTCTGAAGTTCATGGCATGGACGATGTTGATGACAAAGTTGGGGACTATTGTTAACGGTGACCGATGGTGATAATGGTAGCAGTGGCGGTATCGCTGCCGGTGAGCGTGACGATGACGTAGATATTTAAGTCGACGAGAGTATCAGTGGCGGATATACGGAATAAGTATCGATAATGGTGTTGTTATCAGTATCGGTGATGACCACAATGGTGCGGAAGCGTTTAGGAGGAAGAGAGAGCGGACAGTGGTGAAGATCGTGCGGTGAAGATGCTAAGTGGCAGAAGGAAGGCAGAACATTAGATAAAATAGCGTTACGGGAGGGTACAATGAGCACTACACTTCACAACCCTACGCCGCATGATTGGTTTTACCCGTATACTTAATGAAAACTATTTTATTTATTATAATTAACAAACACAATCAATATTATTGATAATACAATCCAATTAATATTGCTTCTAAACAATCGTTTTCTAAACATTCGTTTAGTGCGAGAAAAAATTTGAAAGATTGTCGTAGGTGAATCTATTGTTCTAAAAGAGATGCACTGACCTCAGAAGAGGTATGGTTTTTGAGAATGCAAAACGGTCCGCGGCGGTGGCATTGGTGCTGGGAGTGGTGGTTTGGGCGGCGGCGGGGGCGACATGCGCGTGGCAGTGTTGCCACTCCTACCGCCCCAACCGCAGTGGCTGCTGCAACAGCCCAGCCCATTAATCGCGGCGACAAAACGCCCAGCGTATTAATAGGCGGCGCTTCCCTGGCCACAACGCGCTCTCTTGCATTCCCCACGCAGATTGGAACGCCCTTTTTAGCGAAAGACCAACGGCCACATTTGCCCACGAAGTAATTCGTCTTGCTTTGTGCCTTTTTATTGGGTTGGAACGAAAGTTCGTTTTGTTTCATTCCAGGACCTGGATTCCCCAGCATGAGAACTATGTTACCTGCTGCTTAGCTGTGAATAATTTGCCGTTAACGTCCAAAGTACTATAGAGTTGGAATCTCTATAGCGTTGGAAGTATACCGTGAATTAGGGTCATGTTTTGGGACAGAGAACTATACGGGGGAGTAACCGGGGGGGGGGGGGGGGCCGGGCGGGGCTAGGGGAAGTATTGCATGGGAGTACACCATTGGAAGTTATGCCCGGAGTGGAACGTAGGATGGCCGGGCGGGTCATGGCGGGATTACGCGGGTGCGGGGTAGTCCAGCGTTGGGAGTATACCGTGGAGAAGGTCGAGGCGTGGTCCGGTCAGGGAGCTAGACGAGGGGCCGTGTAAAGTGGCAGTGTAACGTTGGGAGTACAGCGTGGAGTAGGGCGTGGCTTGGCCTGGGAAGGGGGTTAGGTGGGAGGCATGGACGGGGTGGGGAGGCATTTGGGAGCGTGGCGCGCGTAGGGCGCGGCGGGGGAAGGGCGTGGCGCAGCGTCATCGAGGGCAGACGAAGGGCGCTCGAGAGGGCCGTAGCGCTGTCAGAGCTGCACCTCGTAAATCGCCCCTATTAGTTGCAAACACATTGGGCTGCGCCAGTCACGCACCGGCCTAGGCTCTCGGCGCGGCTTCTGTCGCAGTCTTCCTTAACCTCGAACCCCGCGCACGCAAACACATCACAAACACGTGCTTGGGGTGTTCTGGGTGTGTTCCGCCAATTTGATATTGAGTTTCATGTAGCAATTGTTCTCTTTAACTACTTTTATTTTTGTTCAATTGAAACTATAATAATATGTTAATAATAGGGGATGTAAGGAATTTCCGATACATTCATGTTAATCTGATTTTATGTCATTGTTCTGTATCAGGAAGCTGTTTTTGGATTTAGCTGGTTTGCATGATTGCACGTCTATGCAAATATACCAACAACATTTTGTACCTGTCAGCCCTCACTCCCATGAGATAGTACATCTACCGATTTATAATCATCAACGTTCAATAAGATTCTCATGAATGTATTCGTACCCGCCAAAATATTCAAAAATATATTGGATATTGATTAGGGAGATTCAGCCAATCAACATCAAAGACGTTAAAAGACTTATTGATAATAAAATATCTGTAGATTGTAGTGCAACACTAAAAATAAAAATATCTCATTCGAGTGTTTTTGATTGATGTTAAATACCAAATATGAATATTCTCATGCAGCTAATGAGATAATTGAAACTCACTTATTGGGAATATAATATCAGCAGTCATGAACAGTACTATTTTTCCCGCCATTTTATTCTTGGAAATGTGAGATGACATAAGAAACAATACCATATTAATTTATATTAAAATTACCGTAAGAAATATTTAAAATTAGTCTGGAGGAGAATTCTAGCGGCCAGCTGCTCTTATTGGTAGTTTTCCGTGGTTTCTCCGATCAACACCAGGCGAAGCAGTACCCTAACCAACGGGCCGTGGACCGAATGCGATCTGTCCTTCCTCTTCCTTGTCCTATCTTCTCCTTTTACAGACAAACTTACACTAATATGCACTACACTACTACATATTCGTCCCAGCTTGATTGTCATCATTGACCGAAATCAGGTCAATTTTTTTCATTTACAAAGATTTCATTTTAGAACATGATATTAGCCTATTTTACATTCCTGATACAACAAATAAATTACTAAAATTAATTTTGCATTCCTGATAGAAGAAAATATTTTTACATTCCATTCAAATGTCTCACATTCGTGTCGAATTAACAGGAAATTCGGCCCGGTTTGATCTGCGGCATCGACCGAAATCAGGTCAAACTTGTTTCATTAACGAAAATATAATTTTAGAACATGGCCTTTTTTGAACACCTATTTTGAATTCCTGGTAGAACACATACATTATTGAAATTAATTTTACATTCCTGCTAGAGCAAAATATTCTTACGTTATCATGGAATGTCTCTTCTTCGGGCGAAAATAAAGGAAATTCGGCCCAACTTGATCGCCGCCATCGACAAAAACCAGGACAAACTTGTTTCATTAACGAAAATTTTATTTTAGAACATGATCTTCGCCTATTGTACATTCCTGCTAGAACAAAAGATTTTTACACATTGCCATAAAATGTCTCCCCTTTGTGCAAAAAAAAAAAAAGGAAATTCGGCCCAGCTTCATCGCCGCCAACGACCAAAATCAGGTCAAACGTGTTTCATTAACGAAGATTTCATTTCGGAACATGATATTCTCCGCTTCCCCCATGTCCGGCGCCGCCGCTGGCGTGTCACGCAGGCCACTCCACCGTGCGGGATCATCGGGGCCCTCAACGACACGGCCTGATTGCGCTGGGCGCGAACTGCGGGGCGTTTTAACGAGTGGAATCAGCTTGTGAACAATGGACAGATAAATTCCGACAAATGCAGCGCGGCCGCCGCGCGCCGACCGGCGCGTGTTTTCTCCCCGACGCGCGCGCCGAACAGCGGCCGTTTGGGGGCGCTTCGTTCGATTTGTAATTTGCGCGTCGCCGCGCGGCGCAGCAGCGGTCGCTGGGAGCGAGCGGCGTTTCCTATATGTTCCGATGACTCAAAGCATTGGAACTACTCCTCTGAGAAAGGACTTTCGACCCTTGAGAGAGGGCGTGGATTGACCGTTTGGATGGTTTTGCTGGATTGGATGGTTTGCTTTGATTGGATGGTTTGGCTGGATTGGATGGTTTGGCTGGATTGGATGGTTTGGCTGGATTGGATGGTTTGGCTGGATTGGATGGTTTGGCTGGATTGGATGGTTTGGCTGGATTGGATGGTTTGGCTGGATTGGATAGTTTGGCTGGATTGGATGGTTTGGCTGGATTGGATGGTTTGGCTGGATTGGATGGTTTGGCTGGATTGGATGGTTTGGCTGGATTGGATGGTTTGGCTGGATTGGATGGTTTGGCTGGATTGGATGGTTGGGCTGGATTGGATGGTTGGGCTGGATTGGATGGTTGGGCTGGATTGGATGGTTGGGCTGGATTGGATGGTTGGGGGTTGGATGGTTTGGGTACATTAGATGATTTGGCTGAATAAGATCCTTTGGAAAGATTATATGCTTCGGTTGGAATGGATTGTTGGCTGGATTGGATGGTTTGTTAGGTTAGAGGGGCGGGATGGGTGGGATGGTTAAGACAGACCATTTGCTACATCAATGGATCGATAATCGCCTTTGAGGTAGTTCTCTTCTGAAATACTGAGACATTGAAATGGATGAGAAGCTGACTGGGAAAAAGAACACAAATGGTATGAAGGAATGAAAGATTCCAGAAACCTTAATAGAGAGGAGTTTGGAATTTGAGGAGGTGAGAAAACAACTGGATTGAAATTGATTGGAGGTGTTGAAGAGGGAAGATTTATAAAGAAAAATGTGATAGCACTATAAAATACTAAGGTTTTGAAAAAAGCTACCCAGCTGTCCTGCAGCAACTACGTCTCCAATTATTTTACGGAAGGCATAAGCCATGCTAACTCTCCATTGCTTGATAGTGCTCGTTTATGTACTGTGGCACATGTTATATGACGCAATGTTTGGCTGTTATTTCTGACACAACTTTGAACGCATGTTATTTAACTGCGTGTGTGTGTGTTTGTGGATAGGGAGGCTGACACTTTGGGATGTCATTTTTAGGTAAATTGAACTCGATATGGAAATCAAATAGAAGTACAATTTACTTACATAACGATGTACGAAAATAATTCATTGCATCAATTGTTTTATTTTAGAAATTTTTTTTGAACTTGTGAGCCAAGAAATTAAAATAGATTTTTTTCAAATCTTAATTTATAAGTTAAAGAAAGAAAAATAGAATTGCACATTACAAAATAATGAAATACAGTTAGTTACAAATTATAATTAACAATTTATCAATGAAAGCGATGTCTTTTGATTTTCTATTAAACTAACAAAAAATTAGCATAAGCATAGCTTATTAACAAAGGTAAATCGCTGCGCGGGAGAAAGCAATAAACTTATCGCGGGTCATCTATCTGGGCTCTGTAGTACTAGTCCAGGTTCGCCCACATTGAGGATGAACGTGATCTACCGAAAACTGCTACCAGTAGCTTGCGATCGACGGTTTGACGATTATGGATCTAGAGTATATAAAAGGAACTCTTCCTTTGCTGATCATTGATCGTCACTGGAGAGGAGGGAATAAAGATTTTCAGTCTGGCACCTCTGTTTATTTTTTTTCCCGCGTATTGTTACTGCATGCTTCCTTTGTGGGTGTACAGTGTACAGAGTTTCTCACCTTCGCCTGGATCGCCATCCGTCCCCTTCTCCACCGCCTTCTCTTCCCTCCATGGAGCCACCGCAGAGGCGCGCAGACTCTGGGCGACTAATTATCTTTTTTGGCGCCTCGGGCCCCTAATCCGTGTAAAACCCGCAACGACGGCGGCGAAGTGGCGGGTAAACAGGCTCTCGCGAACTCTGCCCTCTCCTCTCTCTTCCCCCTATTCTTCCCCACACCCTTCCGTCTCCGGAGCCGTCACGCTCCGCGCGGTTCTTCCCCCAACTCTGCCTCTCCCGCCTTCCCCATTCTGGCGCCGGAAGTTCCTCACTCTGCCCATCTACCCTCTAACGTTTCCCTCCCTGTCCCTGCAAGGATTTTCGACACTAGCATTTCGGCTAGGTCGAATTGTCGCTGTCTGGAGAAGCATTCTAGCGGCCGGCTGCTCTGATCGGTAGTTTTCCGTGCTTTCTCCGATCAACACCAGGGGAATGCCGGAGCAGTACCCTACCAAACGGGCCACGGACCGCGTGCGATCTGTCCTTCCTCTTCCTTGTCCTCTCCTCTCCCCTTAGACACACACTTACACTAACATGCACTATACTACCATTCATCCCGGGAGGCCTGTCGGGGACTTGAAACTTGTCCCGTCTGGGGCGGGGCCCGATGTGGGAGATACCTGGTTAGGGGGAAATCCAGCTAGCCGACCATAGGTCAGCGCCGGATGTGGCCATCTAGAGAGGGAATACCACCGCCACCTCCAGATGAAAAACACGCAATACACTTACGGGACAAATTACCATAGTAGTTGACGCACCCGGAACCACTAACAATCAATCAATGAAAGCCCTGCAATGCTCTGCCTTGCCCTTGCCCGTCTGCTCTTCCCGGCATGCACGTTATGCTCTTTCCTTTCCCTCCCCCCCCTCCCTTCCTTTCCTGCTCTTGTCGTCCCCGCTGTCCCTGCCTTGCCCTTTCCTTCGTTTCATGCTTCTCTATCCCCCTTCCTTTCCCTTGTTTCTCTCGAACCCATGCCACTCTCTGTACGTTTGATTCTTTTAGTTTTCCTTCTACCTGCTGTTTTCCTGTTTTAAAAGCTATCACTTGTTCAAAATACTTTGAGACTTATTGACTTTCTACATCTTTATATGCCTCTTTTTCATATCCTAACTCGTCTTGTTACTCCTTCCTTTTTTTCATTATCGACTCTTAATATTGTGACTCCGTCACATGTGCATGTGATTCTTCTGGAGTATGCAGTTTGATCTGCGGCATGCAGTTTAATTATATTAATTCAAGAAGATAAGAAATATTAAATCGAAAGTAAAATGCGTGCATTTTTCTAAGTCGCTTAACGTTTGATTTTTAACTCTTCTTTCTTTTAAGACAATTCAAAGAAATCTCGTTGAATGCATGTAAATGTCGTTTATTCTTTGAACCCATCGCTCGTTTTAATTTGTTTATTCAAAATCATGACTCGACTGACATTCATCAATCAAAGTTGTCTATTTCTACTTTTAAACACGTGTTTCAAAATTTAATTGTTTGTACGGTTTGCTGAGTAATTTGTGAGGTCCTGTATATGTGGGTTTATAGTCGTTATTAGGAAATGAAAAATTGTTGACGAAAAATTGTTATAACTAATGAGCGTTATTTATTGTTGATGACTGTCGTTAACGTTTAACAGTTTTGTCACTCCTCTCTTTTGTCTCTAGCTTCTGTAACACACGCATTTCGGCACGTTAATTTCTGTTGTTCTCACAACTTAATACATTATTCTCCGGGAATTATTGACTAATTTTCCAATAGCTGCACCTGTGTGCCTGGAAATAATTACTCTCTTCAAAGCTTCAGACGGCTTATCCCGAATGAGCTCGTTATTACGTATGGGACCTTCAAACATCACACTAATTATCGTGTAAACCGCATTCAACATTCCATCCTCTATAAAATTTTGTTCACGAGTATCCGCATATGTGTCCGTACAGAAGATCCAAAGTAAAAATGCCGTTTGGTATTTGGCCTGTGAGTGAGACTTGTTCCTGTTGTTACCCGACGCGATGAAAACAGAAGTAACAGGAGAACTTTGCAAAATGTTCGCAACCAAAATATATCTGAGGTTAAGTGTAATGTTTACTTCTTTAATATCGCCTACTTCGCGGGTTATCGAACTGCGTTAGGTGTACCCCAAGGGTCAGGATTTTGAGATTTCGCTTGCATCTTCTATGCGTAGAAGAAGATGGGTAGATAGAATTCCCATCGATTCATTCACATAGATTTTATGAGTAGATAGAATTGAATAAGCAATTGTTTTGAGGGTTATTTTTTTATCTAATGGATAAATGATTCGTAACTCTTTTGGCACATAACGCCGAACACGCCGAAAACACGAACATTAAAAAATTCTGCTGTAATATCTCAGCAAGAACAGGGTTGTCGTTGAAGCTTTAATGACGCAGACACCCTAGAGACCGATCTTCAACTTCTGCTTTTTCTAAGACGTCAGTGAGGATTACAGTTACAAAGCGACAGAGCACAAAACTTCAGTTAATTTTTAATTGTTAACTTTTAATTTGTTTTAATTGTAAATTCGCTGTCTGCAGAAGCATTCTAGCGACCGGCTGCTCTGATCGGTAGTTTTCCGTGCTTTCTTCGATCAACACCAGGCGAATGACGGAGCAGTGCCCTAACAAACGGGCCACGGACCGCGCGCGATCATTCCTTCCTCTTTCTTGTCCTATCCTCACCCCTCACACAAACTTACACTAACATGCACATCACTACCACAGATTCCGGGAGACCGGCTGGGGACTTCGGTAGGGACGGTGGCCTGCTGGTGGGAGTTACCTGGTTAAGAAAACCCGGCTAGTCGACGCCGGATCGGTGGGTCGGCGCCAGATCTCGCCATTCAATGTGGGAAAATTACAGCCTCATTCCGATGTAAAACATGGAGTACACTTACGGGACTAATGTCAAAAGTTCACGCGCCCGTAATCATCAATCAATCAATCAATCGACTTGTACTTCGGCACCGGATCTCGCTTTCCAGAGGGGGAAGATCACCGTCACTGCGATTAGAACATGACTACACTTAAGACACAATAATCACACATGTCGACGCACCCGGAAACATGAACCACGCGAGATGTTCACAGCTATTCAATGCGTGAATCTACCACTCAATGTTGTCAGCTATAGGTTATCGACAGAAAAACAGTGCACATGTCAACAATATTTAACTACCGCATTTCTGTTAGGCCAAAGGGGGTGGGCGTCGTCCCCTTTGGAAGTCCTAGTGTCAGTTAGCCTTTTCTGCAAACAGTCTCGGGGTTCCACTGTGCGAATTTACTTACCTTTGGTGCGTACGCAGCGCTGCAGCAGAGCGCCGGTGCGGCGCAGCGTGTTGACACGCGCTCTGGTGAGTTCGCTCGCGCTTTGCTTTCCCTGGAAGCAGGTTTACTGTTGGCGCTAGCGAGTACCTTTTCTAGCTTTTCAGATCATCCTTGCGTAAAGGCATATCGGTTAAATTCATGGATTTTTTGTAAATACCCGTGAACAAGTAGTCTGTTAGGAGGGACTATCGAAAAACATCATATATGAACGTTATATCTAAAAATTAGGTAGAAACTATTACAATGTCAATTGGAAAAACGGTATGTTATCATTTCATAGTTACTTATATATAAATTATTAAATAGTTTCTTTTTTCAACCACCTGAATCTTTTACCTCTTTATTATTGAACGTCAATTTCCTAAAAATAATTTTATATGTGGTGCATGTATATATAAAAGAATATCTACTGGAATAGATAAGAATAATGTAAGACGTTACATTGTGATAATAATTGAGTGATTTTTACGACTTTAAAAGTTAATGAGTTATGTAAATCCTTCGTCAAAGTAGTTAATTATCTATTTAAGTATTCCGATTTAATCGTGAATGGTTTACGGGAGAGGTGGCTCAGTGCATCAACTGATGACCTTTACGCTAACGTACCATGTAATTAAGATTCGCTGCACTTACGATACGTAAATATACTTTTTTCACCCGAGCGTACTTGAATGACTTGCGTAACTTCTCCACGCGTCTTCAATTTACGATCCTGTCCCAGAAAGTCGTTTTACATTCCGTCGCAGACACCTCAAGTCGCGTCACATGGCAACCGTTTCCCAAAGGGCCATTGCACGTTTCCCAACGGAACCGCACGTAGTCCAATAACTGAGAAGCGCGTAATCCACGTATCGCACGTTGAGACAAAAGCTAGAAATACGAAGTGCTAGAACTGTCAGTGATGATGTTCCGATACATAAGTAACTGATTTGAGATGAATCAAGTACGGAACAAGCTCGTAAACACACAGGGTAATTAAAAAAATTGAAAATGGAGCGTAGTAATTGGCATTATTTTTATTGTAACATTAAAATACGACTTTTTTGTCACATTTCTTTAACATCATACAGTCATCGAAAGTGTTTATTTTTGATTTCTAGTCGTCGTCAAAACAATAAACAAAGCGTTAGTTGTTGCAGGGAATTCTAACGATAATGAATTCTATAACGATAATGAATTCTAACGATAATGAATTCTAACGATAACGAATTCTAACGATAATGATCAGTATGTGATGAGCTTGTTGCTATCATTGTAGTGATGGAAAAAATCCTGCCAACAAAATTCAGGTTTTTGTCAAGAATTTTAAAAAAATGAAGAGGTGAGGGAGAAGGTAAAGAGGTAAAGGAGAACATCTCGAAGAATTAGAACTTATGAAAGCTCCTGGATACTGGTAAATAGGAAAGCAGATAGCAGTGATGGGATCGGGTAAGAAGAAGGCAAAAGTTGGCAAGATAAGCAAGAGTGATGAGAAAAAGGTGTGGTAGTGAAAATGCGATTGGCATGCAGAGAGAGATACGTAGCCGAGAAGGAAGCAGAAATGGTGCAAATGAAATAAAGAGGTGTAAGTATTCAGGTATGACTATTTGACGACAAGAACAAATTTTGTATAAAACACTGAGTCCATCGCAAAAGTACTGTTTTAGATGGATATTGGGCAAAGCAGATATCACAGAGTAGGAAAATCAGTGATAGAAGTCGGTTGCAAACAGAAAGCGATGGGGTTGAAACTATGTCAATAACCAGTCGGGGCAGCAAAGTTGGAGGTCGAGTCAGGAGTTCAAAGTAACAGGCGTAGTTGGCGACGCCAAAAGCCGGTAGATCTCTGTCCGCCAGTTGGAAACGGCAGAGAAGATGGTAGTCGCGGTGGGGACATTTTGATGAGGCAAGGCAGTACACGACACCGGCAGCGGGGATATTTGGATGCAGCGAAGGCGGAGGTTGGCATAAAGGCCGAAGCGGACGCTTGAGGACCCGGGATGAAGGGGGCAGCGTGCCTACTGTCGCAGCCGCCCCCAAGGCGTCTGGTGCGCCCTCGACGAGGGCGGAGGAGATTGAGGGGGTGGTGGCGCCGGCTCGCCACTCGACAGCTGGGGCCGCGCGGACACTGATATGCATGCATAATGCGGTCGCGGCGGCGGCGGCGGTTGCAAGGTGGCGCCGCATCCATTGGATGCCCTCTGTGCGGTTGCGGGGGCGGCGGGGGCGGCGGGGGCGGCGGTGGCGGCGGGGGCGGCGGGGCGGCGGGGCGGCAGGGGCGGCGGGGCGGCGGGGCGGCGGGGCGGCGGGGCGGCGGGGCGGCGGGGTTAGGGTTGAAGAAAAGGCAGAGGAGGCAGCGGCAGCGTGGAAGGGGCCATGAAGGGGACGGAAGTGGTAGCGGGGCCGATGGCGAGGACAGAGGTAACAGCGGGTCGAGATGCGACCGGATGTGCGGCGGCGTGGGTTGACGGTGGGGAGGCAGGTGGGGAAAAAGCGAATACCTGAGGGGGAGGAGGTGGCGGCGACTTTCTCGGGACCTGACTTTGTGATGGCGGGGAAGTAGGCTGTTGCTGCGACGGTGACTCTGTGGAGGGGAGATGGGGATGGTAGAGAAGGCGGATATCGGGGCGGGGGTGGGGTTCCGGGGGTGGTGAGAGGGGACGGGCGGAAGCGGTGGCAATGGGAGTGGCGGGGGTGGCGGCGGGGCGCGGCGCCGGCGGCGGGGGGGGAGTGGCGGTTTCGGTCGCGGAGGCAGCAGTGGCGGCGGCGGGGGCGCGGCAGCGGACGTGTTGGTTCGGAGTCAGGCGGGGGCGGGAGCTGTCAAAAGGGGGCGGTGGAGTCAGTGTCAGTGAGAGCGGGGAGTGAGTGGGGCGGTTTCGGTCGCGGAGGCAGCAGGGGCGGCGGCGGGGGCGGCTGCGCGGTCACCGTCTGCGGGCGACCCGCCGCACCGGCCGATCCATATCGCCCCTGAGCCCTGCCGCCGCTCGCCGAGGAGGCAGCTGAGGGAGTCGTTAGCTAATTTGATTGCTCGGGTCTCGAGTGATTGCAGATTGTAATACTGCAATCCTCCGCATCGTGCAACTGCTATTGTTCTGAAAGCGACGGACAAAGACGGGATCCCCATTGTTCCAACATTTTGCGGTCGAATCCATTAAAGTCTTTTGATGATGCAGTTTGCTGGGGAAGATCAACGAAATTGGTGCACTGATGTTTTGATGAAATATGTTTAGCACTCATTGTAGTTCAATGTTTAGTACTCATTGTAGTTTCAAAACATCTAATTCGTAATCTAATCTTTACTTATCTTTACTTGTGGAGAGAATATAGAATGAAGCACTCTTTAGATATCTGAAATGTGTGAATCATGGAAGTGGCTCAGCACGTAGCGTGCTGACTGTGCATTCAGGAGACCCGGATTGAATCCCCGTGTCCACCATCCTCACCAGGGTTTTCGTGGTTTTCCTCAGTCATCCAGACGAACGCTGAGATGGTTGTACTGAAAGGTCACGACCACGAAACCGGCGATGGTAGTCGAATTTGTTAAGTATGTGGAGTCACGAAGATAAAGTGGATTAGAGATTAAACGAGTTCGTGTTTCGGTACCGACTGAACATCCCGGGATCTAACAGAGCCGAGGACAATAATTGCTGCGCCGCCCGAGCCGTGCTGAACTCATTAAGTAACGCAACTCTCTGGATGAATGAAAAGTAACTATCTCACTGTTGACGCTTTACAATGACTTTTAAGTATCTCCAAGTTTTTGAGTCAATGACGCCTATTGTTTTGAGAAAAAGGGCGTTCCATTTTGGGGACATTGGCCCATACCGAATCCTATTGACGGGTACTCGAGTGTCTATGCTATTGGAAATGTAATTAGAATATCACTGTTACATATTTTGAAGAGTTTTGTTTTTGTAAAAGGAAAATAGTTACAATAATTTTGTCTCATTTAAAATTGATTCTACAAATAAATAAAAAGGTGTTTGATTTTACTTTTTCATCAATGGAATCTACATTGCAAGATGGGGATGTTTGTTTCAGTGAACTGTGGATGGTCTTCCTTCCATTAGGGGGTTGGACTATTTGATATTGACCCTAAAAGTAGATTCTGGTTTGCTTGTGGGAATCTCTTTTCTATTAATATCCACTGTCAATTCCAATATCCTCGTACATCTTATATTTCTCTGTTTTGGAAATAATATTTGAAGTATCTTCTTCATCCGCGAGTTGATCAGAACCAGGAGGAATATTGGACATGCTAAAATCATTTTCCTCAAAATATTCTTTTTTACTGATTTTTATCTTCTAAACAAGCAACAATTTCGTCAATGGTAGACCTCTTTCCATGAACAAAAGATGTGTTTTTGATTGAAAGATCAGCAATTTTTTGATCAGTAATGATTTCTAACAATGTAGTACTACGTTTACTATTTGAATAAAATAACAAATAAAGAGTGAAAATGACGTTTAGCGATATAAATAATTATTTAAGTTTTATTAAAAAATTATCTACCGTGTAAAATTGCCCAGCATTATTCATTTATGCACTACGTAAAGTAAGTAATGTTACTTGTATGACAGCACGGTGTATTGCGGGTAGGCTAACTACATCAGGCCAAAGTCCCAAAAAAGGAACCCTATACACCACGCGCTCTGCAACTTATACGAAACAAAGAATAATTTGAAATCAACAATTTAATGTATTTTTATACTTAACACAAATAAGGCAAGCCAATTATAAGCACATGCTCGCGGCACAGTGTCTCTCAGAGACATATTAATTTTACCAACCTTAAAACCATTATTCACCAAGTTTAAAATAACTATTTTGCATAAAATAACATTTTTTTCGAAAAGTCGTTATGTTGCCTGATATAATGATGTATATTCTTTTGTTTTGCAAAATTAAAAAATGTTTCATATTGTTAAATTCAAGATATTTAAATTCAAACAAGCGTTCCAAAAATGGGATATTGGCAGGTAATGGGTTACCGGAAGGGGTTGAGGCGTAGTCGTGGAAGGGTGGAAAGTTCGTAACAACAGCAAACGTAAGCCCTAAAGGTAGAAATAAACAAAGATTAAGCATTGCATAAATTATTTGATTGATAAGTGATTGTAAATTTATGACGTGGATGACGATGGTGCTTTGGTGCAATGAGATACCGAGAAAACGGAAGTACTTCCAGAAAATCTATTGATAATGAGCTTTGTCTACCACAAACTTTAAATGAATCGACTGGTGTTTGAAGTCCACTTATGGCTCCTACATTTCTGACGGCACCAATTTTATGAGTAATTATTTAACTATGTTGACTTTATTATAATTGACTTCATGTATGCGAACACATATGTATGCACAGACGTCATTTGACATTTGAACAGAAACGACATGTCTGTAGTTTAAGATAGAAACTTCAATGTCAATTAATAATTAATCTGAAAGAGAAATTAAAGTAGATTACGTTGGGAAACTTTTATAATACGTTTCTATTTTTAACGTATTATTTAGACAAGAAACGATTGGGTTATCACAAAGTATACTCAATCAAGTTCATTAAAATTCGATAAATTAATTTAAACAGTCATGAATTATTTAAACGAACCATAAGTTAACACATTTTTATAAATTCAACATCTCGACTGCATACTCATTATCCGCAATTACTTGTGCCCCAGTTATTCATTCATTCAATCATTCATTCAATCATTCATTCATTATTATTATTCTTTGGTGCGCATCACCTGTCAGTGACTATTTTTAATATCCTACGCCACGTTGCGTTTCAAATCCATATTCTATTACTCTTAATAATTCTGATAGTCCCTTTGAACACTAATTAAGCCGCTTTAATTAATTGATGATTAATGAAATGAAGCCATGATGGAGATGAAAAGCAAACAGGAACACACTGAGAAAACCTACCGCTGACCCACTTTGTTCACCTTCTACTAATTCTACATGAATTGGATCGTCTAGGAATTGAATCCTGGTCGCAGAATTGGAAGGCGCTTGGTTTGACCATTTCCCACCTGACCGTCTTTATTGAAGTAATGTTTGCGATTCAAAACTCTGCAAAATAGTATTGACTGACGAGAAAGTAAATAAATACTTACGTTAAAATGTGCAATTGAATCCTTGAGAATGAAAAGGGAAGAAAAAAAATATCTTTATTTTAACTAATTGATTATGGTTGGGGAAATAATATTTTTTTATTTAAAGAAAAATATATCTTCTCGTGTTTTTGTAAAAAAAAAATTGCAATCCAACGATATCGATTTATAGTGATTTTTTAAATTTTACTGTAAATTGAGTGATCATATTTCATACTCTTTTCGTTCTGAAGGATTCAGTTAGAAAGGGATGATCGATGCGAGAATATTGAGACGATTTGAACCAAAGACCCACCGAATCCCATTTCATGAGCTCCGTGTTACCCCAGAGCGCTGGGTGGAGATCAGGGGAATGAAGTGCGAAGCCCTGGGGTACGCCCGCCTCGCGGATCCTGGACTCCGGGGCTTCGTGGCTCCGGTCGCCGCCGCGTCTGTATTCTGAGGTTTACGCGCGCGGTCGCTTTGCATTCCGGCCGGTGACGCGGCCTGTCAAAGCGACCTTCGTCACCCGGGCCGGCTCCCCCTCCCCTCCCAACCGTCCAACCCACCCCATCCCCCTCCCCACCACCTACGACCATTCACGCTCTCAGCGCTCGGTGACGCGGGGAGGGGGCAAGACGGGCTCCAGGAAAAGCTCTGAGAAGACGCGGGGAAACTGCTGGATTGATTGATTTTTTTCGTGGTTCCGGGCGCTTCAACTGCTTTGGTCATTAGTCCCGTTAGTGTTGTGCATGTTTTTTCTCGGGAGATGGCGGTGATCTTCCCCCGCTGGATGGCGAGATCCGGCGCCGACCTACCGTCGGCTAGTGGAGTTTCCCCCTAATCAGGACTCTCCCACCAGCGGGGCACCGCCCCAGCCGAGACAAGCTCTAAGCTCCCGAGCGGTCTCCCGGAATATGTGGTAGTGTAGTGCATGTTAGTGTGTGTGTGTCTGTGTAACGGGAGAGGATAGAACAAGGAAGAGGAAGGACAAAACGCGCACTGTCCGTGGCCCGTTTGAAAGGGTACTGCTCCGGCATTCGCCTGGTGTTGATCGGAGAAACCACGAAAAACTACCGATCAGAGCAGCCGGCCGCCAGAATTCCCCTCCAGATACCGACTGAATTCGACCTAGCTGAAAAGCTAGTGTCGAAAATCCTGCCGCCGTGGGGAGTGGGAACGTAGGACCTCCCGGTCAGAGGCGCTGCAGAGACATCAGTTGATGCACTGAGCTTCCGCTACCGGTGGAAAACTGTTGGGCGTTCTGATTCCTGGCGTCAATTTTGAGGCTCCGAATTCTCAATTCGCCCGTTTTGGACGGATAAGAGCTACTTATACTTCGTTTGTATGCTTTTTATTTCTATAAAATGCCAAAAAATCGTACGTAGATATTAATTACAATTTATATTCAATTTTATGTTGATATAGGTTAAGCATTAAAATTCAAATTTACCATATTTTTCGGTATTTGAATAACATTGTACGTAAAAAAAATTGTTCCTTTGTGACACACGTAACTGTATTAATAGTAAAAAAATTTAGTTATATATTAAAACATTCTAACTCACTAGTGGAAAAATCAGATGATTATGTTGATAAGAACAACTCAATAAGTTATGATTTGCATAACACTAATGGATCTTTTCGCGCACATTATTTCTGGAGTAGGGCTGGTTACGAGAAGTTTCTGCGTTCTGCCTTGGCCGTGGAGGCGAAAGTTATGGAAGGCTTTCACATCGACTTGCTGCTCAGCCACCTTTCAATTGCATTTTTTTCAGAACTTTTACGCCTTGTCGGCAATATCTGGTTGCAGTGTAATTCTTTCAAACGTGACAGTCAAGGCATCAGGCTGCTGGGTTATGGCACATTTTTGGTACGTAATAAGTACCTGTAGTTTAACCATTATCTGGGAGTACTACAAATTGGAATATGGTATTGCTCGTATCTTTGATCCTGTTCCTGAATTTCCGTGTGATCTCTCTCTCCTAGGGTTCCTTAAGCCGTCATCCCGACAGACCTTTACGTCTTGCTGAGAAGCATATTCGACCATACACATGGCACTAACACATTTGAGGGCTCCTCTGATCTGGGGTCGATAGAACGTGAGGCCCTCCGCGACATCGCACACATGAGAGACAAAGGGAAACCAACCATGCTCAATGCGGTACTCGAACCCGCGACCGACCTGTGGAACGAAGCGCTGAGTCGGTACCCCTTCTTAGCCTCTTCGGCCATCCAGGTCGGCAGTACGTAATCTCTAAAGTCAAAAGAGAATAAATTGCACCCTATTATTCACCACTTCTGGAAGCTTGATGGAATCGCTGGAATGTGCATCTGAAACTGAAGTCATCGACATTTGCCAGCCAACTCACAATATATATTACAACCCAACAGTACATTCACGACGTCAATTGGCGCCGCTGAAACACGTGCATTTTTTGTGTTAATCAACGGAAAAGGATGTAAGAGGATGGCGGTCTATTAGTGTCATCAGTTGGCAGGATCTCCAGCCTGGTTGCATTAGCAAGGACATGGTGGTGACAGCGCGGAGACCCGCGTTAGCGAATGCAGGAGTGAGAGAGATGGAGAGGAAGGATGACAGAGAGGGAAGAAGAGAACTGAACGGCAGAGAGAAAGTCAGGGAGAGCTGGTTGGGGATGGAAACAGACAAGGAGAAACGAAGAAGAGACGGAGAAGACAGGGTGGAGAGGAGAGGAACGGAGCGTGGTGGAAATGGACAAAGAGTAGTGTAGGCGGTCGTAGAGAGGATGGAGGAATAGATTATCGTGTATAGGGCTGAAGAGGGGTGTAAAAAAATGAAGTATTGTGGAGAGGGTATGGGTAGGGATGTTGAAATGATACTTTATATGAATGGTGGAGGGGCACAAAATATGGCAGGCAGGAAGGGCGTGGGTCGTGGATAATCTGAGATCGGAGGGAGGAGCGAGAACGAGTGGAGTTGGAAGGTAATGAGTATGAAAGAGAGATTCCAAGGGAGTCTTCATGGAAGCATGGGAGGAAAGGAAGGGCCAAGCGAGGCGCAGCGGCTACGTTGTCACATTGTCACAGAAGGTGAATGTCGGAGAATTTCCTCCCTCGGGCGTGCGTCGCGGATAATCTGAGATTCGCGGAAGGAGCAAGGATGAATGGAGTTGGAAGGAAAAGAGTTTGAAAGAGAGATTCCAAGATTGGGTGGAAGCGTGGAAGGGAAGGAAGGGCCAATGAGGCGCAGCGGCTGCGTTGTCACAGGATGTGAATGTCGGAGGATTCCCTCCCTCGGGCGTGCGTCGCGGATAATCTGAGATTCGCGGAAGGAGCAAGGATGAATGGAGTTGGAAGGAAAAGAGTTTGAAAGAGAGATTCCAAGATTGGGTGGAAGCGTGGAAGGGAAGGAAGGGCCAATGAGGCGCAGCGGCTGCGTTGTCACAGGATGTGAATGTCGGAGGATTCCCTCCCTCGGGCGTGCGTCGCGGATAATCTGAGATTCGCGGAAGGAGCAAGGACGAATGGAGTTGGAAGGGAATGAGTATGAAAGAGAGATTCCATGATAGTCTGGGTGGAAGCATGGGAGGGAAGGAAGGGCCAAGCGAGGCGCAGCGGTTACGTTGTCACCGGATGTGAATGTCGGAGGATTCCCTCCCTCGGGCGTGGGTCGCGGATAATCTGAGATTCGCGGAAGGAGCAATGACGAATCGAGTTGGAAAGGAATGAGTATGAAAGAGAGATTCCATGATAGTCTGGGTAGAAGCATGGGAGGGAAGGAAGGGCCAAGCGAGGCGCAGCGGCTACGTTGTCACCGGATGTGAATGTCGGAGGATTCCCTCCCTCGTGATGATAGAGCGTGGGCGAGGTGGGGTGCGAAGAGGCGATGGGGGGCGTGGGGGGCAGGGGCGGGGCGCCGTCAGCTGCAGCGTGACAGCACCGCGACGAGGGTCTCGTCGCCAGGCGAAGGACGACGCAGTCGCCTGTAGTTGAGACGCTCCAAGGCTAAGACAGTTTCCTTCAGATCTCGGGACTCTTGGTTGTGCTAGCAAACATTTGGAGATGAGAACGCGCCATCACAAACGAGCATTTCTTGGCCTTCTGTTCTTAAGGAGAACTTGACGAATATTGTAGTGTACAAATATTGTAAATTTAATGACTGTTGAAGTTGCAGCTCTTACGAAACGAAAGGTCAATATAAAATTATTAACAGTAACGTCAGAAATAGATGAGCGTACTTTCTTAAAATTGATCGTTGATATATTTTACAATTTCATAATTTTGTCGAAACACACGACATGAAAATTATTAGTAAAATATTGTGAATAATTACAACGATATCAAAATAACACATGTATTTTAGCTCCCTTGCCCCTGGAACATGGGAAGGTGTGTGGTAATATGTGTTCTGTGGACTCAAGGCGCGGTCGTGTGGTGCGTCATAAATGAAGAATTGTAACAGTTATACTTAATTTCTTTTAATAATTTTGTATTCAACATTACAAATCCAACTTATAAAATTATAGTATTGAAGGTGGTTCTATATGTACTCGAAAGGTTGACAGTAATAATATAATTGTAATTACTCATTTTTCAATTCAAACCCAAGAACCTTGGACGTCGTGCTAAAATATGGTACATTTCCTGTGATGTGGTAGTTCCTGTGAACTATGGTGTTTGTGTGAAAATGGCACTCAAGGATGGAGTAGGTAATATGTGGAGTAAAATAAGTTGTATTATATAAGTTTATAAGTTTTTATATATTTTATAAGTTTATAAATACATTCTTCACCGAATGAAACATCTAAAAGGGTTAACGACTTGTCAAATATTGTAATTTTGAAATCAAAAATAAAACTTGTCCGTCGGTGTAGCGCATGTTAGATCAGGGTATTACTCCCCCTGGAATGTGCAATCCTACATTGACCTACATATGTGCTAGCAGTATATTCCCCTCTAGATATATTCTTAGAGGGGCCCTCAGCAGTAACAATCTCTAAGCTCCTGATTGGTGTTCCGAAATATGAGAAAGAGTTGTTTATGCGTGTATGTAAGGGGAGAGGAGCTGTTAATAGCGAGAAAGGGAAGATCGTTTACGTTCTGAATCCCGTTAGTTAAGGAACTGCTCCGACATTCGCCTGGTATTGACCCGAAAAAACATGAAAAGCTATCAATGAGAACCACTATAATTTTCCTCCGGCCACTGCAATTTTCCTCCGGCCATTGGAATTTTCCTCCAGACAGCGACTGATTTCGACTCAGCAATCTTTCTAGTCGAAATTCTGCCACCGTCGGAGCTCGAACCCCACTACCTCCCGCCTAGAGAGACAGTAGCATCAACCACTGTTATCAGTAAGCCATCTCAACCGGTAGCTAGCGGTAAAGAAACACTCATTTGAAGTTTATTTCTATACATATTTATTCTTGAATGAATGTACATAGTTCAGTATTACGTATCTACTACATCATATGTTGTTAGACGTATAATTAAACTTAAATTTTAATTACAATTACCGCTAACTACTCATGAATAGGAAACTCACATAGTTCCTATGGAATAAATTCATCTCTGAGAATATGCTAAGGAATGGAATCTAATGGTCAAGTCGTAATGGGTTGCTTGGGTTATTGTGCGTTTTGGAGAAGTTGTTAGATGAGAGCGCAAATATGGTGAATTATAGGCAGTAAATTGAATTCTTTGTGGAGTTCAACGTTTGAGATAAACCAGGGTGCATGAGTGGCCAGTCTCATGAAATGGATTTTTTTGTATACATATTTATTCTTGAATGAATTTACTAATTTTAAGGCTCCCACAGACCGGCGCGGTAGATCCGCAGCGTGTGCGGCGCAGAATGATCCGAGCTAGACGCGGCCGCAGAATTCGCTGGACCGTTCACACCGGAGCGTCAATTATGAGTCAGCGTTTGATGACGGTTGGCAAGGCCGCTCGACCCAGTGGGGAGGGAGGACTCCCGAACACAGGCGGTCTTCCACGCAACTCGAGCTGCAGCGGAAGAAACGCGTCAAACAGCGTCACAAATTTCGCCGTCGTTTAAACGCTGCCAATCAGTTGCCGCGACGCTCGCCTGCCGCGCAGGTGCTCATAAGGCAACACATGGCGCGAAACTTTCGTTGCGGACAATCCGCGTAGGCTGCGGGTCTTCCGCGCCGGTCTGTGGGAGCTTGAAGTGTTCACCGCGGAGCTTGAAGTGTTCAATCCATCTCGATCAGGTTTTTCGTCCAGTTTTCCTGATCCATTGAGCAAATGCTGAGATGGCCCCTTGTTTGGCTTCTGGACATAAATGTAACTTCATTTTCTGTGCACGTCTTCTAGAATTCAGTGGGAAATACAATTATTCAAATTATCGTATCCATGTTGTCGCGACAGAAAGTATTATTCTGAAGAACAACATGGATAAGAGCCAAAATTTATTGCCTTTTTATCCTTGAAAATAGATTTTATTACATGGGAGCTTTTGTTTTCAATTTTAAGTAGTATATGACTTAGTGTAGGGATCACAGAATTTTGAAAATGTGCACACAATTCACTTTTCCCCATAGCACGTCATACGCAATTTTTAACTGTTTTTGTGACGTAAAATAAATAAAAATAAATAAAATAAAAAATTCCACCATCTAGTGCGTTAATTATCACCGAATCACCCCGCGTGCGGACATTCCTGCGAACGAGTGCCCTTGGTGTGGTTCATTAGCCGCGTCGGCGCCGCCCTCGCTTTGACCTCGCGCCGCGCACTTAGAGTCAAGAGAAGTGGTGCGCCTATCGGCCGTGCTGTTTGCGAGGGCTAATGGGCGCGTCGAGTCGCGCTGGAAACGCGCTTAGCAATGAGCTTCTTTTGACCACCCCCGCCCGCAAACTTGCACGTTCCAGTCGTTGCTGAATGATTGATTGAATGATTTGGGGCGCGTCAACTACTGAGATCATTAGTGCCGTAAGTGTAGTGCATATTTTGTCATCGGGAGGTGTCGGTGATCTCCCGCTGGATAGCGAGATCCGCCGCCGACCTACTACCGTCGACAAGCTGATGATTGATTGAATGACAGATATTCTGGGCGTGTCAACTACTGAGAAAATTAGTCCTGTAAGTGTAGTGCATGTTTTTTCATCGGGAGATGACGGTGATCTTCCCCCACTGGATGGCGAAATCTGGCGCCGACCTACCGTCTAGAAGCGGGGTTTTCCTCAAACAGGTACATCTACCACCAGCGGGGCACCGCCCCAGCAGGGACCAGTTTTAAGTCCTCGAGCGGTCTCCCGGCATGTGTGGTAGTGTAGTACATGATAGTGTAAGTGGTGAGGAACAGGAAGGAAAGATCGCTCGCGGTCCGTGGCCCGTTTGTTAGGGTACTGCTCTGACGCTCGCCTGGTGTGTTGATTGGAGAAACCACGGCAAAGTACCGATCAGAGCAGCCAAGCGCTAGAATTCTCCTCCAGACAGCGACTAAATTCGGCTTAGCTGAAAAAGCTAGTATCAAAAATTCTGCTGATGTCGGGACTCGAACCTAAAACTTCCTGGTCAGAGACACTGCAGTGACATCAGTTGATGCACTGAGTTACCGCTCCCGGTTCTTTCTAGCATCGCGATCCATTTATACGATGATGGCGTGGGCGTGGTTTGTCTTTCTGTACATCAATCGAAATGTGCACTCGGTTTCTGAAATCAGAACATTTTGAATTTTGAAAAATTTGAAATCAGGTCAGAATTCTGTATGAACAAAATTGAGAAGTAGTTCAAAACAAAATATCACTTGTAATACATAATTTAATTAGCTTAGGATTTAAGTTCTTTAATTTACAATTGATTGTTAAGGAGTTTTAAGTATTCCATATAATGAAATAAATAACAAAATTATAAATGAGTTTTTCTAAATCAGTGGGGGCTGGGATTTGAAAATGTGTTTTAATAATATTCAGGAATAATGCAAAGTTTAACTATTCACGAGCAAAGAGAAACTTCAAGACCGAATTTGATGTGTCAGCCAGTTGTCAGTTGAAAACCCTTTTAAAGACCTATCTCAACTTATCAAAAAATTTAATAGTAGCTCTAAACACAAGTACTTTGTTGTACATTTTTACATTGCTTTTACTTACTTTCATCACAGTAGTTGATACTCTTTTTATTTGTCTTAATCTTACATCTTATCTACTTTTATATTACATCACATTTAAGCTCATTTTCGTTTACATGTACTCTCCCTTCTTTCTTTCTTTCTTCGCCTCTCGCTGTGGCTCTTCCGTCTCCATCGTCCCTCACTTCTTCTTCTTCTTCTTCTTCTTCTTCTTCTTCTTCTTCTTCTTCTTCTTTTCTTCCACTCATACGTATTTCTTTCTCCTGCCTCCCTCACATATTAAGAACTAGATGGCACCAGTACTAATGTACTCCATAACGATTGTTAAACGGGCCAAAACCGATATCCAACCTCCAGAAATATTTATAAGAGTGTAAAACTCACTTTAGATACCAGCACTCCAAGAGAGAAATATTTATAAGAGTGTAAAGCTCACTTTAGATACCAGCACTCCAAGAGAGTCACTCCAAGAGAGTCACGCTACTGCGGAACAACGGGAGCGAGCCCTATTACACTTTCTAAATCTGACTGGGAGCGGTAGCTAAGTGCATCAACTGATGCCACTGCAGCGCCTCTGACCGGGAGGTCCTAGGTTCCAGTCCTGACGGCGGGAGAATTTTCGACAGTAGCTTTTCAGCTAGATCGAATTCAGTCTTTGGCTGGAGGAGAATTCTAGCGGCCGGCTGCTCTAATCGGTAGTTTTCCGTGGTTTCTCCGATCAACACTAGGCGAATGCCGGAGCAGTACCCTACGAAACGGGACACGGAACGCGCGCGATCTGTCCTTCCTCTTCCTTGTCCCATTCTAAGCCCTTACACATACACCTACACTAACATGGGCTACACTACCACACAATCCGGGAGACCGGTCGGAAGCTTAGAGCTTGTCCCGCCTGTGGCGGTGCGGGTGAATGGAGTTGTATGGGTTGAATAGAGTGGGATGGGTTGAGTAGAGTGGGATGGATTTAAGGGTTGGGGGTTAAGGGGGTTTTGGGTGAGTAGAGTCGAGTTGAATGGGTTGAGTATAATTAAGGTGAATGTTGTTGACGTAAAATGGGTTGGCGGGTAAGAGTTGAACGATAGATCGGCCAGCGCTGAAGCGTAGAGAGAGCGGCGAGACTGACGTGCAGGCGAGGCAGGAAAAGCCCGTCGCGATGGAGGGCGGTGCCGGGCGGATCGGGTCAGTCGCGAATGTTTGCGCGGGGGTCTACTGTGGCTAATGGCCGCGTGACGTGGCGCTGTGCGGAGGTGGCCCAGGGCGCAGTCTGTCTGAAAGCGCGTAATGAGCGCGCGGCGGCGTGTGGTCTCGCCGCCCGACGCGGCACCCCAACTCTCGCGGCGCGCAGTGGCCGGTGCCCGGCGTTGCGCAACTCGCGATCGCCGCCCAGGGGTGCCCCATGTGCTGTCCACAGTTGAGCGAACATTCAGAACGTGATTAAAATTATTATTATTTTTTTTTCTGTCTATATTTCTTCAATATATAAGAATATTTTTGGCCTTCGATTATAACGACAGAACATTTTTCAGTCATTGCTTTATATTGATGTTTTATATATATATATATATATATATATATATATATATATATATATATAATATATCAGTATAATATAATATTGTATGAAATTATGAACTATCATACAGTAATATGATATTATACTGAGATACTCAAAATTTTTTATCAAGATGAGTTTTGGTGTGACTTGTGTACATGAATAATGTATTCTTCTGTTTAAACTGGCCATTGTTAAAATATTTTATTTATTTCGTCAATTAAGCCTGGCGATGGAAACAACTGTTTTGCGAAACGTTGTGTTGTATGTATTATGTAATAAATATTAATATAAACCAATGACAATGAAAAATGTTCGGTCTTTAAAATCAAAGACCAAAAATATTCCAGTATATTCAAAACGTGACATGTCTAATTCACTCTCTTCCAACAAAACTGAAAAATAAAGCACACATTTTACACTTTTCAACACCATCTGTAACTCAAGAAATAGTTTTACTTGATGTGTTGTAAGACATATCATGTATTTTTTCGAAAATGAAATTCTATGTAAAAACAACCAAAGAACTAAAGTTTTGCCAAATGAACGTTTCAACTTTTGAATGTTAGCTACTCAGTGGCTCTTGAGATGCCTGTCAATTCCCCGCGTGAAGGACGAGTTTGTATCCGTTAGCTTCTCTCGTAAACTTTGCAATAGAGAACGTTATAAAGCATTTGAGTGAATATTCTTGCATGAACGACTTCCCTAGATAAGAGTTTATTCTAAAATTTAATTAAAAATAATTTTTTAATATATTGAAAGTAGTTCCATCCTCCCTCCATGTATTTTGAAGAAATTCTAGTTGAACCTCTGAAATTACACTGCACGAAAGAACTGCAGAGAAATGAAAAAAATTAAACGTATGTAAAGAAAATCGAAACCCTTCTGGTATTTCAAGTTGTTACATACTTATTCTCTAACACTAAAGACAAGGAAATCAAGAAGGGTACACATTTTACAATAATACAATACTATATACAATGAACAATCTTATTTGGTGGACGTTGGAGGCCTGGGCCAATCCTCTATGATTAAGCAAAAAAGCAGGAGAAACATTATGCAGCTGGTAAGCGACAGTTGCAACGCCAGACAGTGTTAGAAAGCATACCAACTAAAGAGTCATGGCATTTCGTATAAAAACAGATTGGAAAATTAAATATTATAACATTAGTAAATCAAATTAATTAAAAATAAATAACATGAAATAAAAAGAGATCTCTGGAGCTGGATATCAAGTTTGATCTTTAAAAGTATTCAGATTTGATTTGATTTATTTGGTCATAAAACAGTAAAAACTGAATATGACGTTTGGGAGAGAAGGTTATCTGCGCACGTTTTCTTGAGTAGCAGAGTCTCATTCCAACATTTTAACTATAATTAGTTGAAAGATGAATGAAAGTTGAAACAAGAACATAAATAATAATAATAATAATAATAATAATAATAATAATAATAATAATAATAATTGTTTTCATTATTATAATATTAAAAAAATCGAGATTGGCAACATTTAAAAAAATAGAAAATTTCGTTCCCGAGTTGTGTAAAAACTATTTGCAACGGTAAAAGAACTGTAGATTTGATTTTTCTGCATTGCTAAGATATTTAGTAACTCCCCCTCAGCTCTACTCCTACCTCTAGGAAAAGGAGAGCTCAGAAAAACGTGCGCATATTGAAGCTGCATTTATGTCCAGAAGCAAAACAAGGGGTATCATTTGCTCAATGAATCAAGGAAACTGGACAAAAACCTGATCGATTAATATTCTTGAATTCGTCTCAAGAAGTAGAGTAATTTGATGCGTTCAACAGTGAGTTCACAAATAAGAATCATTACTATTATTGACAATGGTTCCTCGTATATTTTTTACTTTCTCGCCTACTACTTACGTAGTACAGAAGAAGTATTACAATGCTGCCGCAAAAAATTGCTGTTTTCGTCTGAGAAATTCATTTTCTGGAACCCGTATTCAGAAAAAGAGGGTTATTCTTGTTCCTGCATTTAGTAAATAGTCCTGTATGTAGTCTTACAAGTTGTGTTCTCAGAATTCACGTTTTTTGGGTCAGAGTAAAACACTTTTCTGCAACGTATGTGAAATATTTTTTATTAGCAATATCAATAATGTATAGTTCTTGGAATTATAATTTGTGAAAAATACGTAATATGCAGACATACGTAGTACCTCATATAAATGTATATAGGGAAAATATTTTTAAAGTAAACGTTTGCCAAATGATTGCTGGACATAGCGTTTTATACACTCAATATTTGAACTCAAAATGCTATCTTTGCTTCTCCAACTGTAACTTCACATCACTTCGACTGCTTTTCATTGATCAGTTAGAATTCACTAACAAAACGGCCGAGGTCAACTATACTCCAACTGCGCAATGAAGTTCGTCTTAAAAACTACGTAAGAATAATAAATGACGGTAGATAAGCGTTCATTAAATTAATTTTAAAACATAAAAGTTTAGTGTTGATGCTATAAAAATTGTGATATCATATCTAGGGCTCACTACCTTTCATTTAATGGACAAATCATAAAATTTGGTTGAGTATAAAGCTAGGGTTAAAGGTACGGCCATTCCAACTAAATATTTTCATAGGCTATGTTGATAGATATATTGAAAGGTTGTAGGTTCAATACGAGATGCCATAAGTATGGGAGAGGAAATATATCCCTTTACAGAGACATTCGCTGAGCCTGTAGCGTGAGTCAAAAGTGTGTGGCAGTGTGAAGTCATAATATACTAAATGTAGGGAGGTTAACAATAATTTACGCCAACTAATCTTGATTACAGCAATACATATTCTCAAAGCGTGACTTTTTACAAAATTCATTATCCTATATTGCTAAATACCAGCATAATAATGTAAATATCAACCGCATCTCAGGAATACGGACAACTATTTTTTATAACTTCATTAGCTCTGTACCGGCCAATGATGTAATAATCCATGAACAATTGAAGTTAGATGAAATTACTAGTGCGTTATATCCAAAATCGCAACTACCTCAAAGAGACAATCGCCACGCGACATGTGGCCATACTCTCTGCTCCGTGACATGCGACATCGAAATAACTAGCATTCATTTCGAATTGAGTGCGTGTTATCTTTAAACATACAATTTGATACGTGTTATTGCCTCATCAAATTGTCAGCGGATTCGTCTGCAATCGCTTCACCAGATACCTGCGGTCAGCATACCACGTGACATGCCGCTGCGGGGTGGGGGGGGGGCGGTTGGCGTGACGGGGGTGGCAGAGCCGCGTCATGCAGTGGACGCCCCTACGTGGCGCCCGATCCAATCAGCGCGCGGTAAACAGTGCGAATTTGCGACCGCACGCGGCCCCGGCGAGGGCGCGGTCTGCGAAAGGGCGGGATGGCGCAGGTGCAGGGGTGAGGGAGAGGGCGGGGGAAGAAAGGGGGGCAGGGGAGGGGAGAAAGGGGGCGCGACTGCCAAGCGGGGGGGGGGGGGATGAGAGAGAAAGCGAGGGCTTGAGCGATAGTGAGAAGGAAAACAGGGGAAGATGAGGGGAGGACGAAGGCAAGGATAACAAAGACTAGAGCAGAGGCGAGAGCGGCGGCGAGCGGCGGCGAGCGGCGGCGAGAGCGGCGGCGAGGCCGCTTCGAGAGCCGCTTCGAGAGCGGCGGCGAGAGCGGCGGCGAGCGGCGGCGAGAGCGGCGGCGAGAGCGGCGGCGAGGCGGCGGCGGAGCGGCGGCGAGCGGCGGCGAGGCGGCGGCGAGGCGGCGCGAGGCGGCGGCGAGGGCGGCGGCGAGGGCGGCGCGGGCGGCGAGGCGGCGGCGAGGGCGGCGGCGAGGGCGGCGGCGAGGGCGGCGGCGAGGGCGGCGGCGAGGGCGGCGGCGAGGGCGGCGGCGAGGGCGGCGGCGAGGGCGGCGGCGAGGGCGGCGGCGGGCGGCGGCGAGGGCGGGGTGAGGTTGGGGGGCGGCGGGAGAGGGGGGGGAAGGGGGAAAAGGGGGGGGACAGAAGCGAGAGCCGGGAAGCAGGCGTGGCTGGTAATGAAATAAGGTTGGGCGATGGCGAGACCCTGGCCTTGGCGGCGAAGGAATAGGGGCATCTTGCCCCTTGGGACTGCATGGCGTAGAAGTGAGGGAGAATTGAATATGAGTCTGGGTATGGAAGGAAAGATTGAACGGAGAGCGGGAGTTCTACGGACGTTGAAAATCAAGCGGAAACGAAATTTGTTAATCAAGTTGCTCTGCAAATATAACATGGCATGTTATTGTAAAATAATTCTCCAGTTTTCCCAAATAATTAGTCCGTTTCGTTTCATTTTCTTTTTATTGGCATTGAAATTACATAGATCAGTACTATTACACATTTGTATATGTGTGTAGGCGGTTTAAATCAACTTAAAACCTAACTTAATTCTAAAAACTATCTACTCAGGATAAGGGCGCTCACGCAGCGACGTACTTATTCTCCAACTCGATCTGCATGTTCAAGAAAGCTTGAATTCGGAACCTGTTTTTAATTCTTGTTCGGAAATTTGGGATTTGAGCGCGGTTGAAATGGTTGATTGATTGAATGATGTTTTCGTGTTTCCGGGCACGTCAGCTGCTTTGGTCATTAGTCCCGTTAGTGTAGTGCATATTTGTTTCTCTCGGGAGATGGCGGTAATCTTCTCCCGCTGGATGGGGAGATCCGGCGCCGACCTACCGTCGGCTAGTGGGGTTTACCTCTAACTAGGACTCTCCCACCTGCGGGGCACCGCCGCAGCCGGGACAAGCTCTAACCACGGAGAAACCACGGAAAACTACCGATCAGAGCAGCCGGTCGCTAGAATTTTCCTCCAGACAGCGACTGAATTCGACCTAGCTGAAAAGATAGTGTCGAAAATCCTGCCGCCGTCGGGACTCGAACCTAGGACCTCCCGGTCAGGGGCGCTGCAGTGACATCAGTTGATAGGTGGTCGTTTTGGTTGGTATGAGTAGAATTTTCTGACGATCTTGGTAATAAACTGAATTATGTATGGAATATTTAATTCTTTGTGTAACTAGATTTGAAATGAATGGTGCTTGAGTAATTGTTCAGAGGTATTAATTTTAACGATTTGAATTTAGTTTAAATTGGTTCTTGAGGCATTTAACCAAATGGGACACGCATACGTCATAATAGGTCGGATAAAATTTTTGTATAGGGCTATTGCGTTGTTTAGAGAAATTTTGCTTTGGTTATTAATGAATGCTTTAAGTTGCAGGAACTTTATTTTTGCTTTATGCGTTTTTGCATTTGTATGGTCTTTCCATTGAAGTTACGTATCAAGATTTAGTCCTAGGTATTTGATTTTTCGATTGGGTGGATTCCAAGGAATTAGTGAATTACTGATTTGGAGAGGGGAGGAGGGAACATTTGTGTGAGTGTAAAAATTGTTGCATTAGATTTTCCGGCATTGTGATTGCGTTTCTATTTTATTGACGATTCATATATTTCGTTAAGGGCTCAGTCCGTAAGCCAAAAGTCCAAAGGTCAATATCCGACAACTAGCCCTTGTAGTACGGAACCCTCGGTGGTAGTGTTATTGTTGATGAGGACCATTGACAAAGTAATTCAAAGAGACAAAACAAAGAGGCAATATTTGAAGTACTGATTAATAGGTTTGGAGTGGGGATCTTTGATCTGGCGGAAGATTTTAAAACCGCAATGAGATATACTTGACGAATAGGGTATGTGACATCGCTTTCTTCTCCGTTACAAAAGGACAACTGCAGTAGAATTAATCTAATTTTACATACGAAAGTACACTGATATGGAAAATTCCACTAAGGTAGAGTTTAATTGAGTGAATATTCTTCATTCTTTGAATTCTCGGATGACAATGTTGCTTCATTGTTACTGCGGTTCACGAATATCACAATTTCTCCCGTTGAGAATAGCCGTGGCCTTGACCCATGAAATAAAAGAAGACGCGAATCTCTTTTATTATATCTAGAATGCTGTGGTATGTTAATTACTTGCTGCCTACACATACTGATAATTACTAATTAATAAAATAAATGTTGATATTAAAGATAATTAATAAAATAAATAATGGCACAAGAAAGCACAATAATTTAATTCTGTTGTGCCATAAATTACATTTTCACACCCAAAGTAATTTGTTATGAAGTGAAAATATTTGAAACTTTGAGTTTGCAACTCCATATTGTATTTTTGTACTACGATTTTAGCATCGTGCTTTTAATACTTCTAAAGAAAATAAAAAGTATGCTTAAAGTAGTGGAAATTGATGTTAATTTTACCAGGCATGAAATACCAGGAATTAAATAGTAGTTAATGACGACACTAGAATGGACTACTTTATCGATCATATGACTCAGATAATTTATTAACGCATTACCATTGATGCACGAACAGTGTGAGATTTGTGAAAGACGCAGTGTTGTTATTCGCTCGTTTATTTATTCATTGACACGTACCTGAGTCATTCTTCTCGTTTATTCACTCATTTATTCAGTCTTTCATTGCAGGATCCAGAACCATATTCTCTTTTCATGTCATTCATAAATTCTTCAATCCCAGAGTCTGCACGTTGTACTCAGTTACGTGGCATCTCTATCATCACAAGCTGAATCTTCAGGTAGATCATTCCCTATGAATTAAGTAGGCGTCGAAGTCATACAAAATGATTTTGTGTTTACGCACATTGTTAATTTCGATATTTTGTACTATGACTATATTCGAAATTCAGCTCCAATACGGCAGCTTGAATTGCCATGCTTTTGCCATGGTAATCAGACGCGAGTATTCTTCTGGGGACGAAGAAATACTCCCAGCAACATGAAATCAGTACAAACGTTTTTCGTTTAAGTTTAGAGTAACAAATTTCGTTCGTGCAAAGGCATTTTGCCCTCAGAAAGGACTCAGCACGACGACATAAACGTTGGCATCTGTGCTTAGAATGCAGTGTCTCTCGGACAGCCGAGTAGAGAGTACAAACGTCTCATTGACTGCTTCATCTTGCAATTTTAGGTGTGGAGGCGGTGCTTAGGTAAATCGTATCGCAAAATCTGCGACGCCTCCCGAATTTTCCTCGGGAATTAAATCGAGGGCGCCGGACGGAGCGCCTGAGCGGAAGTCGACGCCGGGCCCTCGGCGGGAAGAGGCGAATAAATTAAAGGCCAAACGACGTTATAAAGGTTTACAGAGGAGACGCGCCCGGGCGCGGGGGGAAGAGGAGGCTAAAAAAAGCTACGAGGGTAAGGCTGCGCTAGCGTCGGCGCCGGCGCCTGGAGAAAGCCGTGTCCGGGATGAGGATGGGGGCGGGGTGAAGGCTGGAAGAGGCTGTTGGGTTGGGAGCGGTGGGAATTCAGAGCAAGGTGGTTGGAGGGGCTGTCGAGTGGTGGGATTTGGTGGAGGGGGTTGTGGGTTTAGTCAACGGTTAGGAAAGGTGATAGACGTTTCATGGTCGCTGGAAAGAGTCCTACTGCTATTCACATTTTGCAATTCACAGTGTATAAAATACAATGTTTCGTTTTTTTGTACTTTACCTACAGGTCACAAAATGTAACTCCGGCATACAATAATTATTCCAAAAATGTGGTTATCATTTCTTTTCCAAATATTTTTCTTTGTGTGACTGTATCCTAGTTACTAGAGCCAAGAAAATGGTCAAATTAACTTGAGATAAATTTTAGTGAAACGTATCTGTTATTCTGAATTGAATGATTGTGAATTGTGAATTTTCTGGGTATTGGCGCTAATGACAAGATCTGAGTTAAATGCTCCGCCAAAGTTTCCCGACAGTCTTGTCGTGTGTCCTCATTAGAACAGCCATCTGGCTAACCATTCGCTTGCCCGAAACTGGTATCGTGTGTACTTCTACGGAAAGCATGCAAGATCTATCTTAGGACAGCGATTCTTCTGTCTCTTGTCCGGTGCCATAAATGATTTGAGACAGGATTGAGACAGGATTGAGACAGGATTGAGACAGGATTGAGACAGGATTGAGACAGGATTGAGACAGGATTGAGACAGGATTGAGACAGGATTGAGACAGAATTGAGACAGGATTGAGACAGGATTGGAGACAGAAGATGTCGAGCGAAGTGAGCCGCCATGCGCAGACGATCACCGTTTAACAAAACCTCGCTTACTACAGTGGTATCCTCTTTTTCAATCGTGTAGAGTAATTTTTTTTCTCATAAAGGCTATTCTCTTGAAGAGAATTCTATTGAAGAGAATATTGCTATTCTCTTCAATCTGCCAAAATTAAATAAAGAAATTTTGAAGTATCCGCTGCCTGGGGAGAATTTTAGCGATTGGTTGCTTTGTCGGTAGTTTTCTGTGGTTTCTCCGATCAACACCAGGCGAATGCCGGAGCAATACCCTAACAAAAGGGCCACGGACCGCACGTTTTTTTCTTCCTTGTCCTATCCTCTCCTCCTTACACACACACTTACACTAACATGCACTACACCACCACACATGCAAGGAGACAGGCCGGAAGCTTAGTGTTTGTTCCGGCTGGGACGGTGTCCCGGTGGTGGGAGAGTCCTGGTTAGGGGGAAAACCCCACTAGCCGACGGTAGGTCGGGGCCGAATCTGGCCATCCAGCGAGGGGAAGACCACCGCCACCTCCCGAGAAAAAGCAGGCACTACACGTACGGAACTACAGACCATAGTAGTTAACGCACCCAGCAATACTAGCAATCAATCAATCTCATCAAAACTATTAACACATAGAGGTGTATCAAACAAATATAGGGGGAAGGGGATGATCGAGATTTTTGCAGAACTAAAAGAATAGCAGTATACTCAGGAATGAAATCTGTAGCAGAATTTACGCGATTTCATTGAGATTTCTTCAAACGGTGTGGTCTTACAACTATAATCTTTAAATGTCTATTTTTGTGCACCGAAACCGTGAAGTGTATCGTATGCCAAAATCTATAGAATGTTTTAGAATTTCTATTACAGTTTTGAAGGTTAAGGGTTTCTCAGTACCGCCAAATTCGTTGCACAGGGGCCGAATCTTGAAGTCCTATTATGAAGCTACGTTTAGCCTTAAAGTAAGTAATTATTATAATTATTGTTTTATTAGACATCAACAACAACAACAATAATAATAATAATAATAATAACAATAATAATAATGAATTTTTGCACTACTCCGAATACTTTTCCAATAATAATTAGAAAAGGACCGTATATTCCTAATATTAACGGGTGGAGTAATCCGTAGTATTAACGCGTGGAGCACACCTTGTTATATTTTTATGCTAAGGATGACTCCTTGTCAGATCCTTAGCAGAAAATATGTAACATTCACCACCGCCGGGATTAGAACCTTTGACTTTGCAAAGTCACAGTTGCAGACTGGCAACTTAAGCTCACGAAATAACACGATGATACACGAAAAGACTAAAAAAACTACTAATCAATATTTCCTAGTTATATTTAACGTCGAAGGTTAACACTACACTGAGAGAAAACTATTTTCTCTTCCGTGGTCACTTGTGTATTACTGGTGCTTTCAGAGTTATTTATGGAGTGGCACTGCTGCAGAGAATTTTTTTTTGAATTTTTTTTGAATGCACCAATTGCAAGAAAATATAGCAAGAAGATTCAGTTTGCTGGTGGGCACCCTATAAAAGGATGTTTGAGTGTCTGAAAGAAGTTTTAGGCGTTGATTATGCTGCAGTTGATTGTCTGTTGTCAAATACGTTCAAAAAACACAAGTCAAAAACACATATACTGGTTGATATATAAGGAAATGTATGAACTAGATATTCAGAGCATAACTAAAACATCTGAACACTTCGGAAATTATAAATATTTCATCGTTGGTGACATTATTTCCGTCTGATAATAATATAAATTATGTAATAAACTTAACATATTTATTTTATAATATTTTTTATATATCTTATATTAGATTATGTAGGTTCTTGAAATATAATAAATTTAAATTCTTTACTGACAGAGAGGCGTTTATTTACTGCAGGTTTATCACTAAAATGTAAGCTACAAATGCTGTCATGTGTATAAAAGATGGCCAACTTCCTAAATCGAGAGGTATCTGTAACAATATTGAAGTTTATCCATTTCCTTTTAATCAAAATCAACGACCTGATTCCGAATAAATGGGTGATCAATAGGCGACTAATTTGGTTCCATATATGAGAACTGAAATGAAGTTTTGTTTGCCACGCATTTTGTCTGCTTGTGCCAAGTGAATGACAGATTGACAGGAATGATGAAACTACAATGGTCTAGCTTAAAACGTTATTACTTCATCACCCAGCTGATCGAACTTCAAATTTGAAGCTTTGATTTTGATCATTTTGACGTCCGACCTAGTGACAGGTGTCGGTGTTTCTATGACTGTCGAATGGCGGTTCAACAGACCCCAACATTCAAAATCCATTACGTGTTCATTTTCGTTCGTGTGAGCGAGAAAACCGATCCTCATTACGGTTAATGTTAGTTCCATATCAATGAGCTTTGTGCTCCCAGTCGGTAAATGAGAGCTCCTGTAGTGAACATTCTGCTTCTGGACGCAAATAATACTGTATGTTTTCCAAAATAGAATTTTTCCTTCGGAAATGCTTCTTCGAACTGAGATAGGAAGTGCATGCTTGCTACTTAACTGAAAAAAAAATATTTAAAAAGCGCAAAACGGCTATTGTTTACTGTCATGGTTCCCTTCCTTTACAAATACAAATAAAATTACTTTTATAACATCTAAATCCTTGCCTTCCTAATAGGGGTTGTGATATACCATTCCAACGAATTTATAGATCGTGAGTTCCCGAAATCGATCTTATACAGGAAATCGAGATTAATATTATCATTACTTCAGGAAGGTGTATTTTTTAATTATTCCCTATCATTTAGGTTGTTACTATCTAATAATAATAATAATAATAATAATAATAATAATAATAATAATAATAATATTAACTCGGTGAAATCTCAGTCATAAAAAAGTTTGTGAATACCGGCGTGGTTTATTCCTTGCTCTTGTTGACAAATAATATTATGGAAATTCTACCTCGCTTATGACAACATTAAAACACATAAGAAGCATTCATAAAAAAACAAATAAAATACCCTTTGACAAATGAACTACAATCTAACATTTCACAATACATTTTTGCTTCCACCATTCACATAATTAATTATTGTCAACATTTACTCGAGTGCACTCTATCAGTTTGAATAATTTGAAAAATGAAATGTCTGTTCTCTAGTATCTTAAAAATAACAGTCTTGGTCTTGCTATACATTTTTTATGATGGGAAACAATTTCAATCTATATATATATATATATATATATATATATATATATATATATATATATATATATACGCACACACAATCAAAATAATACGCTGTGCGTTTACTACGGCAACTCGAGATCATGTCACAAAGTAAACATTCCTACGATCAAAATAACATGATGCGCACGCCACGGCATCTCAATCACATCTCTAAAAAGCATTGTTGTTCTGATCCATTATACCGCGTAGCTTTTAAACAAAAGAAGTTTCTTTACGTTTTTTTATGTTATATTGTCTTTAATGGCCTTTCAGCGTTGCGATAAGTTCCTAAATATATTCCAAGATTTTTACTATATTTGTAACCCTTTTTCTAATCACTTGTTTTCTTATTTGAACATATTATCGCTAATCGTTCGGCATGCTTGGGAGAACATTCGACTGTCTCATTCCTAATACGGAAAAGTAATTTATTATCACGGAAATCTTTATATTTACGAAATACTATATGGTTGCGACGTGTCATTATTTGTCAATATGTCCTGTTTTGATTTATTGACTTTCTCATTAGACTATTATTCGTAACACAAACGAAATCATGACACAGTATCTTAAAGAAAAGATTGAGAGATTTGCATAGGTGTAAATATTAATTGAAATCCGTTAGTGAAGAGCGTGAGAATGGTAATAATGAGGGTAAGAAAAAATATTGGAAATAAAAATGCAAGGTTGTCATAATATGAAAATGAAATTCCTTTTTCAAGTCTACTGACTCTTAAGGTTCCTGAAAGAAAATCGATTCGACTTTGGTTGCGGACTTTCGTATTCATCCGTTCATATGGAGCTAGAGCTTTGAATAATTGCATTGCAGTATTTTTATAAGTATCCCATTCCTTATCGTTTATTATTTCCAACGACTTTCATTGTGCCTAAAATCAAATCATTCAGTTAATTGTGGTCATGAAATGTATATTGACTGCCCTAAATAGTGTAAATGTGTTGGAGATGAATAAATGAAATGGATGCGGAATGCCGTCTATGATGGTTCACGCATTATTTTGTACTTGAAGGTTCCGTCAGAAATTTCATTGATTTCTATAATCGTTCAACTAGAGATAGCTGATATTTAGAATAATGAAAAAAGTTTAATTAATTTTCAATTACATAAATTTTATAATTATATAAGTGGGATTAAGCATTTGTGCTAATTTGTAAGTAATATTCACTAAAGACGTATTAGATTTCAATCAGTGCATATTCGTGAAGTTCCGTTTCAAGAATCGTAGGAAATATTAAGTCTTTCCAAGCCGCACCTATCCTAACCTCGTGCATTAATAATATTCACGTAAATTCTGTACCAAGCATTGTGGTTTCTAATGTGGTGATATCGAAGAGTTTTGATACATTGGGCAAAGCTAGATGGGGCGTTGAATGAGGACAGAGACGGGGAGGACGGACGTGGGTGAGGCATATGGCCGGCATAACAGGGGGAGAGGGTGAACGCAAGGCCGATGTCGTAGAACAGGAGCGGTGACGTGGCCGATGGCATGAACTTTTGGTGGCGCTAGGGCAGACTAGTGGCGAGACTAGTGGCGAGACTAGTGGCGAGGCTAGTGGTGAGACTAGTGGCGGAATTACTGGCAAAATTAGTTGCGGGACTAGTGGCAAGACTAGCGGTGGGACTAGTACCGGGACTAGTGGTGGGAAGGTGTCGAGGAAGAATGCGGGGGGGGAGGGTGGCAGGAGGCATGCGCGTGTTGTGGGAGGGACGGGTTGCGGAGTAAGAGCTCGTTGTATACGTGGGCGGGGCAGAGGCAGACCGTAGCAGGGGCGGAGATGTGGGCGTGGGCGTGGGCGGGCGGGACGGCGGCGGCAACTGCCACCCTCCGTGATCCGCGCGCCGCTCATTATGAATTGCGTTCCTACAGATCAGTCCCCGGGCGCGTCGCGGCGCGGCGGCGTGGACGTGGGTGGGGCAGCGCGCTGATTTGCGCGGCGCGGGGTCGGCGCTTCGATCCCCGCCCGTGATGGAGGCCTCTCGTTCGCCCACTCCCATGCCCATGCCCTCGCGCCACCCGGCCCCCGGGGGCTTTTGGTGTTGGGCGTTGGGTGTTGCACGCTGAGGGGATCTGATTGAACTACGTGATAAAGGGACAGCCCCCAGCTCTATTGGCTAAAACAGGCTCCTCCGTGTAGAACGGACAGGACAAGTGTATTTTATTCATTACTACTGCGCTAATCGTTATTTTATAGCGAGACCTTGTAAAATATATAGCACCGTGCGCTGGTCAACATGCCGCTTGCGACTTCTGTTGAATTTGCAATAGTTTATCGCGCGTAATTCTTGATTTGGTTTAATATATGGTAGACAATTTATGGCCGCAAATACTATAATATAGACTGAAAGATCTTGGAACTTCGTTTTATTAAGAAACTCTGCATCTCAATCGTCTTCTTCTGCCTTCAGGGATAAGAGCGATGCCTGTTCCGACCTCTCAGTCCACCTCCTTCTTGGGTGCCCTGGACCACTTCTTTCTCGGGGCCAATGTCATTGCTTCTCTTGGGAATTTTCCATCGGTCATTCTTTCTATGTGTTCTTTCCATTTCGTTTTGTTTTTTCTTCTATACGAGTGGTTAGCGGGAAGATATTGAGTTCACTTCGAATGCCAGTATGTCTTTTTCTATCGAGTCTAGTGCAGCCTTTGACAGATATCAGAAAGCTCATCTCAGTTGCCTGTACTCTTGACATATCTTTCTTACTCGTAACCCATGATTCTTAGCCCCTGAGAAGTGCTGGTACTGTCATTATATTGTTGAATTTTATTTGAGTTTCTTTTCGTGTTTTATTTTTTAGGTATTTTTTAATACATCCACAAGTTATTTGAAATGTATTTAATTTATTTCTACATCTTCATCCCGCTCATAAGAAATATTGCACGATATGTAATTAAATATTTTTACTTGTTTCAGAACGCGTCCATCCACGACAATCTTAGTTCTGACAGGATATTTCTCATGGAATGCCATAGTTTTAGTTTTTGGAACGGATATTTTCATGATATATTCGTATCCCATTTTTTGGAGGGAGTGTACTAATTTCTTCAAATCATTTTCTGTCTCTTGCAGAATTATCTGATGATCTGCGAACACCAAGGCGTTGATTGAGATATTATTTGAGAGTATGATACATTGTGGGAATTGTGATGTGGTGGAGTATGCTGCCTTGTGGAACATTAGCTTGCCATTCGCGTATCATATCATCGAGATAAATATTCAATAATGTCGGTGATAAGATGCAACCTTGTCTTACGTCTTGATTAATAAACATTTATTTCGAATATTTTCCTCCAATGTCAACGATTGCTTTGTGGATTTCATATATTTGTCGTATTGTGTGTGTCAAATGTATGGGATAGCCTCTTTTATTCATGAGTCTTCATGAGTTTTTCTAGTAATTTTCTAAGCCATATTACGTTTTTGGTGGTAGAGCGCTTGTGTTTACTCAGTACCATTTTGTATCTCGTGTCTATTGCTGTTTTAATGTCATCATCCCAGATTTTCAGACCTCTACGTCTAATAATTTCAGACCTGCTATTTGTTCATCAAATCAAATAAAAGGTTCAGGCTTAAATAGTCAATCTCTTATCAAGTGCAGCGGTCATAGGTGTCGCATAAAATCAAGAACATTCAAAGTTACATGGTTAGATACATGGTTAGATACATGGTTAGATACATGGTTAGATGCATGGTTAGATGCATGGTTAGATACATGGTTAGATACATGGTTAGATACATGGTTAGATACATAGTTAGATACATAGTTAGATACATAGTTAGATACATAGTTAGATACATAGTTAGATACATAGTTAGATACATAGTTAGATACATAGTTAGATACATAGTTAGATACATAGTTAGATACATAGTTAGATACATAGTTAGATACATAGTTAGATACATGGAACGTACAAGGTATAACGGGAAAAAAATAATTCCGAAAAATATTAGAATAGTAAGAAGACAAGAGGACTTCCTAACAAACGTTGTACAAATAAATTTCGCAAATTTTGGCTAAGAAAATTTTAAAAAAAAAAAATTAAAGTAACATAGTTTGTAAGATATTTTTATATCTCCAGGAAGTTATTTTGGAAATAATGCAAACCTTTAATAATAACTATTCTCTTGTTTTTATTTATTCTTATAGTCCTACTTTAATACACTTTTAAACGATGTGAAGATTATGTTCCTTGTCATTGTTATTCATATATCTTTTAATCTTACAAATTAACTTCATGCTCATCTTCATTATTGGTAATACTACTTTCCCTATTATTTTGTTGGTCGGTTGCTTGATTAGTGATTCCGGGCACGTCAACATATTAGGTCATTATTCCCGAAAATGTAGTGCATGTATTTTCCTCGGGAGACGGCGGAGAACTTCCCCCGCTGGATGGCGAGATCCGGCGCCGACCTACCGTCGGCTAGTGGGGTTTCCCCCTAACAAGGACTCTCCCATCAGCGGGGCACAGCCCCAGCCGGGACAAGCTCTAAGCACCCGACCGGTCTCCCGGAATATGTGATAGTGTAGTGCATGTCAGTGTAAGTGTGTGTGTGTGTGTGTGTGTGTGTGTGTGTGTGTGAGGGGAGAGGATAGGACAAGGACGAGGAAGGACAGATCACGACTGGTCCGTGGCCCGTTTGGTAGGGTACTGCTCCGGCATTCGCCTGGTGTTGACCGGAGAAACCACGGAAAACTAGCGATCAGAGCAGCCGGCCGCTAGAATTCACATCACATTCAATTGATGCACTGAGCTACCGCTCCTGGTTTCACTATTATTCTTTTTATTTTTGTTATTATTATTATTATTTTTATTATTGTAATTATTATTTTTATTATTATTATTATTATTTATTTTATATTATATGTGTTGTGCGCATGCATTATCGCCCAACTCTCCTCCAAACCAACTTCTCCTCGCTCGGTCTCTCCGCTGCCGGAGCGCAGACGTATCTCGTGGCAGAAAGGCGCTGACGCGGCACGCCCCCTTGCCGCCACCCTCGCCGCCGCCCTCGGCGCTGGCGCCGCAACTTCCGCCCCAACCCCCCTCGCCCTCGCGCCAGGGGCTGTCGGTATATTTCGCGCCGCTATCTGCAGCGCCCTGCCCTCGCAGTCTGCGCGACGACAGGGTGAGACGGGCGCGCTCGGCTTTAAGGCGGAGGCCAGAGCGCACGAGGCGGCTTTCTAAGCATGGCTGGAGGAGACGTGTTAAAAACTTATCATGACACGATCATTAACTTTAATGGATAATTATGGTTCATTCAGTCAATGCTTCAAAAAGCATTATAATTAATTTCGTGTACTCAGTCAATTTTTTTAATAAATCCAAGAGTCGCGGAGTGACGAGTGGAAATTTTAACGGACGAGTGGAATTTCGCAAATAGTGTATAAACGAAGCAATTACATGAGCAAATACGACGAAAAAATTTCAACTTGGTATTTTTAATTTAATATTTCATGATAAAATGTGTCCATTTTATTGCCTGGGGAGTGGATGTCAGGAATTGTATATTAAGAAAATTAACTTTAATTGTTTAGTTCTTATTTGGACATATCTAATTAGTACAGGAAACATAAAAATAACATGTAACTTTACAAGAGATACAAAAAATAATGACTTATTAAATAAACATCATTAATAATACGACTATCATTCAGTCCAGGCCAGTGATTCAAAATTTTTGACACAACTTTATTTTGTATTTGTGATGAAAATTTGTTTCTTTCGCAGAGGAACCATAGGGGAAAATCTCACACACTTCAAACACTTTCACTCACTTTCAAACACTTTCTTCATTTTTTTACTATTGTAGAGCACTGAGTTGCTTATTTTTTTTATCTGTTTCTGCTCGTCACGTTTCACCAAAACGTTTCAAAGGATTTAAAAAATAATTTTGTTTCCACAGAATTATTAAAAGTACACATTCAAAGAGCAAATGTAATTGACTAATGAAAGAAAAACGAGTTCGTAGCGTAATTTATAATGTTTAGAAAATTTAATAATTTCTTGCTCTTTGATGGTATTGGCAGCAGTTTTCTTTTGTGCACTCATCGTGCGAGTGAAAATGAGCAAAGTAGGGAGGTTACCTAATACTGCATAGTGTATCATCGGCATCAGACATATTGTTGATTTCATTGCTTATTTTCATAATCTGCAGAATCCGAGTGTTGAAATAGGCTTACAAATACTTAGGAAACCAGCTATTCACTTCCCTCTCAGAGGAATGGAGACGAAGAATTTTCTACGACATTTATGGCTTCTTAATTTCTTGACATTTCCATTTGCATTCAACGTCATATTTTTGACATTTTGTTCATTTTGCCAGGGAGATAAGAATTTCTGAAAGGAATAAAGTCTTGCAGAGATCATATCCTCCTGGCATTTCATTTCCTCTTTTGACGAAATTTTCTTTCTGTCCGGAGAACGCATGCCGGCGGAATTCACGCGTAGAACGGGGAAGCAGAGTCGGTACGTATCGTCGGGAAATAATTTATAAACATGTCAAAGAGTTTTCCTTTTCCTTGGTTCCCTCTCGAATTCTTGCGCTTATGGAAGGTGGCGGCTATGTTTGAAAGTTTAATGAAATTCCCCGTTACAAAGTGGGTGGACTAATGAAGTTTCTGGATCTCTGATTCCTCGATTTACGAAACTTTTAAAGATCTGTCGTAGAAATTTCAGAGTCGATCAATCTGTTCCTTATTCCCTTCCTTATTTTTACTCTTGTGTCTACTGCTTCGTTGTATACAAAAGTGCCAACTGTCGATCAACCAACAATTCTTCTAGTAGTGTTGAGCCAACCAGAAATTGTATAAAAAGTAGTAAAATTTTTAGTCTGTAAATCAACATTTGAACAGTCTTTAAATTGACATTGAAAATATAAAATAGATAAGAAGATCATACGAATACTTTTGTGTTGTGTTTTCTGTCAAACAATATATTTTATAAATATATCTTGCATCACATATTCCCTGCATTTTTCAAAATGATATTGACAACGCTAAATTTTATTTGTTAGTCAGTGGAAAATTTGCAATAAAATGTATTATCAATATATTTTAAAATATTGGTAACAACCTAAAACAAAACATTACCTTCAGTGTAATCAGAGTACGCCTTATGTACAGAAATAAACAATTTAAATATTTTGTCAAGTTACATCAAAGAAAACCAGGCGTCTTAAGAATCGTACCGTAAGTCATAAGAATCATAATCTTTGGATCTCTCAACACAGTCAAAACCCAAATGGGACGTCTATTTAAAAGAATTGAATACAAAATCATGTTCATTATGCCACGCGTTTAGAATTCATTCAAATTAAGTGAACCTCCGTACTACACTTTGTGTTTATTTCAAGACTTCATTCTAAAGTGAAATTTTACACTATATCTTGGGAAGCAAAGCTTACCCATATGATTTTTGAAAGCCTTTCTTCATTAAGCTAGAAATTATTGTCTCTTCATTGTGTTCCTTTGTGAAAACCGACTTACTCAAGTGTGGAAAAATATTTTCATTCATACAGATGTCAATAATTATAACACTGGACAAACAATCATATTTATCAGGTGTCAAGGGCTCACAACAAACATTCACGTCAATATCGGTACATTATTTTACAACACGTTGCCAGATGACATTAAACGATTAAAATCGATACACAAGTTTATGTGGCTCGTAAAATATTTTCTGCTTAATAACTCTTTCTACACAATTGGAGACTACTATTGGCGAAGCGAAAATGCTCCTGAACAAAAGCTTATAAAATGCCATTCCCAAAATAGCACGCGCACTTTATAGTTGGGAACAGCAAATAAAATTATTTCCAAGAAAAGTGCAATAAATTAAATATTTTAACGTAAATAGTTTTCACCGATTCTCTAATATCTTACAGTAAATATGTAAAGAACAACATTTCTGTACATGCCAAGAACATTGATGTTTCATAACGCAAAAAATGAATAGCAAATTTTTAATGGCGGGGGACCTGACCCTTGGAGCCATGCTATCGCATGACGTCACATGCATCGAAAGCAGTGGAGCACCAACTACGAAAATTCTGTCGGTACGCGGAGAATGAGAATAGGCAAAATATTAATTTTGTTTAAGAGAAGAAAGACATTCCTATGATGGCCATGTTTATTATATGATTTTAGGTACATATCTCTCAAAAACTACTTTACCTACAAGGTTGATTTTTTTAATATTTAACTTTTAAACCGTTGTTAATGTAAAGTAGCTCAAAATCTGATATAATTAGTTTTTGAACAGAAATTTTTATTAAATTTTAAAAAATTATACATTTTCTGAGTTATAATATTTTTACATTTAATTGGCCAATGTTTTTGATAATTTTGTTGCTTGTTAATGACTTTGCAAATAATGTAGATAGAGCTATAAAAATTAAGCATGTACTATTCTTCCTGGAGATAAATGTTCCTGGAGTTAAAAAAACAAGATTTTGAGTAAATTGACTGCAAAGTTTCGATGATAAATTTTGCATGTACTCAATCACTCAGTGCATTCCTGTTCCATATTGTGGGTCATCTAAAACCTCCTAATTGTTTCCTTTCTTTTAGTTTCATGATGATTATTCTGTTTCTCTTTCAGAAGATTATTTTTTTTATTTTTTGCGCATATGCACGTTGTTTGGCAATGAAAGATAAATTTGGTATTCCTTCCAATAGACATTCCCTATTATTTGCAATTACTTCTATATTCGTCCAGCTATTTACAAGGATACAACTACAACAATGTAATAATTTATATTTTTATTCACAACAATAGGCATTTTATTTAGAATAAAGAAAGGGAACGTGCTAGACGTGAACTTCGCAAATATCTAAAAAATAATATTTTTCCCATTCTACATTCCTCCAAGAGTTACGCCCACTCTTTAAATGCCCTGGCTACTGCATAGTTCCATTAAATATAAATCGTAGGGACTAACATGTAGTAAAACATGCATAAACTATAAGTCAGCAAGTTTAGGAGCAGACAGAATAAAATAGCGTAAATTATGAAAAATCAATTTTTTCCTGAGTTTTTCGTGTCCTTCTCCCCTTAATGTTTTTTGGATTTTTCTCAAGTTCTTGGATATTTAAAGAATCCATAGACATTTTTCAAATGGTCGGAAGCTGCATAGTTTCGTTTCAACTTTTGAGAGCATTGGAAATTAGTTACAGATGTTGCTTTTTTGTATTCTTCTCGAGTTCCTAGGTATTTTACAAAACTATAGACACATCTCACATGATCGTAGTCTACATAGTTTTCTGAAGATTTTTGCACTAATTGAAAACATGTAATATAGATACTAAGCATCAGAAAGTAAAATAATATGGATTTTAACTATGATATTAGTGAATTAGTTACAATTTGTACTTATAATTTTAAAAGTCTAAGTAGCCCTCGATCAGGTATTGTACCTCAGCATCTACGTCAATAATTTACATCTAAAACAGGTTTTTCTTGTAGTTTCCCTCAATCCATTACGCAAATGGCGCGGTTGTCCATTGTTTTCTTTTGAACATAAATGTAGGTTCACCATCTTTGCACGCTAGCTTGAGATCGGGGAAAAACATAGTTATTCAAATAATCGTTTCCAGGTTCTTGCGGCAGTAAATGGTTTTCTTCACGAAGGTAAGATAAGAAATGATATTCCAAATCTGGGCTTCCAATTGGATATTCAAACATTCAAATACATCGTTTTCAAACATGTGGGGCCTCAAGTTCGTTCAGAATGAACAAGAAATACAGTAAAGACGCGATTTTCCGAAATAATTGGGGCTGATGATATCTCGGATTACACGAAAAGAAGGAAAATACGTAACGGAATTTTCAACTTCAATGTAAAACGAAATCAAATTTCACGGGAAGATACTTTTGAAGTTACAGATACATGTAAACATTAGTAAATTTTAAAGTGCCCACTGTAGTTATGCACTGTACAATGAACAAAGGAAATGAGTGCGAACCGGTCACAACAATGTTGCAAATAGACTGGCACTGGCCCTGACCGCCGCACACGTGATCTTCAACGCAGTGTTGCCAACCCGTCAAGAGCCTGCTCTAAATTACCGCTGCTCGTTTCCTTCAAATTTTTGAAGACAGCAAAGTAAAATAAAATACATCCATCAAAGCTGTGCCCATTCATCCCACGGAACCAGGTGAGGTTTATGAGCAGCCTCCGAGAGAATGCACCGTGCGTGGGAGTGCGGGACTCCAAAGAAATTCTGGCGGAGCAACAAAGGCCGACTCCCAGGTGGCCATGGCGGGCGCTCCGCGTGGGAGGTGCCGCGGTGGCGGGTGTGGTGATGGCAAATTTGCCAAATCATCGATACATGGATGTTTCGATAATGGATGTTTTGATAATTCAATGTTTCGATAATGGATGTTTCGATACATGGATGTTTGATACATGGATGTTTGATAATGGGATAAGGTTTCGATACATGGATGTTTCGATACATGAATGTTTTCGATAATGGATGTTACGATAATGGATGTTTCGATACATGGATGTTTCGATACATGGATGTTTCGATACATGGATGTTTCGATACATGGATGTTTCGATACATGGATGTTTCAATACATCGATGTTTCAATACATCACTAAAGGTTTTCAATGTCGATGAGAAAACATTGATCTTTAAAACTTAAACATGCTAATTCCTATCCATTTTTAATTACAGTACGTAAAAGGGATATATTTTATTGTTTGGTTACCACATTACATCGTGTTTTGCTATCGATTTCGTGTTTCACTGTCGATTCATTCAGACATGCCTGGCGATAACATACATCCTCAATACGAGCAGCTCCCAAACTTCCTCAGATTGCTCAGGCGAAATGTGCAACGTGATAAGGAGGATGACACAAAACAACGATATTGTGGTGGATTGCTGCTACTCTACAACGTGCCTATACCCCTTTATTAAACAAAAATAAAAAACGTAACTAAAAAGCACGATGTTTTTGCAACAAAATTTCGATGTGAAGAAAACCTCGAAAGCAAAATATCGATGTTAATATATCGATGTTTCTTGTGGAAAACATCGACGTTTTAAAAACATCCATGTTTTTTGCCACCCCTAGGCGGGTGACGTGCGGTGTCGGGGCGAGCGACGGGAGCGTAGGCCGCATGACAAGCGCCGTATGCGACGTCGGAGGCGGACGAACGAAGCAACAGGGTTGTGGCGGAACTCATTTCGAAAAAGACAGCAATACATTAAATATTTTAACGTAAATAGCCTTCACCGATTATGTAATACCTTACAGTAAATATGCAAAGAACAACATTTCTTTTCCTGCCATTATATATATATATATATATATATATATATATATATATATATATATATATATATATATATATATATATTGATGTTCCACAACGCAATACGCGAATAGCGAATTTTGAATGGCGGGAGACCTGATCCTTGGAGCCTTCCAATCGCATGACGTCAGATGCATCGACAGCAGTGAGGCACTACCTATGAAAATTCTGTCGGTACGCACAGAATGGGATTAGGCGAAACAATAATTTGTTTAATTATTTTTGGATTTTTCTGATGTTCTTGGGTACGTAAAGAATTCATAGACACTTTTCAAAACGTGTCATGACGTGCGGCGACGGGAGAGCGTGGGCCGGATGACGAGCGCCGTATGCGACGTGGGATGGGAGGAAAGATGCGACAGTAGCGCGGGCGACAGGTTGTGGCGGAACTCATAACTAGAACCCAGATATAGATTATTATCGATCTTATGAATAAAATCGTAATAATTGTAATGAAATTCTCGAAAACGTGCTTTGCTAGAATTATTCCAGAATATTTCAGACGAATAAACACGATGCCAATCAATTCGATGCCGTGAGGAATCAAATTAGCTATTCATCAATTTTTGGAGCACATACCACCACCAAATGCGTTTTAGATGCTGAAATCCCTTAAGAGTACTTTTTTCTTTTGATTCTCTTTGAATGTTAAGAAAGAAACCGACAAAATAGTAAATTTCTTAATAGTTAAAAAAGTAGATTGACAAGATTCCCTTAACCCGATTAGTTGGCCGGTAGAGATCTATACTTCGGTTTTTATAACGTGGCACGTCAAGGCCTGTCTTCACGATGGAATATGCCACGCTTTTCGCGTCTTTCTCAGAGTGCCGCTAGGTGACGCTTGACCTGCAGCACTGTTTGATACGGTCGCGATCACGCGGCATCTAGCTTCACGACCGAGAATAACGAGAAACGCCGTGCCATATTCCATCGTGACGACAGGTCTTGGTGCGTCACGTTATAAAAGCAGAAGTATAATCGTGAGTATTGAACCGCCACACGGACACGTACACACACACACACACACACACACGCACACACACGCGCGCGCGCGCGCGTACACGCACACAAACACGCACACATACACACACGCATTCGCACACTTGTACATTTATACGTGCACACACACGCACATTCACGGGCGCAGGTTTCTCGATTACCTTGTGGGATAATTCAAACTCGCTAACCCATGGATCAGAACTTGAAGAGGAGATTCCGTGGAGTTCGATCCCGTAGAAGAGATTAGTAACCTTCACAACTTCTGGATCGGTTTATTGAATTTTATTTGTTGCCCTGCACTGTCCCTTTACCGACGGTGCTCGATAACACAAACACCTTTCCGATATCTATTTTTCTTTTCTATTTCATACAAAGCATATGGAGGTGCTGTTGAATTTAATACTGTGTGCAACCCTCACCGCCCTCGAGAATTGAATGTCAAGTTCTCTCCGTGCCAGTCGAGGCGAATACTACTGACCAACATCCATTTGCATTGACGCAAATTATGCAGTGATCATAGATGTGAAAGAGCAACACAATGCTGGACTGAAGGAACTTCAAACATATCCAAAACAAACGTATCCTTTAGAATTTAATTGTGAAAATATTGTTCATTAATAGTAATACATTGCACACTATTCTACATCTGATTGAGCAGTTTTTAACTACACAACGCTTTTTGAGAAGGAACGGTTTTGCATTGAATTATCAATATAATCAGTATAAATGCAATACATTATTTATTTAATAGGTAATTATTACATACATATTCGAGAACGTGATGCTAAGTGGCTAGGCCGAAGGCCTTTAAGCCATTACAACACCTACATTCTACCGTGTTCAAACCTTTCGTGTTTTGGTATTCACTCCAAATGAATTAACTCCAATTTCATCGCATCAATGCCGCGGAAAAGAGACCATAAGGTACGGCTGAGGAAACACCCCTGAAGGGGGAAAACCTGCCGTCAGAAGCCGAGTACATGCTAATCTATCCGGTTTTTAAACTATTTATTTATTTGGCGCGGGCGTCAGGCATTCTCCTTCCAGTGTTTGGCCTCCTCAGCACCTGAAAACAAACAGCACCACAAAAAATCGTCAGCACCAACGCCTCTGCCCTAACATTTCTGATTCCCATTTCCCTTCGCCCCCTAATGTGTTTTGTTTTAACCGTTTCCTTTTATTTTATTTTAATTTAATATTAATTTATTTAATTTATTTTAATTATTTTAAGTTAATTTATTTGTATTGACTTATTTATCGACTTATACTTGACAATTGACTGCAACTTATGACTTTTTTTCCTTTTTTGTACTGTTTACTAACCTAACATAATTAATTATTGTTAGTTTATTGATTTATTATTTATTTCTCTCCAGTCTAAGTTCTGCTCGTACTAACCAGTGCTGTTTTCCCACTCCCTAATTTCAGTTGGTCTAATGATCCGAACCTTTCCTAGAAATGTTCCTAATTCTTTCATGAAGTTAGATCTTTTATCACCTAAAATGTAAATGCAATATAATCAACCCAGGTTTTTTGAATTCCTACTAGCCAAACGACATGTTAATGAGACACTTCTTTATGCCAACGATGTCGGCGGAATTTGTCATTTTCCATACCCAAGAACGGTCCTGGGTGTGTGCGCCAAAAGCGGGCTCTCGCTGGCGCGTGCGATGTGCCGAAGGGGAATGGACAGGAGCGTTCGGGCGCGCGGGCGGGCAAGAAGGCGGGCGGTGGCTATTCAATTACGGCGGCGCTGGGCGCTGGGCAATGCGCGTGCGCCGAAAGTTGCGCGTAACAAGGCCCTCCGCTATTACCATCCATCTCGCGGCGAGCGGCGGCCGGCCCCGGCCTCGGCCTCGGCGGTTACATATTGATGAGGGCGACGATTGCCCGCCGCCGACCGCCCCCGCTTCGCCGCCCCCGCCGCCCCCGCCGCCCCACCGCCCCCGCCGCCCCCGCCGCCCCGCCGCCCCGCCGCCCGCCGCCCGCCGCCCCGCCGCCCGCCGCCCCGCCGCCCCGCCGCCCCGCCGCCCCGCCGCCCCGCCGCCCCGCCGCCCCGCCGCCCCGCCGCCCTGTCGGCCCCGCCGCCCCGCCGCCCCGACGCACACGCCGCCCCGTCCCCGCGCCCCCGCCGACCCCGCCGCCTACCCGCCTCGCCGTTCCGGCGCCCCTGTCACTTCTTTCACTCTCCCCACAACCATTGGACCGGGAGCGCTAGCTCAGTGCATCAACCGATGCCACTGCAGCGCCTCTGACTGGGAGGTCCTAGGTTCGACTCTTGACGGCGGCAGAATTTTCGACACTAGCTTTTCAGCTAGGTCGAATTCAGTCGCTGTCTGGAGGAGAATTCTAGCGGCCGGCTGCTGTGATCGGTAGTTTTCCGTGGTTTCTCCGATCAGCACCAGGAGAATGCCGGAGCAGTACCCTAACAAACGGGCCACGGAACGCGCACGATCTGTCCTTCCCCTTCCTTGTCCTATTCTCTCCCCTTACGCACTCAATTACACTAACATAACCTACAGTATCACATATTCCGGGAGACCGGTAGGGAGTTTAGAGCTCGTCCCGGCAGGGGCGGTGCCCGCTGGTGGGAGAGTCCTGGTTAAGGGGAAACCCCTCTAGCCGACGGTAGGTCTCCGCCGGATCTCGCCATCGAGCGGGGGAAGATCATCGCCATCTCCTGAGAAAAAAACATGCACTACACTAACGGGACTAATGACCGAAGCAGATGACGCGCCAGGAAATACGAAAAAAATCAATCAATCAAACCCACAACCATTGGCCGCCCCGCCTCTCCCTTTACTCCTGCAGTCACCGTCACCACCGCCCTGCGCCCCGCGGCTTCGCCCCTCCCTCAGTCCAATCCCCGCATCATCCAACAGCCCTCACCGCCCCCGAGACCTCCCGGCACACCTGTCGCTTCCGCCGCCCACGTCTTAGACGCAACCGGGAGAGGTGGCTACGGGCATCGACTGATGTCACTGTACTGCCTCTGGTCGGGAGTCCCTAGGTTCGAGTCCCGACGGTGGCAAGATTTTCGACACGAGTTTGTCAGCTAGGTTCAATTTAGTTGCTATCTGGAGGAGAATTCTAGCGGCCGGCTGCTCTGACCAGGAGTTTTCCGTGATTTCAACGATTAACACTAGGTGAATGCCGGAGCAGTACCGTAACAAACGGGTCACGGACCGCGCGTTATCTTTCCTTCCCTCTCCTGGTCCTATCCTACTTACACACCCTTACATGCACTATACTACCACACATGTCGGGAGATCGGTTGGGAAGCTTAGAGTTTACATTATTCTTATTTCTCTGACCATCTTCTCATTACATCAAAATTTACAAATGACAAATAATGAAAGATAATCTATAACCTTAAATAAGCGAGATGAGTAAAAGAAAGCAGAAACAGATACATAAGAAACGAAGATTAATTGAATAGAATGTAGTATTCTCATAAACAGAAAATTGAAATATTCTCTTTTAAATAATAATTTTAATATTGATCTATTATACACCCTATCGTACCATCGTGATCATCATTGTGTAAAGCGGTTGGTAATTTTGCAAGTTTCAGCACCATCCATTTCTCTCCGCTTATTTATTCTTTCTTCAGCTCACGATACCTTCATTCTCCCTCTTAAGGTGAATTTTCAGATGGTTTTGAACTAATCAGAAAGAAGAGCAGAACTTATGGATGTATCCTTGCCATTAAATAAATACTAAAACAAAAACCTTGGGGCTGTACTATTTCTGAATAGGAGGTGGTTAAAACGAATAGTGAACCGATAATGGAATAAAATTAGATAAACTGATATAAGACGAAAATTTGAAATTTTCTATGTTATGGTACAAAGAAATCACCAATCGAACATGCAACCCTCTTACGGGTTAAACTGCACGTGTTACCAATGTCCAGAACTCGAAAAGGATACGTTCTGTACTCTTGAAAAGCCCCGGTTCTCCTACGCTTATAACGGTTACGAGTTATGGTTCTTAGGTGTCAATCTAGTTAAACCATTTTTTGACATTTAAATGTTTTTGTTAATCAACTAATACAACAATATCAGAATGTTTCCCCCCGCACAGTACAGGACTGATCGTTACAAATTGGTCTCCACTATTAAGTTCTTTTCACTTTTGAATAAAAATGTACAATGTGCAGTAAGTTCGTACGGGTACAATTATTTATTAATTCTTCTTCTTACTCTTCTTTATCGTCTTCTTCTTCTTCTTCTTCTTCTTATTATTATTATTATTATTATTATTATTATTATTGATGTTGTTGGAATGGTCTACGTGAGAGCAGGTTTTGTCATTTCACAATTCTCCTACGTCCACGTAGCATCTCATAGCTCATCCTAAAATTACAGCTCCTAATCATTAATCGTCCTTCCAACCGCAACTGCGGCGCATTTGCCAGCTCGCCGGTCATTCGGGCGTCTCACTTACCCTCTACATCAGCTACCCTTCTCCGCGTGCCATGTATCCCGCCCTCATCACCCACTCCCCGCCGCCTGTGGGGTAGCATGGTTGCACGCGGGTAGGGGACCGGGACGGGGCGAGAAGGGGGAGGGGCGGGGCGGGGGGCGGGGGGGGGGGGACGGGGCGTTGTGAAACTTTCAGGCTATTTATTGCCCCGGCGCGTGTGCGGCGCGCCCTCGATTGAGGGGCGTGGCCGCCGCCTCCCGCCCCCCCCCCCCCCCCCCTCCGGGCCGCCGCCGCCGCCTCTAATTGGAAAGTAAAATATTCAGCGCGGCCCGTCGCCGCCCCCGGATGCTTCCGCCGGGACAATGCGTCCTCGCGAAGAGCTGTTGCCGCCGCCGCCGCCGTCCTCATATCCTCTCCGCTTCCGGTCAGCTTACGTGGCGCTCCTGGCGGCGCTTTAGTGGACTTGGCGGCAACCGGCAGCTGTTTCCTTCGGTGTTACTTCGAGATGTTCCTTTGGTCGTATAGTTTGGTTCTCAATCTATTCTGCCTCTTGGGTTTCTACCTATTTATTGAATGCAGAATGAAGTGGAATAATATAAACCTGTTCTCACTCAGATAGAAATCGTGTGTACCCTATGTTAGTAATCCAAAATGTCTGTTCATCATGGGATCAGCATATATATAATGAATTTGTTAAAAAAATACTTCTTGTACAGTTTGACTTTTCCTTCCTGTACTTTAGTGTAAGTAATGGAATTACCTCAACACTACCGTATTAAATTTGCGGTCGTAAATTACCATATTTAAGGTAGTGCAAAAATTTTGCACACACATCAGAATTAATGTCTATTAGTGTTGTTCCAAAGAGAGTGAAGATTTGTAGAGGAGGCGAGGAGATACATGCAATTTTGTTTCTAAAAGTCGGAATGTCTGGATGGATGAAGCTAAAGCTTCATTCTTTATATTTCGTTTTTACAAAGTTTCTGTTTAAAAGGTTGCGTTTTTTTATTTTTTATGTAATAGAAGAAAATTTATTGATAAAAAAGATGTAGTTTCGATATTCTTAAAAATCTATGAAATATTGAAAATTGAAACGTTCGCATTTGTTCATCAAGAAGAGGGAAAATTTCCGTATGTCGCCCATATCCACTAGATTTTCTTCATTTCACGAGTAAGAAAACAATATATTTGAGAATGTGAACGTAGTCTACTCTCCAGGCATTTACTCATTTACGAAACTTTTTTCTCTTCCAGTTTACATCCATATTCTTTAGTAAATATGAATTCTGCATATTTTTTCCTTGTCGTCTAATATAAAATTACATATTCTAAATTGTTATTGCTGAGAGCCTATTTGCCTTATTCTTGTTTGTAAAATATTTAACCTTTTCATTCCTACACCAACTTAAAATTAGAATAACGACTCTGAAGAAAATTATTCAATTTTGAAACAACCAGCCTTATATAAATACAAATTATTGGAAGTTGGGTTTATAATAAAAGTCGTTTATAGTATGAAATAATATTTGCATTTCATGAAGACTGAAGTTTATGACATATTTCATTTTATGTATAATATAATTGCGTACATCTGTTTACGAATAAGATCTGCTTAAAATACAATTTGGACAAAAATAATCACAATAGTTACATCGAAAATAGCTAACGCACTTCTTGTTTTTTTAAATTCTATGCTTATTGTATAGTAACATTACTATTAAATGTTTATGATGTAATATCAAATTCTTCCATTTTCGTCCACTGCGAAATGTATGAGCCTCACCTCTTCCTTCCTATGTCTCTTCGAAAACATCAATTAAATCAACTAGGTAGTTTGAAATATGATATTATGAATTAATATTTGAAAGCTTTTTAATTGTCTTATACTGTCACAACTGACATAAGTATTATAATACTCATATTAAATATGAGAAGCAAAACACAACAATTTTATCAATTGGTATCAATAAAATATTTTTATATTACATAATGCATGAACTAAATAAAATGTAATATAACTTTCGTTTGTGAATTTTACAAAGCAATGAACAGAGACTAACGTTTGTTTGTTCTGAACATCAAACGCCAGTAATATAATGCACAAAGGCATGAAATATTTGTACGTGCGCTGCGTCATTTCATAATTCACCGCCTAAAATGTAATCCCAGTTGGCGGAACAAATTGACGTATTGGTGATAAATCAATTGTTGGCTTTTATATTGTCAAGTGAGGTACATTGAGTGGAAGTATCACGCGAAATGGACAGGATGGAAGGTAGCACATATTGGTGTGCGAGTGGAAGTGAAACAAATGTGGGCTGAATGGATTTGTATTTGAATGTGGCGGTGCATTTAAATGAAGTGACGAGATAAAATTGTGAGGTTTTTGCGATACGCATGTGAAGGCAGGGAATTGCTCAAGTAATTTATCATTCCAATTCATACTGTGTTTTAGAGACGGAACAACCTCCATTAACTTATCAGGTATCGTACGTATCTGCATGTGACAGACATTTTCTATCCACATTTCTAGTGTAAGTGATGTATTACTTGATATGTCTTGTCTACTGGAAAGAAACTGGCGGTGGAATTTCTAAAAGACCAATTATATAAGTATAAAAATGAAGAATTTTATGCGTTTTCTTAAATGATTAATAGTTCTTTTGATTCCTCTCGACTAGCCAAATCGATTTACACTATTATCAATCGGATCTTCGGAAGATAGTGTGTAAATCACTGCACTGTCTATCTAGGGACGGGTCGGGGACGGGTCGGGGACGGGTCGGGGGGACGGGTCGGGGACGGGTCGGGGACGTCGGTCGGACGGTCGGGACGGTCGGGACGGTCGGGGACGGGTCGGGGACGGGTCGGGGACGGTCGGGGACGGTCGGGGACGGTCGGGGACGGGTCGGACGGTCGGACGGTCGGGGACGGGTCGGGGACGGTCGGGGACGGTCGGGACGGTCGGGGACGGGTCGGGACGGGTCGAGGACGGGTCGGGGACGGGTCGGGACGGTCGGGACGGGTCGGGGACGGTCGGGGACGGGTCGGGGAGGGGGGGGGACGGGCGGGGAGGGGGGGGGGGGTCGGGGACGGGGCGGTGTACTCCGATAGAGAAAGCCGTTGCGGAGTGATGCCGAAGGGGCTGGAGAAGGGACGAGCGTGGCGCGGCTCAGCTGTCCTTAGACTCCCAAGTTTATCTGCGCGGGTAATGGCGCGGGCGCCGAAGCAGAGCGGGTGCTTTGCCCCAGCCTACATTGCCCTTGTCCTTCGCGCCGATGACTTCATCCCCTCCCGCTATATTGTTTTTGGTACGATGTTCATCTGCTCTTGTAGAAGGAAATTCTAGATCAGTTCTCATTCCCTCAATAGTCAAAATAAGTTTTTCTATTACATGAATATTTTTCAGATATTTAAATCATAATTCAACCCCTATTTTACTCTTCGAACCAGTCTTGAGTTATAGCGGTGAACTAAAATGAGATTATTAAATAAGTCTGGAGCAATGATGGAATATGAGGGAGGAAAATGAAATAATAATAATAATAATAATAATAATAATAATAATAATAATAATAAAAGAAGAAGAAGAAATCTTCCAGTAATCAAATAATTCCTTTTCAATAATGGAGGAGAATATTCTCCGTGGATGTTGGTCGGACGTACATGTTCCTACTGTGCTTTTGGAGTCTTGGAAAATAACATAGGTTATATACTACATTAAATATAAGATAATTTATATAAATAACCTTTTCATTACGTGGTCTCCATTATTCAGAGATATTGTTTCTTAGATATTTGTAACAGTTCGGAAAAGTATTTGGAGAAGAGAAACCAAAAACCGACAGAATCAAAAACATTTATCGGAGTTCATAACAAGATATTTTAATGAGAATAGGTAAATACCCGCATATATAGACGAAACCACAACCATGTACACTATATTGCCAGGAATTAATGTTCATTTCACTTGGTATTTAATTTTCTCCAGAAGGATACTTTATGCAGTATTTTAACAGAAAACGATGTCATTTTAATACATAGGCATTCTCTTCCTCCGTGTCCTCGAACGGGTTATAAACATTCCACCTACGATTCACAAGTTTTCAAATGAGTCTTCTGACACATATTCATTTTCTAAAAAATGGCTTTGTCGCGCATCCTCTTTACTTAGCGATAAATAAAGTTTAAAAAGTAAAGGAATGTGCTAGATCTGAAGAATGTTTAATGCTATTATTTCCCATCTAAGAATGTTCTTTGCATATTTGTATACTGTGCATTGTTCGACCGCTTAGTTTGTTAATTGCTACAGTCGAAAAAGACTCAATGAGAAAAGTGTTACTAACTTAATTGACGCTATTAATCATCACTTTATCAGACCAGTAATTTTAGTTTAAAAGCTTTTAAGTTCTTGTAATTCTTACGAGGCAACGGTTTTGCCGTTTTCCTTCTGCCTGGAATGTACTAATAGTTATAATTGCCCAATTCTCGGTCTGTCTACTTCCTCCGAAAGCACACAGCCTTTTGAACATTTCACTATGTTTGAGTAATTAATATGAAGGGACAAACAATTTCCAAGAGTTTCATTAAAACTGAAGCTCTCAATGAAATTAACTGGAAAGTTTTGCGTTTAAAATTCTGCGTTATGTTAAAGAACATCTGCCATGCAGAAGCAAGTTCTTAAAGTGTTTGCTTCTCTGAAAGAAGTTCTTAGGTGTGTTTCCTTTAGTTCTCAAGTTCCTTTGTTGCATAGAAATTGCGATTTTAATATCTCTACGCAGGGAATCAAGATACAGCTTCTATTGTGTGAAGTTAGCAAAAAATAATATTGTGACCTATATCTGAGAAGAATCCGCGATGAAAATTTACTCTTCATTGGATCTGTAAAAATCTTTGGTGAATACTTATTCTGCTAAAATATTCTACTTACCAGTGGCATGCATTCGATTTTTAGAATTCTTCCGAATACGAATTTTGTTTTGTTATTTTTTTCGAATTCGGTAAAGGATTCAATAATGCAATCTACCTATTAGCATAAACGATATTTAATTGATAAAAATATTGTTTGTGCTAAAAATAATGTGTATTATAAATACTTAAAGTAGAAGTCTATAGTAACAAAGTCCTTTTGTTAAAGATAAACTCTTGAAGATATTGATTATTCTCCTCATTTATTGCGATTATAAACATGCCTTCAAAAATTATCGTAATAAATTGCAATTATAATAAATTCCACATTGATCGGCCAAAATTTTAATACAGGTACACAAAGGAAGGAAACTATTGTTCCTGGGCATGTGATACAGGTAACGTAGAGGTGACTGAAAGAGCGATCAAGCGATCGAGCATGAAACAGAGAGTATGAGAGAGGGACAGAGAGAGAAGGAGAGAGAGAGAAGGAGAGAGAGAAGGGGAGAGAGAGAGGAGAGAGAAGGAAGAGAGAAGGAGAGAGAAGGAGAGAGAGAAGGAGAGAGAAGGAGAGTGAGAGACAGAGGGAAAAGGGGTTAGTGTCGGGATGCGTTTTAGGCAGGCGGCGACCCGTGGGCTGGTCCTGGTGACCCAGCAGCCTTGCAACCCACGAGGAACAAACAACAGCTTTGGAAAGTGGGGAATAAAAGGGAACGACCCCTCGATCAGATAGCAGCTAGTTTCACAAAGGGGGAAGTAAAGGTACTATACAGAGCGTAAAGAATACTTTGCTCCGTGTTTCATAAACCTCGGTGGTATTCTAAAGGTTTGCAGGCTTGGCTGAGGAACGAGAAATTATGAGGGTGTGTTGTAAAAATATTTTTAGCTGGAAAAGGAACACATAAAACCGACATACTTAATTAGGTATTTCACTACTTAATGTTATTTGTAAGCGTTTCAGACTCGAATATTACACAATTTTTTATCCCACTTATCAATTAAAACGTGGGGTTTCATTTTTAATACACAAAGCAATTTTACAATCTATTTAACACGGAAAATAATGAGCAAATACAAAATAAAAAGATACATGCAATATTAAACTAATTGTACAATATAAAATGAACTTGCCAATAATTAAATTTTTTCACTTAATGAGAGATTGTTTTCTTTTGCCCAATATCAATTCAAGAAATAATTGCTGGCAAACACATCCGAAATAGTTAAACAAAGAAAAGTCTGTCGCGTTTTTATTTTTAATGTGAAGATTCACTAAAGTTGAAGACCGGCTAAAGCTTGTAGTTTCTTCCGAACGTTTGAAGTCCTAATGGCAAACAGTCTTTTTTCTACTTTACGGAAGTCTCGCAATATTTCCCGACGACCAAAATGAGAAAGGCTTTAGAACCTGTGCCATAATTAGTTGCCTGTTCACTTCTAAATCTTTGTTCACTGCGAGATGCAAGATTCCATTTCCAATTGGGGTGAATTTTTTATGATTGCTGTCTAACTGCGTCAGTGTCAATAGTCTGATTAAAGTCAGATTCTCGACGTCTCACTGGTCGTTGTGGTTGTTTCTTCCAATCACTTGGTTTACTGATGTTTAGGAAACACTCCAACTGCTCTCTATTCGTTAGTCTCGGATGTGTATTGCATGATATTCCACAGAAGGTGGTGATGAGTACTTACCCTCTGAATGGAGAGATCGTGCGTCGATGACTTGCGCCTTTTGCCCTCTAGGAACCTTTCCCCTATGGGAATACTCCCAGATGAAGGAAGCTATAAGCACCCGACTAGTCTTCCAACATATTGCTTGATTGATTTTTTCGTGTTTCCGGGCGCGTCAACTGCTTTGGTAAATAGTCCCGTTAGTTTAGTGCATGTTTTTTTTCGCGGGAGCTGGTGGTGATCTTCCCCGCTGGATGGCGAGATCCGGCGCCGATCTACCGTCGGCTAGTCGGGTCTCCCCCTAACCAGGACTCTCCCTCCAGCGGGGCACCGCCCCAACCGGGACAAGCTCTAAGCTCCCGACCGGTCTCCCGGAATATGTGGTAATGTAGTGCATGTTAGTGCAAGTGTGTGTGTAAAGTGTGAGGATAGGACAAGGAAGAGGAAGGACAGATCGCGCGCGGTTCGTGGCCCGTTTGGTAAGGTACTGCTCCGGCATTCGCCTGGTGTTGATCGGAGAAACCACGGAAAACTACCGATCAGAGCAGCCAGCCGCTAGAATTCTCCTCCATACAGCCACTGAATTCGACCTAGCTGAAAAGTTAGTGTCGAAAATCCTGCCGCCGACAGGACTCGAACCTTGGACCTCCAGATCATCCCACATATCTACAACATACAATTCATAGTGTAGTGCCTGTACATGAGAGCACGTATAAGGGGAAAGAATAGAGGAATGTAGGAAGAGAGAAAAAAGATCACGAGAGGACTCGTGAACCTTTTGTTGGGGTATTACTTCGTCATTTGTTTTGTGTTGATTGGAGAAACAATGGAAAACTACCGATCAGGGCATCCAGCCGCTAGAAGTATCCTTCAGAGAGCAGTTTAATTAGGTGTAGCTATATAGCTGAGCGTCGGGATTGGAATCGTAGTGCAGGTCAAAGCCACTGCGGAGCCAGCAGCAATGATGACTCTGTGCTTAACTCAGCAGGGTACACCCGTCAGTTGTAAGCGGTTGCTGAGGCAGCAACGTAAACAACAGACCATGAATTTCGTGCGATTCTATCTTCCCCATCCTGACATTACCCTTTCTTATAGAATCGGATAATGAGCGGATACCTCATCCACGTGAGGGTAGACTTCTGATATGATGACTATGCATTTCAACAATGGAAACCGAGTTAATTTCTCCGCCAATATTTGTAGGATTTGCGGTGGATAAACCGCACTCTTGCTAGATGTTCATGATGTTTCCATGTTTTTCATGACTCCCGTTTCACCATTTCTCTAAAATCTTTCACCACACTGTCGTTATCGCTATTAGCCACTCCTTCAATTCTAACTTGCGGGTCTCAATGATCTTATCTATAGAAGATTATCTAAATTAAAAATAAATTAAAAAATCATACACATATTGCCCTTTACCATGATGTAGAGTAGTCCGAAATCTCTGAGAGTACACCGCTGGCAGGGGAAACCTCTTTGAGAGTAGGAGCATTAGAGAAAAGGATCGCTCGTGGTCAGGACCATAACCATTCACTTCTAGCAAGTAATTATTATTTAAGGTGATGGAAAGTTTCTATAGTCTTGTTGCTAGCTTTTATACTATTAGTAAAATATAAATTTAATTATTTTCTTTTGAACACTATTTCATTAAGAACCAATATTATGTTATTTTCTATTCAAAAAGAAATTCACCTTATTGATTGTAGGAATTTTTAGTTACAAGAATATACGGTAACAATGCTTTATTGCTAATATACGAGAATATATTTTCACGAATTTTCTTTTTAAAAAAAGTTGTGTATGTGAATCTTTGAATTGGTTAAATAGATTAATTTTCACAATTTTTACAATAACTTAATTTTCACAATTTTGGTTTTGACATAAATTATTCATTTACATGTGTTGAAAATATTTTTCCGATATCATTGGAATAAAATCTAATGGAAAATTCAATGGTCCACTTACATTTATATTAATTTACGTTTTTGTAAAATGTGTGTCATTTATCAACGTTGTTAAAAGTAAAGGTAGGGAAACTCTGTGATTAACGAATTGAGGGTGGTGATGGAATCTGTTAATAATTGTGTTTCGACAGCTGGTGCTTCGCCCTGGGTGCCGTGTGCGTGGTGTGTTGATGTGCGGCGCGTCGCCCCGCCGCATTCCTCGCGCCTGGAGGCCGGCCACTTCTATTTCCGCTTGGCGCAGCCCCGTCCTGTCCCGTCGCGACGCCCGTGTTTATACTTGAGGGCCGCCTAGCCACCCGGGGCAGAGAAATTAATCGCTGACGGCAGCTGTGTGAAGTCCCCGACCTCGCGGTTCATTCGCCATTGAACCTCGGCCTCGGTTCCCTTCGTTTCCGTCACCTCTGCCTTCCCTCTGCTCTCCCCTGTCTCTGTCTCCTGTCTCCCTGTCTCCTCTGTCTCCGCCCCGTCTCCCTGTCTCCCTGTTCCTGCTCCCTGTCTCCTGTCTCTGCCCCTGTCTCCCTGTCTTCCCTGTCTCCCTGTCTCCCTGCTCTCCCTGTCTCCTGTCTCCTGTCTCCTGTCTCCTGTCTCGTCTCCTGTCTCCCCTGTCTCCCTGTCTCCCCTGTCTCCTGCTCCCTGTCTGTCTGTCCCTGTCTCCCTGTCTCCCTGTTCTCCTGTCTCCTGTCTCCTCCTGTCCCTGTCTCCCTGTCTCCTGTCTCCTGTCTCCCTGTCTCCCTGTCTCCCTGTCTCCCTTGTCTCCCTGTCTCCTGTCTCCCCCCTGTCTCCCTGTCTCCCTGTCTCCTCTGTCCCTGCCCTGTCTCCTGTCTCCTCTGTCTCCTGTCTCCTGTCTCCCTGTCTCCCTGCTCCCTGTCTCCTGTCTCCCTGTCTCCTGTCTCCTGTCTCCCTGTCTCCTGTCTCCTGTCTCCTGCTCCTGTCTCCCTGTCTCCCTGTCTCTGTCTCCTGTCCTGCCCTGTCTCCTGTCTCCGTCTCCTGCCCCCTGTCTCCTGTCTCCCCGTCTCCCTGTCTCCTGTCTCCTGTCTCCCTGTCTCCTGTCTCCTGTCTCCTGTCTCCCTGTCTCTCCTGTCTCCCTGTCTCCTGTCTCCCTGTCTCCCTGTCTTCCCTGTCTCCTGTCTCTCCTGTCTCCCTGTCTCTCCTGTCTCCTCCTGTCTCCTGTCTCCCTGTCTCCCTGTCTCCTGTCTCCTGTCTCCCTGTCTCCTGTCTCCTGTCTCCTCTGTCTCCTGTCTCCCTGTCTCCTGTCTCCTGTCTCCTGTCTCCTGTCTCCTGTCTCCGTCTCCCTGTCTCCCTGTCTCCTGTCTCCTGTCTCCTGTCTCCTGTCTCCCTGTCTCCTGTCTCCCTGTCTCCCGTTCTGTCTCCTGTCTCCTGTCTCCTGTCTCCCTGTTCCTGCCCTGTCTCACGTCTCCTGTCTCCTGTCTCCTGTCTCCTGTCTCCTGCTCCTGTTCTCTCCCTGCCTCTCCTGTCTCTGCTCTCGTCTCACTGTCTCACTGTCTCACTGTCTCCTGTCTCACTGTCTCCCTGTCTCCTGTCTCCTGTCTCCCTGTCTCCTGTCTCCTGTCTCCCTGTCTCCCTGTCTCCTGTCTCCTGTTCTCTCCTGTCTCACTGTCTCCTGTCTCACTGTCTCATTCTCGTCTCCTGTCTCACTGTCTCCTGTCTCACTGTCTCACTGTCTCACTGTCTCACTGTCTCACTGTCTCACTGTCTCACTGTCTCCTGTCTCCCTGTCTCCTGTCTCACTGTCTCACAGGCGCCCCCGCCGGCCACGTGTTGTTCACAGGCGCCCCCGCCGGCCACGTCGTCTCGGGCGCACCCACTGACCCCACCCCTCCCACCACCCCCACGCCTCGACAATCGTCCCCCTCTCCGCCTCGCCGCCAAAGCCACCTTCCCTTCTCCTCCCTTTTTTTTTTGTTTTCCATCTTCTGAGCTGCCGTCTCCTCCTCCTCCTCCTCCTCCTCCAAAGTCTTCTCTTCATTCTCTTGTATCTACTTCCTTTACACTGTTCACCGTCTCCTCTTCCATCTCTACCTCCCCTCCCTCTCCAACCTGTGCTCCTCCCTTTCCCCGATTCCCATAATTCCTCCGCGTATTCCTTTTTCCTTTCCCTTCCTTCGTTATTTCTACATTCTTCAGTTTGTTGCCTTTCTTGTCACTGTGCAGCGCGGCGCGTCTCGGCTTTAATTAACTGGTTAATTATGAACACATGGATTATTTCTTGCTTGAGACGCAAGCTGTGGGGTGAGGGTGTTGTGGAGTCGCAGCACCCGGGTGAGCGATGAGGGGGTGCTGTTTGCGATACACAGCGAGAGCCACGAGGCGAAGAAGCGCCGGAAAGATCCATGAAAGCAAAGTCGTTGCCCTCGTTTGAGGGTTCAGCCGTTTGGTAGTTGTAGGTTGGATGTTTGTCTCTCCTGATGACAATATTATAAATAAATGAAATAAAACGTAACATGTTTTATTATAAAACCGTATTATGGACTTGTTTTAATGTTATCGAAGAAAATGCTGATCTGTTATGAAGTACTTCTTAAAGGAACGCAGACTTCCTTCTCTTTCGTGGTATTATACACGAGATGCTGGCAATTGACAGTAAAATAATTAATATTACAAATATTACCACGTCATAAATCCTAAATTAGAAAAAAATAAAACAGGATAAAATATAATTTACATAAGTACATTTTACATAAATATAAAGGATAATAATATAAGGATTTCCTATTTTTAAAATTTCGGAAAAGTGTGAGCTGCGACACTAATAAAACTATATATGATTTCTCAAACAGCAAAGACCGGGAGCGGTAGCTCAGTGCATCAACTGATGTCACTGCAGCGCCTCTGACCGGGAGGTCCTAGGTTGGAGTCCTGACGGCGGCAGGATTTTCGACACTAGCTTTTCAGTGCCTGGAGGAGAATTTCAGCGGTCGGCTGCTCTGATCGGTAGTTTTCCGTGGTTTCTCCGATCAACACCAAACAAATGCCGGAGCAGTACCCTACCAAACGGGCCACGGATCGCGCGCAATCTGCCCTTCCTCTTCCTTGTCCTATCCCCTCCCTTTACACACACACTTACACTAACGTGCACTATACTACCATATATTCCGGGAGAGCGATCGGGAGCTTAGAGATTGTACCGGCTGGGGCGGTGCCCTGCTGGTAGGAGAGTCCTGGTTAGGGGAAAATCCCACAAGCTGACGGAAGGTCGGCGCCGGATCTCGGCATCCAGCAGGGGAAGATCACCGCTATCTCCCGAGAGAAAAAAATGCATTACTCTAACGGGACTAATGACCAAAGCAGTTGACGCGCCCGGAACACGAAAAAACCAAACCAACCAATCAAAGAGCAAATAACAGTAGCTATTAATTTAAATAGATTCAAACTACATTTCAATCGTACTCCTCCGAAAATTCGATAACCTAGTATGAACTAAATGACTTATTACTCTGGATCCTCCTAAATGATGAACTCAATGTAAAAGCAGGTCATTCAAAACTGTAAAAATGAAGATAACTTTTCTTTTGTGAAATATCAATATTTCCTACTAGAAACAAAGAAATACAGTATGTACTGTTGATTTCACTGTGAGTGAGAACCATTTGTTTATTACAAACAGTTTAAGAACAGTTAATACATGGAACTTAGAATGTGATGCCTGCTACTTTAATAGAGTCATGCGTATGTTTGATTCAACCCGTTCTTGAAAAACTGGAGAAGATCAAACTATTGAGACACTATTTAAAAGTTTAGATGAGAAATGTTCTGCTTTAAGTTATTTTCGCCAAAATATTTCCTGTCTCAATTTTAGAAATATAAAAACAGTGCTAAATGAATTTTTAAACTATAAAACGTTTTTCAAACTGCTCCCAATTTCAAGTAGTGATAATTAATCAGGAAAATGCTTTTAAACTCATCAAATCTTTTTCAGGGAAATTTCAAAGCTGAGAATTTCAAAGAACTAGTGTAAGGTTTGATGGTCACATGTAAACTGCTTATGTGCAGTAACCAATTAAAATGCTCCTTAACTTATATATAAATAGCGCTGTTGTAGTGGAAGCAAGAGCTGATCAATTACTTCAGCACAATTTTCATGTTCAGTTACCCAAAAAACAATAAATCAAATTCTTTCCGACAAATCATTAAACTTTAAAAAAATTGTTGAATACTGTTACAGACTACGAAAATAGTTCTTCCAAAAGTAAGCCTTATTCACTCTCTGTAATTTTTTGAACAATCGTATTATTTTAAATGCTCTCTCCCCATTTTTGAAATCACCTTCAATTCCGTGAAGGTTATTATCTTAATCGTTCAGCAATCCACTTCACCATTTTCCTCAAAGCACAAAACTTTTCGACCCAGCTCTTTACTTGAGGTCTTTTGTCGAAAACGAAGATGTGGCCGAAGGCTATTTTCTTTACCTCGTGGCGGCTTTTGTTCTCCTTTGAGCGCGCGCGGTGGGGGGGGGGGGGAGCGACGCGGTGGAGTTTAGGGGTTGGGGTGGGTCCAGGTACGGAAGAAGGAGGCGGGTTGAAGAGATGTCGGAAACAGCGAAGTGCTAAGCACAAAGACCAATAGTGGGTGATGAGAGAGAGAGAGAGAGAGACAGACAGACAGACAGACAGACACAGAAACCGAGAAAGAGAGAGAAACAAACAGACAAACAGAAAGAAAAACAGAAAGACAGACACACAAACAGACAGAGAGGGAGGGAGAGAGACAGACACATAGACAGAGAGAAATTGAGAAAGAGAGGGAGAGAGACACAGGCAGACAAACAAAGACAGCAGTACAGACATAAAGACAGACACTCAAACAGAGAGAGAGAGAGAGAGAGAGAGAGAGAGAGAAATATATATATATATACATATATATATATATATATATATATATATATATATATATATATATATATGAACAAGAAGGGATAAGGGTTCCAAAACTAAGGTTGAAGGGAGGCAGAGGTAAAATCTAAGTGTCACTGACGGGGATAGCGAGTTACGAATTGAGGGAATAGGGAGTAGGAGGATGTTGATTTGAGAAAATACAACGGGAGATACGAGGAGGAAAGGGAAAATAACAAAGACGGAAAGAATGGGAGTTAGAGAATGGAAGAGAGAATAAGCAATGGCGAAGAGACTGTGGAGCCTGCAACGGTATAAGAAGGAGATGGTGCAAGGAGAGATGAGGCAGCCCTGGCTGTTGCCCGCAAGCGAGGAAGCGTGTCAAGGCAACGGAAAGAAGGAAACAGCAGGATCAGAACGGACGAGAAGATTGAGCGTAAAACTAGGGAGAGGAAGTAGCCTGGAAGACGAAATAAATGTATAAAAAGGAGGAAAAATATGGAGAAGCAGGGAGCAGTCTGAAAGAAGAGGAAGGAACATAAAAAATTTAGATGAAATGGGCAGGATAAAGAAAGGACAGAGAGAGAAAGCCTAGATCGTACAAATCGGAAAACAAAATCTGGGACGAAGGAAGCTGCTTGAAAATGGGGGAACCTAGTGAGAAGCAGAGGACATACTGAGGAGGTGGAAGCTGATATCCAGAAGGGATTGGGTGGTACGTGCGTGGACGAGTGGATTGGAGTGATCAAGACGCGCTCGTGGCAGGCGGGACGAGCGCGGACAACGCTGCCTGGGCGACAAGTGACGGGAAGGCGGATGAACTGGGAGGACCGGGCAGGGAGCGTGTGAGACGGAAAGGAAGCAACGGTGAAAGTCTTCTGCTGAGCGTTGGGCGAAGGCGATGGAGAGGGCGAGGCGGGGCGGGTGGGATGGGACGGGGGCGAGGGCGGGTGGGACGCGGAGGGCGAGGGCGGGGCGAGGGCGGGGTGAGGGCGGGGCGAGCGGGCAGGGCGGGGGCGGGGCGAGGGCGGGGCGAGGGCGGGGCGAGGGCGGGGCGAGGGCGGGCGAGGGCGGGGCGAGGGCGGGGCGAGGGCGGGGCGAGGGCGGGGCGAGGGCGGGCGAGGGCGGGGCGAGGGCGGGGCGAGGGCGGGGCGAGGGCGGGGCGAGGGCGGGGCGAGGGCGGGGCGAGGGCGGGGCGAGGGCGGGGCGAGGGCGGGGCGAGGGCGGGGCGAGGGCGGGGGGGGCGGGGCGAGGGCGGGGGAGGGCGGGGGGGCGGGGCGAGGGCGGGGCGAGGGCGGGGCGAGGGCGGGGCGAGGGCGGGGCGAGGGCGGGGCGAGGGCGGGGCGAGGGCGGGGCGAGGGCGGGGCAGGGGCCGCCTGCTACAGCGGAGGGGTGGGGGTGGCTGGGCTCGCAGCTTCTGACTTGTGAAAGCGGCGCCGCTGTTTCTCCTAGATAGCGCTCCCCCCGCGCGGTCTGCTATGCGGGATTGCCAAACTTGGGCTTCACTTGCAACTCCGCTTCCTTCTGAAAGTGGTTCCCGGTTAGATATAATGGGCGAGTTGGCGGAGTTGCAGCGGAAGATAATAAATCCGATTGTACTGTGGGTGTGTTGATTATAGAGCCCGGGCTCCAAGAATTTGTAGGAGAACATTTGTTACAAGATGTGTGTTAGTGGCGTTGTGTGTGTATCAGTTTCGTATTTACAGTACAGGTGAACATCTACAGTACAGTTAGCAGAAGGATGACACCTTTTATCTTCATTTGAGTGTGAAGTAGAGTAATAAAGTGAACAAAGAAACGAAAGTATTTATATTTACTTACATAACTTTATTTATTTACAATTTTATTTGAAAAATATATCAAGATATTTTCTGTATTGTGCTCCATTTTCTAAAAAGAAGAATCCTTGTCCCTATAGTTTTGCCTAGTTATTCCAACAATTTTCTGCAGTGATAGAGATGAAGGCCAAACGACTTGTGTGAGAGATACGTGACCTTTGTTTTAAACTTGTGCGTCGTCGTTTCGAAGAATACTCACATTCTAGGAAGTTCCTGGACTTTTCGAACTACAACGCAGAAATGGAGAATAGTGCGTCTAACATACCGCAGGGAAAATCGGATATGCCCTCAATTTCTCCTTTCTCTCATTAAAACGTACCCTACCTTTGGTGGCTGAGTGAAGGTCATGTTGGCAGAAAAAAAAATTATATGTCGATGTATTGAAGAAAATGTATTATTTTAACATATTTGACGAATTTAACACTTTTTAGATTTTTGCTACAATATTTTTAATGAATCCATAAAAATAATTAACTTTTGCTCTTCTTCATAATACAGCAAGCAGGCATTATTAAAAGAAACCAATTAAAAGAAACCAATTACAAGAAACAAGAAACCACAAAATATATCAGGAATTATACACTTCAGCTTATCTCTCGCTAATGAAATATTCGTAAATGATAACGTCTCAAATGATCACTGTCATTTTTTACCTGCAATAGAACTATTTAATACTGATAATTTGATAATTTCAAATACTTAAGTGATAACCACGTTTTGATCGCCTTTTTTTCTTTGTACGTATATTTAAAGCATACGAATTTTCAGTGACTAAACACGAGAGAGAACCTTGAATTCCAGAATGGATGGGGAATCTCTGGAAGGAAGATGAATTGGATCCGCAACCTTGGAAATTCCGCCCTGCGGATCTCCCCCGTGAGCGGGGTGGGGCGCGGAGAGCAGCCAGGGGGGCCCGAGGGGGCCGCTTCGCCCGGGGGGGTGTAAACACGCCGCTTGGCGCGCGGCCCGGGCTAAATCAGATCGCCGATGCGCGCCCCCCCCTCGTGGCGAGGCGGGGCACTCGCCCGCGGCCCACGACCGCCCTTCGCCCTCCTGCCGCTCAAACATGCCACTACCCGCGCCCGCCCGCCCGCTCGCCCGCCCGCTCGCCCGCCCGCTCGCCCGCTCGCCCGCCCGCTCGCCCGCCCGCTCGCCCGCTCGCCCGCCCGCTCGCCCGCCCGCTCGCCCGCCTGCTCGCCCGCTCGCCCGCTCGCCCGCCCGCTCGCCCGCCCGCTCGCCCGCCCGCTCGCCCGCCCGCTCGCCCGCCCGCTCGCCCGCCCCGCGCCTCGTTTCTTGTCTCATTTCCTAAAGCACTTACAAGGTCCAGCTGTCTGTCCCGTCCCGCCTCACGCCGTCCCATCCTGCCCTACGTCACTCCGCACCCCATCCCCGCCCAATTCCCCCCTTCCCCGTTCTACTCCGCCCCTTTCTACTATCCACATCCTCATCGCCTCCTCCTGGGGCCATCCCTGACTGCTCTCTCTCTCTCTCTGTCTCTCTCTCTCTCTCTCGCATCCCCTCGACCGGGACTGGATCCGAATATGTGGAATTTCCAAGGTTGTGAATCCTATCCGTCTTCTATCCACAAATTCTCCATAAATGCTTGGATGCAGGGTTGTACCTCCTGTTTAGTCGCAGAAATTACGTACTCTTTAAAAACGATACAAACGAGCCCCAGCGATCCCGTTCCGACCGCCCAACCTCTCTGTCTCTTACTACTCCTCGCTTACCCAGACCGTTCCGTTTTGCCTCGTCCTTCCCAATAATTCTCAATTCCCACATCTTGATCTGCTGTTCATCTCGTCCAGTCGCACATTGTCGGATGCCATGTCTCGTCACATAACGTTCTCATCCTTCCCTTTCCTCTCCTTCGTTCCCCTGTCAAGCGATTGTTTTCTCAACTCCCCACATCACACTGCGAGTCTCTCCTAATAATCCGATTATTTCTTTCCTCATACTTCACTTCACCGGGGGTTCCCCTTCATGTCTGTCCTTCCAAATCCACCAAAATTGGTATTTCCTGAGATATCCAGCGCCAATTTGTCGCTTTTTGAGTTGTCCTTTCTCCAGGTACCTCTTGCTTCGAGGCACCTTCTCTGGCCGGAATAAGGTTTAAGCTCCCGACGTGTGTTGTACCGTAGTGCATATAAGTGTGTGTGTGTGTGTGTGTATGAATGTGCGTATAAAGGTGAAGGGCTAAGGACGAGGAAGGGAAAATCACGAGCGGTTCGTGGTTCCTTTATTAATCCTGGAAAGAATACGACAAACCAGTATATCAAAGGAACCGACTGATAGTTCTACAGACAGTAATTGAATTCGATCTAGTTAGAATGGAAAATCCACCACAATCAGAATTCGGACCCTAGAATCTTCCGGTCAGCTAGACTACACGGGCAACGACAATGCTACCACTGGAACATCGCGGCTTTTCTCTTTTCACTCTGGCGGAGCGTTCACTCGTTCCGCCTTCATGTGTATCGAACTTGTCCAGCGATAATTCCGCCCCGCGCCCCACGACCTTTACGCGCCCCGCCGCTCGCACGCCCTGCGCCCTCTGTGCGCGGTGCACCCCCGTGCATGGACCCCACGCCCCCATTCGTTGATTGATTGTTAGTGAATCCAGCGCGTCAGCTATCGATGTCGTCAGTCCCGTGGTGGTGTGCATGTTATTTCCTCGGGAGGTGTCGGTGATCTTCCACCACTGGATGGCGAGATCCAGCGCCGAGTGGGTTTTCCTCGGTCAGGTATCTCCCACCACCGGGGCACCGCCCCCGCCGGGACTAGTTCTAAGTTCTCGACCGGTCTTCCGGCATGTGTGGTAGTGTACTGCATGTTAGTGTCTGTGTGTTTGTGTAAGGGTGAGGTAGGACTAGGAACAGGAAGGAATGATCGCGCGTGGTCCGTGGCCGGTTTGTTATGGTACTGCTGCGACATTCGCCTGATGTTGATCGGAAAAAACACGTAAAACTACCGATCAAAGCAGCCGGTCGCTAGAATTCTTCTCCAGACAGCGACTGAATTCGACCTAGCTGACAAGCTAGTGTCGAAAATCCTGTCGCCGACAGGACTAGAACCAAGGTCCTCCCGGTCAGAGGCACTGCAGTGACATCAGTTGATGCACTGAGCCACCGCTCTCGGTGCCCCCATTTGTGGATTGATTATTTCGGGTTGCCAGGCGCGTCAACTGTGCTGGTCATGAGTCCCGTAGTTCATGTTTTTAAAACATTGTTTTATCACGGGATGTGGTGATCAACCCCCGCTGAATGGCGGGATGTCGCTTTGCAAGGCTTTCCCTGTCCAGGTATCTCCTACCAATGGGGCACCTGTCCGGCTGGGATAAGCTCTAGGCTCCCGACTACCTTTCAGACAAGTGTTATAGTGTAGGGCATGCACCAGTGTGTGTAAGTAGAGTGTTGTGAATAGGACAAGGAAGAGGAAGGAATGATCGCGCGCCGTCCATGGTTTGTTTGATAGGGTTCTGCTCTGGCATTTGCCTGGTGTTTATCGGAGAAACCACAGAAAACAAACCGGCAGAGCAACCGGCAGCTAGAATTCTTCTCCCGACAGCAACTGAATTCGACCTAGCTATATACTTGAGTATTAAATATACTGCCACTGTTGGGGTTCGAATATTAAGACCGCCCGATCAGAGACATGTAGTGTCATCAGTTGATGCCTTGTGTCACACCTCAGCTGCTACGCGACCACACGTTTACTCCATTTTGTTTCGCGTTCTGTTCCGTACCCGTGTACCCGACGATTCGTAGAATGAAATTTTCGTTTCAGCACTCGCCGATGGAAAATAATACTTCCGTTTACCGTTTATTGAATTAGAAGTTGCACTCGCAGTAAATGTTTAGCAAAATAGGGTTTCGCGGGGCTCATACTGGGGACAAAATTTAGTATCGGAAAATATAGAAACCATACAAGCGACGCGAATCATCGAGGCTGCTGTTTCGCTTGCATGTCGACGCTTATTGACCACAATAACATGCTGATGTATTGTTTTTACATGATATTGTATGCACAAGGTGTGCCATTTCAGACTCAAAGCAAACAGTAACCCAGGCAGAATTTGAAAACTGCTTGCTGCGCGAAACAATGCAAAGAGTGTCTCTTTCGTGGTTTCATTAAGATCATTTCTTTGGTAGGAAGAATTTTCTATTAGTAACGCTGACGTAATGACAGCTGGGAGTGCCGAAAGTTTTGCCACTATGGATTGCGTAAAGGCTCTTGATTGATTAATTGATTATTTGTGTTTCTCCAGCGAATAAAGTCATAACTCCCGTATGTTCTGTGCATTTTTTATCTCCGTGTGGTGGCTGGTGAGATCCAGCAGTGACCTAGACGTCGCAGGCAATGCTCGTTCTGAGGCCCTGCAGTGATATCAGTTGATACCCTGATTATCCTCAGCCGGTGTCACAGTTCTTTGTAGGCAAAATATCGAAGACTGTTGCACGCAACGTAGGATATTAAACACGACGTAGTGTAACTGCGCCTTCGTATAGGGGCTGGGGCCGATTCGGAATCACCCTGTCGCCTGAAGCCCTCAGCGCACCCCATGAGAAGTCTAAAAGGAGAGAGAAGCCTCTTTCGGATGACGCTCGTCTGTTGGTTGTGGACAACTGTCAGGGAAGTCGGAAGGTGCCCTCATCTACCTCAACCGGTGTCATTACTCTTTGTAGGCAAGAAATCGAAGACTCTTGCACACGACGTAGGATATTAAAGACGACCTAGTGTATCTGCGCCCTCTTATAGAGGGCTGAGGCTAATTAGGAATCACCTGATCAAAGCCGTCAACTGCATTGGTCATTTGTCCCGTTAGTGTAGTGCATGTTTTTTTCGCGGGAGCTGGCGGTGATCTTCCCCCGCTGAATGGCGAGATCCGGCGCTGACCTACCATCGGCTAGTAGGGTTTCTCCCTAACCAGGACTCTCCCACCAGCGGGGCACCGCCCCAGCCGCGACAAGCTCTAAACTCCCGACCGGTCTCCCGGAATATGGGGTAGTGTACTGCATGTTAGTGTAAATGTGTGTGTAAGTGGAGAGGATAGGACAAGGAAGAGGAAGGACAGATCGCGCGCGGTCCGTGGCCCGTTTGGTAGGGTACTGCTCCGACATTCGCCTGGTGTTGATCGGAGAAACCACGAAAAACAACCGATCAGAACAGCCGACCGCTAGAATTCTCCTCCAGACAGCGACTGAATTCGACCTAGCTGAAAAGCTAGTGTCGAAAATCCTGCCGCCGTGGGGAGTGGGAACCTAGAACCTCCCGGTCAGAGGCGCTGCAGTGACACGGAGATGGTGTGGGTGAGTGGGGATGAGGGTGGGTGAGTAGACGTGTGGGCGGGGAAGTGGGCTGTGGCTGTGGCGAAGTACGCCCGCCGCGTGGGGCTAGAGCCAATTATGTGAGTTAGCGCGGGGCCGAGAGACCGCCGGGGGGCCGCAGCGTAGCGTCTTGGCAACGCGCGCCTCGGGCGGTGCGAGACTTGCAGGTGGCCACGGCGACGGCAGAGAGGAGGAGAAAGAGTGAGAGTTGCAAAGGTAGGGATTACTAAAAAAAAAAGATACTTTGATATTCTCGTCTCAAAAAAAAAGATATCTAGAAATGTGGTGAGTCGCTGTACGTGAAATTTGCTACTGTCCTTGTCCATTTTCAAAATTTAATAAATAGAGCGGACATTTTTATTTGCTTTAAAAACAAAAAAACTAATACCCGTGAGAATATTCTTTTTAAAAAATGACAATATAATCGTACTGGTGCCCAAATTTAAACTTTAATTGCAAAGATTACTCTAAAAAATTAACAAAAAGGTTTCATTTTGTATATCTTGTCATAAAAACGTAACCCGTAGCATCAAGAGACACGAAAACCTAGTTATCAAGTCTCTAATGCATTATAGTCGTATGTGCGTTTCATTGAAACGAGTGACTGTTGCGGGCTTGCTTGTGAATCTGGTATTTTCCGTTATCACAATCTGTGAACTCCAATTTTTTGTGTTAAATCTGCTTCATGGATGTCTCGGAGTAATTCCTTATTGAGCAGTACAAATATGGAGGTTTTATGTGGATGGTCTTTCATAAATTCGACAACTCCGTCATCCTCCCTTAGTGTATTATATAGAGGTGGTAAATATATTAACATAAATATAGAAATAATCAAAACAAGAAAACTGTACATTTAAATAATGTTTAAACACATAATTTTAACCCTCCAAATTGGTTTCTGAGATTACTCTTTCCCATAATCAGTGATTTACAGTTAGGAACGGCAGACGATGAGAAAAGTAATCCCGAAAGTTATTTCTGGAACGTAGGATTATGATTAATAAATTATGAAAACCTAAAATCTTCATTTGATGAATTTTAATAACTTTCATATGAATTGTCACGAGGCATCTATTGCATTCACTGAATTCATTCTACATGCTAGTTAATAATAATATTACCCTCTCAAATATCAAGGAGAAAATATAACTTGGCTCCCAAACAACAAGCCAGACAAATATCTGGGAGATCTCTTTTTGATAGGCGGCTCACCTGGAAATCAAATATTCTCCACAGAATAACCCTGGAAACCCGTAGAACCCACCAATTATATTCCATACTCGAAAAGTCATCACCCTTGCAACTCATGTCGCTACTCACCTATACCAATCAATGATCTGCCCAACTTTATCCTACGCTTCTCCTATCTGAGCCTCAGCCAGCAAATCGAACATCCAAAAAATGCAGATTTTCCAAAATAAATTCCTCCGAACCATCACTAAAGCTCCATGGTTTGTACCTAACTCCAGTTACATAACAAACTCGGAATTACTCCTATCTCCGTCCATTTTCCCCTCCTATCCTCTCGCTTCTATCCTAAAATTCCCCAGATTCCCTCAGCCGTACATTTGAAAATCGGAAAACAAAATCCTCACCACAATAGACTTAAGCGAAAACTACCACGACAGTTCTTCGACCCTCCTTGATTATCATGAACCCGATGTGGTTTCTCACATTTAATTCACATGTACTCAATGTATTCATGCCTATAATGTTTCTTAATCAATGTTAACGTAATTCAATGTAACATCACTGTATCGTACTCGGATGCTGAAGGCCTTCGGGCCAAGCAGAAATACACGAAAAAAAAATATTACAAATGATGTTTGACCGTTAATTTTAGAACCAAGTGTACAACCTTAAAGTCAATCTTAAGCTGGGGCAGCGAAATGGGAGGTGGCGGCAGCGGCGATTGGCATGCCGTTCGCGGCGGGGCTGCGTTTGGCAGAGCGAGCGTCGGAGGCGGTGCCGCGTGCGGTAGGGCGGCGAAGAGCCAGCGGGGATTCCAGGGGGATTGGTCGGCAGCGGAGGCCTTGGGCTGTTGCGAGGCTTCTGACGGGCGCGCTCCAACGAGTGCCTCCAGAGCTCCGCGAGATCCTCGCTCTTCTGTTCGCGAGGGCTGGGTGGGCGTGGAAGAGGACGCGCAGATTAGAGCTAATTCCACTGTGGACTGCGTTTCATCAATGTCTCCATTCAGCGGAGAAGTAAACAAATCGGTGGTGCACTAGTGAGAAATCTGTTAATTCGTCGGTTTTAATTAAGTGAAAACATCGATACAGAAAATAGTTTTACTTTTCTAGTAAAATGTTCATAAATTCTCTTCATGATTTGGCCAATATATTGTGGGAATTCAGATTTGGTGTTGTTGACGTTCTTATGAAAAGAAATAAAAAGGGTAATCCTTATAATATGTTGACGAAGATGACCTCTTTTATTTGTTCTTAGCCAATATATTCAGTCGTTCCTGTATGGTATTTAGAGACAGCGTATTCTCGGTTAAATTGTTTAACTATGAAGACTAGACAAGGATATTTATTCACCAAACAAAGAACAGTCTCATCTAGCAACGGAACTCAAGTAAAACAAAATTCGAGCAACATTTCAACTCATACATTTACGTTCCATACTTATAGAGAAAAAAATAACGTAGATTCTTATAGTTATTTGAATACGTTTTGGTGATCGGTATCCCGTTGGAAATTTTTGATTTTCAGAAAATGCCATTTCTTTGCAATGAATACCTGATGCCCAATTCAAATACTCTGCGCTTCAAGGTGACTCGCTGCGTTGAAGGGTGGGAGCGAGAGATGAGGTTGGCTGAGAGATACGTTTCGATGCGGCGGTCCGTCATAAGTGACTCACAGCATCGATTGATGTAAGTTCACTGTTTCTGACGTGGACGTTGTTGGGTTCGGGTCCCGACGGCGGCAGGATTTTCGATACTAACTAGATTGTTAGGTTGAGTTTAGCCGCTGTCTGGAGGCAAATTCTAGCGGCCGGCGGCTCTGGTCGGTAGTTTTCCGTGTTTTCTTCGATGAACACTAAGCGAATGCCAGAGTAGCACTGACAAATCGGCCTCGGGCCACATGCGATCTTTCCTTCCTCTTCATTGCCCACTCTCATTTCTTACTCACACCCATACACACTCATACATGCTCTACTACTACAACGTCCCCGCAGGGGGGATCACGATGACGAAGGTGGAATGTCGTAGACGACCACCCGAATCGTGAGTGTCGCGGCGCCACTCACGTCATTAGCTTGAATGTGGAGGCAGTGAGAAGGCGATGTTAAGCTCCTGATAGTCTAGCTACCCGCCAATTGGGCCTATGGCGCATCTACCTTTGAGCAGGATCGGGTGAAGGATGCTTTCCGAAGTACTCCGGATCCCACTTTAAAGTCCGGCGGGAACCTAAATACCACCCGTCAGGGTCCGGCGTTACCCGCGTCGATAGCTGGTGGCAAGCAATGTGGAGACGGGATGGGGGCTCCGAGCCGCGTGGACCTTAGTTCTGGCGGCCCCCAGTTGCGCTCTCTGCTTCTTCGTGGCAGTGGTCCGATACTCTGGACAAAGAGGAGGGAACATGTTCCCGGCGCATGTGAATGGCGTACTGTTTTGACTCCGGTACTAGCATGGATAGCTAGGAGCTCTGAGATAGCAGGGCGGCCTAATGTATACAGTGTATGGGGAGGTTGCCGTGAGAGTCAACTGCGTTCTGGCGGGATCCACATACCAGCCCAAAGACGGCCCAGAGAATAAAGGTAGAATAAATCGTTGGCGTATAGGTGAGAGATGTTGGGTCGGGTTTTCGGGTCTTGGAAATACTGTAAACGGTAAAAATTTCCTAAGTTCTTAAAATTTTCCGATTTGCTAGTTTGTGGAATATTTTAACTGTTAACATTTCCTAAAAATAAATTGATTATATCCACATTTTTAATTTTTTTAACTTTATTTAAGAACAGAATAGTTTTACGAAACTTTATAATATAATAATAATAATAATTATTGTTAATATTAGGAAATATACGCAAAATCATTTACCATTACCACTATTATTATTGAGTTTCTCTCAAGGCTTGAACTCTTGACTTGATGTGTCTTCGCTTGTATGCTGACGAGATTCCCTCCCTTTCTAGTTTTTCTTGGGGTAATTCAAAAATACGTACGCAATTTTAGCTTTTTCAAAACTTCAATGAACCAATAAACAGAACTTATTAACATTTCACTGATTCTTTCTCTCTTTTTCTTTCTTTTTTTTCTTTCCTTTCTCTCTGCCGTTCCATTCATCCCGATTCTTTTCCGATTTCCTATCAAACTCGTCCTCCCTGGCTTTCACTCCTGTCATTCATGTGAAAATCTTCATTCAAATTGCGTGCGTATTTTTCATTGAATGACTTTCGTTATTATGTACTATTGTAATAAAAATTCTGAAAGTGGTCAGGCGGAAGAGTAGGCAAAATGGCCTGAGCCTCGCCACCAATAAAGGCATTTTATTATTTTATTTATTTATTTATTTATTTATTTATTTATTTATTTATTTATTTATTTATTTATTTATTTATTTATTTATTTATTTATTTATTTATTTATTTATTTATTTATTTATTTATTTATTTATTTATTTATTTATTTATTTATTTATTTATTTATTTATTTATTTATTTATTTATTTATTTATTTATTTATTTATTTATTTATTTATTTATTTATTTATTTATTTATTTATTTATTTATTTATTTATTTATTATTTATTATTTAAAGACGTACTTGTGCGCCTGTGGGGGTGAGGAGGAGAGGGTAGCGCCTAGATTCCCACTCCGGGGTTCGTCCCTCTGGTAAAGGACAAGTGTGCGATAGGCACACGGTAGACATATGCACACTACTACAACGTATGTAAGCCTTCGGAAGCTTATGGCTTTCTTGACCACCCTGCTGAACTGTCTCTACAGGATTTTAATTGCATATTTATGTTCAGTTTCTTCTTTGATTCCTCGAGAACGGTAAGTGAGTTTCTCTATTAAGAGAATGAATGACAGGACAAGAGTGTGTTTTTATATTAGTCGAGAGGACGCAAATGATACTAAATGCCTTGTTTAATTTGTATTTTCTCATTTACGGTAATTAAAAAATGTTAACTAGAACAGATTTCGTTTTACAGCAATTATCACAATTAGATTTAATTTACGCTTCCAGTAACCTCAAAACCTTAATAAAGCGTCCACTTCAATTAGCGGCCATCTTTTCCCGGAACCATTTGTGACTGCAGAAATTAGGTTTTACTGTATTTCAATTGTCCAGAAGTAGCAAAGAAGTTGATTTTTCGCGAAAACAAAAATGGAAAGTCAGTACAGGAAACTTCCTTAAATAACAAATAGAGGAAACATGTTACATGTTGGAATAATTAAAGGACATTTATGGAGAAAAACATTTTTCTTGGTTCGAAAAATAAATGACTTTTCTCAGATTAAAAGCGTTCTCGTTTCAAAAAAAGACTATTTTCTAGATGTCACTTGGCCATCGAAATGATAATGATTTTCACAAGCCGATGCACGCTTTAGAATCTTAATCTAAATTTCTTCAGGGCCTCCATCAAGGCAAACTAGCAGGAAAACTTGTTACGGAATCCTAAGACCTCATTTAAACGTGTTCTTTTGCTTTAGGATTAGTAATGATGAATCAATATTACACAAAATTCATACGATTTATTGAGAAAAAACTTCAAATTCAGAATGGACTTTAGTGACCATACTTCGACAGCCTTATTACTAAGATAGAAACTAGATTTCATTGAAGAAGATATATCTGCCCAAAACTAGTGATTTACTACTCCCACTAGAATTTCCAACTCGTCCTTGTTTGTTTAAAAGGGGATTCCTTTCAGATCTGAAGGCTCGTATTCCGTTCTCGTGAAGAGTATAGCAGAATGTCTGGCCCCAAACATTTACCCTTGGTTCCAACTTACTTGTTGGCTGACATTAATAACGTTTTCTCTTGGGTCCTCAGGGCAACTGTTGTGAGGTGCAGTTGTTTTCTTTCTGTGCTCTTTTCAGAAACCTTTTCAAGATATCATTTCCTTTATGACCACAATTAACGCTAATTCCATTTTTAGAATGTAAAACTCGTAAGTATACTATTGCGTGATGTTATTGTTGTAGCGATGATACAAATGACTGTAAATCAGCATGTTAAAAAATTTTTAAACAACTTGACAGTATTTTTTCCTAATAATTAAACACTTTAAAACTGTTTAATGAGCCTAGATCCAAAAATCCCAATCGTGCGTTTTCTTGCATAAGCGTAATTTTGGCTTGGGACTTTGTTTCAAAATTTTGCGAGCGTGAGAAATGAAAGGAGGGGATTATGCTGAAAGTTATATGTATGTAGTTTTATTTTTTACTCACTCAACATAACATGATACCGTCATTGCAGTATCAGTCAGAATCCTCAAAATGAGTCAATTAGAATATAGACCCTATAATGAATATTACTGTCGACAAACGTATAAAAACCGAACTCATTTACAAATTACCACGATATTCCATGCAATGTTCCATCCCTCTTCACTAGGGGTATTCTTCACAATACAGCTGTGGAGAATCAAGCAGTATTATTTATAATCCAGCTGTGGAAAATCGACTGCACTAAAAAGTCAATACATTCGTTCTGTAAGTAATCACTGCGCGAGATATATTCATATTCAACGACCCCCTAGCGCAGATACGAAGAGAAAAAAAGTTAAAAAGTAACGAACAAACTAAAAAGTGTGAATACAACCGAACACAACTAACATTTGGCAAATATCAGATTTCAGGTACAAATGCCTTTGAACGCATCAACTATCAATTCCTCTGACATAGAACTATACAATTCTCGTAAATTGTAAGTTACTATAGAGTCTGCACGTTTACGTAATAGTTTACGTATTACGTTACGTTTACGTATTACGTACTCACGCAATACGTAGGTTTTTATAGTGTCTGCACATTTGTGGGGCTCCCAACCGACCGGCTCTGTTGAGCTGCAGTCTTCCTGCAGTCGCCACCGCAACTGGCGCTCAGATCGTCGCGTCGAGAGGGTCGGTCGACAGCAGTGGATCGCTCGATCGCGACTCACTTCCATGAACTCGCGCGGCGCCGCTCAGCGCACGAGGCGCGGGTGGGGCGGCGGCTCGAGCTTCGCGGGAGCAGGTTTGGGACGAGTGGGTGGGGAAGGCGGGGGAGGGGAGGGGCGAGACCCGCAGGGGCTGACGCAGCGCGTCCCGGTTGCCCCTCCCGCCCCGCCATCCGCGCGCACAGCGCTGCCTTTGTGCGGTGCGCAAACACTACCGCCGCCGCGCCCGAGGTCGCCCTGCCCTGCTCAGCGCAACCCGTTCCCGAAGCGTCCCGCCCCCCGCGACCCCCCCCCCCGCCTTCATCATCCACCCCGCCGTCAGCCCTTCTGCGCGTCCCGCCCCAGTTCGTTCCACTCCCCTGCAACCAGTTCTTGCTCTCCCCGCCCCCGCGTGTCCCCGCCCCAGTTCGTCCGTCCCCCTCGCGACCAGTCCTTGCTTGTCCCGCCCCCGCGCGTCCCGCCCCAGTTCGTCCCGCCCCAGTTCGTCCGCGCCCCAGTTCGTCCGCCCCAGTTCGTCCCGCCCCAGTTCGTCCGCCCCAGTTCGTCCCGCCCCAGTTCGTCCCGCCCCAGTTCGTCCGCCCCAGTTCGTCCCGCCCCCCCCGCGCCCATCGCCGCTCATTCCCACCGCGCGTCCCGATCACGCTCGTCGTTTTTCCAGAACCCAACCAGCCCACCCCTACCGATGCCATGGCTCATCTCGGCCCTTTTCACCCCGCTATTTCCTTGTCTCCATACGCCTCACCCGCTGCGCATCTCTTGCCCCGTGTTTCGCTTCAGTCCTCCTTTCTGTTCGTCTGGAAGCCACCCGACCCTCCCCGTCAGCCACCCTGCCCAGGTACTGCCCAGCCCTGCTCACTCAGTTCAGTACCGTACTTGTTGCTTATCCTCCGTTTCTTACTCTTCTCTCTCTATCCATTTTCAGGTTTCAACTATGCTATCTCTCTTCGCGCCCCATCTCCTAACTTCCCCCTTCCCCCCAAGTGCGCACCCCCCCTTCCCCCCATCGGGATCAGCCTCGCCTAGCGACGCGCCTTCATTGACCTCACTCCAGCCCACCCACTTGACTCGATCTGCAAACCCGCCGTTCCCGTTCCACCTCATCTCGTTCCAACTTGCTCAGGTCCACCCTTTCAAACTCCAACCACAACGTCCCCCCCTCACTCCGCCTAACGGCTACAGCCTACCATTCCATGCGCGATTCTCCTTCCAAACTCAGGTTCTGCTTTGGCTCTCCTTGCTCTGTCCCTTCCCATACCATGTTATTCCCTCGCTCCCCTCTTGCCCCCTCAACCTCGACCCGCTTGAACTCCTTATCCTGTCCCATCCTATTCGTGAGGCCAAGTACCATCCCTCATCGCTTCACTTTCTCACGTACCTTCTTCTGCCACACTAGTGTCTCTCTGCCCCCTACAAGTGCCGTCCCATCTTGACAGTGACCAGACTCCAACCATCTCATTCTCGTCTACCACTCACCCCTGTCTCAACGCCATCACGTTCCTTCTTGCAGGGTTTTTAAACTCTCGATACTCCATGCCATAAAATTAGGAGTAAAATTTAAGATGTTATTATTTGCAAAGTAATAGTATGCAAAGTTATTGTTTACATCACAATACAGAAAATGTGAATTACGTGAAACTTTAATGTAGTTGAGAAATTTTAAATTGAGTAATTTCAAATTTACGTTAGAATGAGGCCTGTTTACAGCATTGAAGACCAATTCATGCGGTTTCTCATACCATATATTTAAAGCCTCGATATTCCATTACTACGTATGTATTTCCTTATTTGAAATGACTCTTTAGAAATGACTATTTAGAAATTAAGAATTTAATGTTACAGATTCATAGAACTAATATCTGATGGAAATTCATGAGATTGGAAGGTAAGTTTTTCCTAGCGTTGCCGAATTAGTGACATTGGTACTATAATATCTACCATTCGTTTGGCAATTTTAAGAGGTCGTTGTAAATCTTGTGCCGTAAGCCTGGACTGTCATATGGTTTCTTCCCCATCTCCTACTGAGTAACTATATCACTGTGACTCCTCGTGCTATCGGAGGTCTGGCCCCAGCCGGTTCAGAACACTATTTTAGAATTATACCCAAACGTAGGATGTTGGAACGAGAGTCTTGTTAAGCCAGGATAATCCAGGATTTCCTTCGTTTTATTCCTACCCGCTGCTGTAGACCATTTCGCTTTTTCCTCTGCATCCCACTTTACATGTTTTCTTCTGTATCCATTTTTACCATCTATTACAATGGTTCGTCTTCACTGCAACTATATGATATGTAGTACTTTCATATTTTTTTTAGAAATAATGTTCTGTTCATGTTGTAAGGGATGCTTAATCGAAAAGTTAACTTGCTTAAAACATTTAGAGAGATGAATTGGATGGTTACAGCTGGAAATATGATTCAGAATGAAGTGAAACAGCAAGTTGATGGCAGTATAAATTGCTTCAGAAACTGAAGATTCTGGGGATTGGAAATTGGAAAAATGTGAAATTAAACCGTAAAATAGTATAAGATACACTTGTCCCTAACAAGATACACATTGAAATTATGTGCTAATTGGTGAAGAGGAAGGAGGTCGTTCTACTCGGGAGAAAAAAAATCAAGAGAAGATTTTCGAATTTTCACTATAGGTTAACCAAGTGTATTATTTACGAATCGAAACAAATATTTTTTCTAAAGAGAATGTGTAGATTTCTCGACAGAGTAATCATTCATTTTTTGTAAGTTTTTAAATTGATTTCATAATCAACTTTTATTTTTCATACATTTTACATTACGAGTGTCTTTAATGGGTGAGCATTTAACCTGCGAAATCGTTTGCGTTGTGCTCTCGGCACATTGCGAAATTGCGAAGGAACTTTCGCTCCCGCCCGCCTCTTCATCCTATCAAGTGCAAATGCTTGCGAAAGTTCTCCCCTACCGACGCGAAGAGTTCCAAGTGATAAAGGAGAGCGCCGGAAATAAGCTTCGTTTGTAGCGTATACAGCGAAACTTGCAGTAGGAAGGGGGAGAAAAGGTAGCTATTCAAACTTCTCTAACCCATTTCCCCCCCATGCGGATGCGTGATGAAGGGCCACCTGTATCTGAGTTGCCAGAGAGATAAATTGCGTTTAACGATTAGATAAATGTGTGCCCTGAGTGCTTTAATACGAACATGGAAGTGTTTATTAAGTTCAGAAATTTTCTAGTTTTGAAACACGCATTTGTTTGTAAGTTTTATGCTCAATATATACATATTATCTATGCTTCTCGTATCTTAGAGCCAAGGGGATTCTTTTTTAAACTCATGCTTCTGAGACTCTTTCCAAGAAGACTGAGAAACAATGATCGAAATATGTATTTATGATACATATGGGTGAGGAATGGTCCAAAAATAACTTTAGTTGTTTTAAGCTAATTTTATGTGTCTTAAAAATTATACATTATAGTATGCAATTATATACTGTAACAGTGTCTTAAATTATTTACTATACTATTCAATTATATACATCGCAGAACAAATGATAGTGAAATATAATTGTACTATTTTTTCATATTCGGAATATAGTGAACGTTTTACAGCAAAAAAGTCTGAAAATTATATTTACACATTATAAATTTATTTTTCTGTGTTAAATATCAGATGAAGTAAAGATAATAGAAGTATTTGAAGAAACGAATTTTTTAAACGCACAATATGAAATTACTGGTTTCAGTTTGCCAGACGATATTTTGTCGTAGATTGAATTTTATGTCTTTTACTTCCAACTCTCTTTCCATTATGCTTGTTGATACTGTTAATTTTAAACAAAAAATATATAATGGTGAGAAAATGGATTATTGTTATGTGTTGATACACTAACCTATTAGGAATCACTCCACAATCATGAAAGGGCAAAAAACTCACAAAACGAAAATCTAAAGAGGCACACGCGCTGCAATGAAGATTGCATTAAGAAACATGTTAACACTTCCGATCGCATGAAAGTCTCATTCCGTCGCTTCCAGTGTATTCACCACTTTCACGCACAGACCTTTGAGTCTAACCCTGCCAGCACAGTCACCGTTTTCCTATAGTCATCACCATGTCTGCGAATCTACATTTACTCTACCGCTCTACTCCACTTTCTTAACCGCCAACACAACTACCCATGTCATTGTCATCGCAACCGCCTCCAACCCACTCGAGTCATCCCTCCCAGCACCGGGCCCTGCTACCACGCCCGTTCTCGCTCTCTTCCCGCTCCCGACCCGCTCCCGACCCGCTCCGACCCGCTCCGACCCGCTCCCGACCCGCTCCCGACCCGCTCCCGACCCGCTCCCGACCCGCTCCCGACCCGCTCTCGACCCACTCTCGACCCGCTCTCGACCCGCTCTTGACCCGCTCTCGATCCGCTCCCGACCCGCTCCCGACCCGCTCCCGACCCGCTCCCGACCCGCTCCGACCCGCTCTCGACCCGCTCCCGACCCGCTCTCGACCCGCTCTCGACCCGCTCTCGACCCGCTCTCGACCCCCATCGTTGCCTTCTATAAGATTGACATTGAAATATAACCTTGTAGCAATTGCTATTTTATTACACACTATTCTCTTTCATCATACATTTCTCGTCATCTCCGTCACAACCTTCACGACATGGTCCAGCCTCAACAACCTCCAGCAACACCCATCACTACCACCCGTTCCTTTATGCCTTGCGTCGCGGGCTTTCCGCTGGAGCGCGCCAGTCACTTCCGTTGCATTTTTCATGCGAATCCGGATCAGGCGTACAAATGTTGCACTCCTACCTCATTCGATATAGTTTAATGAAAGAGTCTCGGTGTTTGGGTAAAAGTAATCCTTCAGGATATTCGGATCGGTATAAAACGCAGTGTAAGCTCTGCTCGCGGCTAAATACCGACGTATAAATATCGATATGCATGTAACTGCTGGGAATTAAATCCGTATTTATTTGCGGGCGACCAGACTGCGATAGGGACTGAACGATTTGAATACTCGCGAGGCCCCGGATTCATTGAACTGCAACGCCTCCTTTCGAGGAAATGTATCTTTGTACAACTGTTTTCATCGTTCGTGTACCGGTAGCGGTAGCTCAGTGCATCAACTGATGTTACTGAAGCGCTTCTGTCCGGGAGGTCCTAAGTTCGAGTCCTGACGGCGGCTGGATTTTCGACTTGGCTTGTCTCGACTGGGGCGGTGCCCAGCTGGTGGGAGAGTCCTGGTTAGGGGAAAACCCCATTAGCTGACGGTAGGTCGGCGCCGGATCTTGCCATCCAGAGGAGGGAGATCACCGCCATCTCCCGAGAAAAAACATGCACTACACTAACGGCACTAATGACCAAAGCAGTTGACGCGCCCGGAAACACGAAAAAATCAATCAATCAATCGTTTGTATCTGTATATAACTATCATTGGAGATTTTATTAAACAAGATAAGCTTTAATGAAAGATAATATTTTGTTTTCTGAAAAAAAGTAATATGACACAAAACTACATTAGTTCTAACTTCATATGCAGAGATTTGAATTTACCTTTGACTAATTCATGGCTCGAACTAACACAGAAACAATGAAAGGATAATCTTATGATACGTATCCCTGGTGACGAAACAAATGCATAATTGTTAAATAAATATTTAGTGAAACTACGTCCATTAGCCTCAAAAGCTTCATTCCGGAGATGGCGATGGTCTTTACCCGCAGGAGGCCGAGATCAGATTAGGAGAGAGGAAGGAAAGATCGCGTGCGGTCCGAGGGCCGTTTGCATTTGCCTTGTGATGATCAAAGAAACATACAAAACTACCGATCATAGCAGCCAGCCACTAGAATTCTCCTCCAGGCTGCGAGTAAATTTGATCTAACTACGTAGTTAGTGTCGAAAATTCTATCATCGTCGGGAGTCGAACCAAAGACCTCAAAAATTGATTCCAAATTAGATTCAAAAGTTGATAACAATTCGTTACTAATTTGTTAATTTTCTGTTATTCGCAACATATTCCTTAAGCATAAACTCGACTGCTTTTAAAGCTAAAGTATTTAAAGCTGCAAGCTATTACAGGAAACCACTGCAGTTTTGTTCTTTTAGTCACATTTTTGTAATATAATACATACGTACTATTAAATATCCTTGGCGTTTATTAGTGTTTTTCGCAAAGGGTGTAGCCGAATAAGGCGGCTGTCCCTAAAGAAGACTGTCCCTAAACCAAATCGATAATCGCGATACTCATATGAAATAGAATACAAAATGACGTAGATTCACAAGAAATATGCCTCCTAGGGCATCTTTTGTAGAGATACAACGAGAAACGTGTTTTGTATGCTTTACTTTTTTCTCAGCATCTATTACGTGTATTAGTTTGAAAAGATTTGCAGAGACGGGGAAAGATAGTTTAATTTGAAGGTATTTTTTGTCAACGAATTTTGACACCAAACTCATATAGAAAAAATAATTTGAAATTCATTTCCAACGTGATAACGGAGGAGTACTGTCCCAATTTTCCCCCTAAAATAAGTCTTAGAATATTCTATAACTATTTTTTCAGATTTTTAAACAATGTGGACGGCAGTGAAAAACTATTAAAATCATTTTTTCAGCAATACAAGTAATTATCCTCTAGGGAGTGACTTAACTCCATCTAGGTAGCTAGCCTGTGTCGACAATCCTGCCACCGTCGGAACTCGATTGATTGATAGTGATTCCGGACACAACTACTGAGGTCATTAGTTACGTAAGTGGAGTGCATGTTTTTCATCGGCAGAAGGCGGTGATCTTCCTCCGCTGAATGACGAGACCCGGCGCCGACATACTGCCAACTAGCGGGGTTTTCCTCAACCAGGTATCTCCCACCAGCGGGGCACCGCCCCAGCCGGGACAAGCTCAAACCCTCGACCAGTCTCCCGGCATGTATGTTAGTGCATGTTGGTGTACGTGTGTGAGTGTCAGGGATGAGAATGGGGTAAGGATGAGGAAGGGAAGATTGCGTGAGATCCCTGGTCCGTGTTAGGGTATTTATAGGGTATCAGGTATTCGCCTGGTCTTTATCGGAGAAACCACAGGAAATACTGATCAGAGCATCCGGCTGTTAGAATTATCCTCCAGACAGCGACTGAATTCGACATAGCTGACAAGCTAGTCACGAAAATATTGCCGTCGTCGAAACTCGAACCTAGAACTTCCCGGTCCAAGTCACTGCAGTGACATTTGTTGATACCTTCAGTCATCTCTCCCACTGACATGCATTTATTCCATTTACCTATAAAGTAGGGAAATAAATTAGTCCTGTTTGAAGAGTATGCAACTCCGGGCCACGCCCCCTACACTCCGCTCCATCTCGCCTCACTTCGCTGGTTCCCACTCCACGTCGCTTCTTTCCACCCCACATTGCACCACCAGCCCGCCCCGCTGCTCCTGCCTAATTCCGTTTCTGTCCCCCCGCCTCACCCACAATCACCCGTTCCCAGTTCCGACCAGCAGTTGCCTTCACCACTGCTCCGCAAACGCTAATGTATTGTAAAAACAAAACAAATTTGCGTGAAAGCAAATCAGAGGATAACATTTTGAATCGAGAACCACGAATCATTTTTTTTCGGGGGCTTGAAAGTGTTCGTACAAAATTTGGTTCAAATTGCTCAATAGCTTTCCGAGAACTGTTGGAACAAGTACATAGAAATTCACTCATTTTCTAACGCCTACGCCCCTCGCCACTGAATTCCAATTACATTTTCCTGAAATGTTTGGAGTATGCGGAGTGTAATCTGCCGCTCTACTGAAGTTTATAGCTGACTTTTTGTAAATAAACGGAGCACTTGTACAAAAATATAGGTTGAAATAAAGAAGGCTAAACATGCAAAATATCATCTAGAAGAGAAAAATATAAAATAAAAAAGTATGTATTGACGCGTCTCTTCGGGCTCGTTTTGCATATAATGTTAATTCAAATTTACTGAGATTATTTTTGCTAAATAGCAAACCTAAGATTTCACATGATCGTTTTCTAAACGCTGCGTTAAAGTCGACACCGGAACTCGTATTCCGGCGGGGAGGAATACTGGCACCTCCCTGCTATAACGTGCACTACACTTACGGAACTAATGCCCAAAGTAGTTGAGGCAGCCGAAAACTCGAAATCATTTAAAAATGAGTACCCATGTGCACTGGGTTGATTAACAAACTTGATTAAACTGCTGTTGCGTAGATGTAATTGAACCAAGGCCTTGCTTCGCAATCTTCTCGTCACCTTCACAGAATATATTTTTTTAATACCAACATTATAAACGACATTTTCTGTTGCATGAAATCGTTCATAAAAGGACGTTTTTCGGTACAAATGACGTATTAGATTTTACGGCACGAATGATTTCGTCATCACACATTCAGCCAATCGCTACGAGAGAACGTTGGCCGGTAAACGGACTAGCCGACCACTGTTTTCTCGCACAGAAGTCAAATATCCGAGACGTCACAAGAAAGTTTTTTCGCAAAATTAAGTTTAATTTTCTTAAAATTTTATAATGCCGTTGTACAAAAAAAAGCGTATTCAACTCGTTTATAATGTTAGTTAATTGCATTCGTACAAATTTGAAACTCACTCCTAAAGTCGCTGACTTTCTTAACATGAACTGATTCAATAAAGCTTAACATTGCACAACTAATTGCATAAACTGCTATTATAACACTTTTGTAGATCTATTACAAAACGAGTTCAGAGAACCCTGGAAGTGGGTAGCAAATACCTAAACAGTCAATAACTGCCGAGTTATATCCTTCATCTGATTATACACAGAATTTACCTGTATATGAATATTCAAAGAGCAATAAAGTGTCTAAACAAAAATTGCAAGCTGACAATTATAATGGTTGCCCTTTAAGAACACAAGAACTGAAATCAAATATCGAGCAAAGTCATTTCATTTCACTTTGGTAGAAGCTGCATCTTCGAGGGCGCTGCTGCTTACCTATGCGAGAGTTCTAATGAAAACTTTTGACGGCAGGGCGTAGCCAAAAGAAAAGAAAAGAAATAAAAAAAATGCCGAACCCCTCCGATCTGGCAACCGCGCTTTCCTTCCGATCTCCTGGGCCCCGCGCCCCATAATTCGCGAGGCCTCGCGAGTTTCCGGCTTGGAACGTGATGAAAAGTTAATGTACAGCGCATCGGCGCGGGCTTTATCCCGCGCACGTCCGCGCCGCCGCGAATGCCGAAGACGCTGCGTGCGTGCGCTCGCAGGGAGCTGGGTTGAGGACGGGGGTGGCGGCCGAGAAGGTTGGAGGGATTGCGGTTGAGAGGGCGGTGGGGATGGAGGTGAGGATGGCGGTGGGGATGACGGTGAAGATAGAAGTGGTATGACGATGCGGATGTCAGGGAGGATGTCCTGATGATGGCGGTGAGGGTGGGGAGAGGATGGCGACGGGGTGGGGAGAGGATGGCGGTGGAGTTGGCGGTGAGGATAGCGGTGGGGATGACAGTGGGGGATGGCGGTGGGGATGGCGAGAGGAATGGCCAGTAGGTGGGGATGGTGGTGGGAGGATGCCGGTGGGGATGACGCAGCGGTCGGCGATCGTAGTGGTTTTGGTGATGGGGTGGTCGGTAGTAGAGAGATTGGAGGGGGAAATGGTGAAAATAGCTGCAAATGTCCAAGTGGTGATGAAGAAAAAGGATTAGTAAGTATGTATGGTGGCGACATTTGCAAGATAAAAGATGTCGAAAATGGTAGCGAGAATGGCAGCAACAATGGTAGCATGAATGTGGTCGGAGGTGTTAGAAGAATGATGGCAAGAATAACAGCGAGACTGCCAGTAGGGATTGGGGTGGGAATGTTGAAGCGGATAGTGGCGAGAAAGACACCGAAGATTCCAGTGTGCATGGGGGAAAGGATGATGGTGGGGTAGGCGGGAGATTTGCGGGACGAATGATAGCGAGGATTTCAGTGGGAATGGCAAGGATGGCTGTGAAAATTCCATTGGGAATGGGAGCTAGAATGGTGGCGACAATGGCGACGAGTACGTCAGAGGAAATGAGGGCGAGATAGTGGTAAGGATTGCAATGGCCATGTTGAGAATGACGGGGGATAGCGAAAACACCGCAGAGGGTGCCAGTGAGATGATGATGATGGTGGTGAGGTTGGCAATAAGGGCGGCAGTGGAGATGTCGGAGAAGATGGAGGCGGGGGTCGTGTCCTCAGAGTGGGTGGGGTGGTGCCTGTTGGAACGGCGGCTGTTGCGATAGAAGGCTTTAGCAGTGGAGTCCATGCTGCATAGTGAGGGCGGCGGGGACGGCGGGTGCGGCGCGGGCGGCGGGGCGGGGCGGGGCGGCGGCGGGGCGGCCGCGAGGCGGGCGCGCGGCGGGGGCGGGGGCGCGACGGAGGCGAGGGTAGAGGCGGGGAGCGGGGGCGGCGGAGGAGGTGGGGGCTGTTCATGCGTGCTGGATCTCGCGCTCCTCTGAGACTTCCTCTCCCCTCCCACGCGATTCGCTTCCGGGTTCCCGCTCCTTCCGGCGCCGTGGGTATCGCTTCCCCCCACCCCACACCGCCCGCCCCGCCTCTCCTCACACGCCTCCTCCGGCGCCGCGCCCGCTCAAGAAACTTCGCCCCGTTTGCGGTACGTTTTTAGCCTAACACCCCTTTTGCTTGCGAGGATAGTTTTCGTATGTTATAAGCTAATCTTGCAATGTTCGGCCCACGTTTCATTTTCGGTAGCCTGGATTGTGCGAGCATAACAGAACTGGAGCAAGTCCGTACGAAAGTAAGTCAGCCAGTCATGAAAGAAGACTAGGTTTTTTTGTGTGTGTGCATTTGTATTTTGGATTCAATATTATATGAGTAGAAAAATGCATTTATACTTGGAAAAATGCAATAGACTTTCTGTATTATTTATTTTTATAAACATTATACAATACGGTAATTTATACTATTTTTACTCTTAAAGAAATAAAAAGCAATTTGCACCAGAAGTCTGTGCCACCCTGTTATCTGTGAAATTTAATGTCTATTTTATTACATTTCCTAAAAAAAAGCTCTGCATCTAATATTTTTAAAGTGTATTAGGAAACGACATTGGATACCTTTTGGTTTTTACTGTCATTGTGTTCAATCACTTTTATTCTTTTTATTTAATAGGTTGAAATTACGCATAAAAGTGACAGTACGAAATAACTGGGTTGCTAAAATGAAGACCTTTAAGCCATTACAAAACCTTCATACTAACATATTCTAAGCTTTCAAATTCTGGTATTCACCCCGCACGGCCTCTCATCGCATTAACGTCACAGCAAAAGTCCATATGTATTGCAGACAAGGAAACCTCGGAATTGGAAAACCTCCCTCTTGTGAAAGACGAGTACTAAACTACCAAACTCTTTCAAAATAATTCATTTCCTGGCTATTTGTAACGTATTCGCCTTTCAGATTTTAGCCTCTTCAGCGCCTGAAATGAAACAGCGCTACAGAAGTTCGTCTGCATCCTCGCCTGTGAACTTTCTTCTTGTACACCAACACCCATTTACCACACCCTGTGCTCATTTAATTATACAACGATTTACTTATTTACTCGTTCGTTTCCTCTCTAGTTACGGCTCCGCTCGTACTACTAACCAGTACAATTTTCCTAGCTCCCTCGCTTTCATACCGTCCTTGAGGTGAAGTTACGAGTACGATATACTCTGATGCTATAAACAGTCGTTAACACGAGTTCCGAAGACCACAAATATTATGTTCGTGTTTTAAAAATTCGTGATATCCGAATATTATAAATATCCGTATCATTGTGTTTCCCTTTTGGGACCCAAATTGTGTTTGTGTTTCAGCGAAATTCATGTTAAGCAAGAATGTGCTAGAGAGTTAACGAATTCATAGAAATAGCAACGTAGAACACGCAGGGACTACGAGATGATTATTGTTCTATAAAAAGCTGTGTAAGAAACGGCATGACAATTGGAATTTTGAAAGAATGAAATGTAAGAGCCAGCTGGTTTCTCATCATGAGCAAACACTCCAATTTGACTTCAGAAAATTTCAGATATTGAGTTAGATATTTGAAAATGAAATGATACGTGAAGATAAAAAAATGTAAAGTTTGTATGAGGTGAAGTGTGAAATTATCACTTCATTTTATTGAGGCGAAAATGCACATTTACTAGCTTCAAAGCCCATATCACAATTTAGACATATTACAGAGCTCGTATTTAACTTTGTTGTTTTATTTTCCATGATTAATATTTTGGAACAAGGTAATGGATTTAAGAGATATTTGTCTTATTTCAGCATTACATTTGTAAGTTGTATTCTATTTGTATTTACTAAATGTATCTCTGAATTCAATTATTATCTATAAATTTATATATTACGTGGTTAGGCGGAAAAGCGGGCCTGACGGCCCGAGTCTCGCCACGTAAATAAAGTCATTATAATTATTACATACAATATAAAGTTGGGAGAAGTAAACGGAGGAATGTTTCAATGTGAAATTTTCAATGTGTCATGTTCTACAGATATTTCACTAATCCCCAAGAGAGGACATTGGGATTACATCAGTCATTTATCTGGATTTTAAAAATACTCCTCAGAGTATTACATTTGTTGAGAGCGGATACATTGTTTTTGTTGTGTGCTTTTGTTTCGTTTATTATTCAAGTCCTCTTTGACTTATACTCTGTGATATTTAGAACAAATATTGGGGAAAAGGCTCAAAGAAAGCCTCTTTTTCCGAACGCTTCTCTGTACTCATTGCTCTAGGGTATGTAGTGTAAATAAAAACGCTTTCACCAACAACATGTGTTGATCCTACTACCTCTCTCACATGTTTTTTTTTACAAGGTGCAGATTATGATACGCATGAAAAGTTCCGAATTCTTGATAATCGTTGAAGTAAATTATACAGTAATTGACTAATTTGATATGGGTGGCTTTATATTTGGGAGGAGTAAATTTCAATTAGTAATATTCTTTAAGGATAAATATAGATTTTAATTTCAATTACATCGAATAAGAAAAGAAATATTTTAAAATAAATATTTACAGAAGAAATTGAACGTACATTACTGTCCCTTGATTGATATGCGGGATATGCAGATGTAGGCACCCGTAATTGCATCTCAAGTATTCGTCTCCAACACTACTACTAGACTAGAGCCTGGTTTGTAATCTGTGGACTAAAATATGTTATTTAATTTGCAGTAAAAATCTTCCAAATATGCACAAAATAAGCGATTAAAATTCCCAAGACACACTTTTTTACTAAAAAGCAACCCCAAATACCTAAAAGTAATGATTGTCATAGATAGCTGTACTTCGGGATTGAAACACGACAAAAGAAATAGAATATATTTTTTGAAAATTTCTGTTTTGTGAATATATTAGACCAAAATAGTAAATCCCTTCATTTAATTAATTGTAAGATAATTGTTGGCGTATTAGTTGATTTCCTAATTATTAACGAAGTGGAATGTTGGAGGCCAATAAACATAACCAAGATCTAATTTGAAATTATAATCACAAGACAATTAGATTGAAGAATAATTCAACGAGAGTTGTGTGGCGAATTTTCATGAATAGGCACTTTTAATTGGATGAAGCGAATAATAACATCTGCTAATTTAAGGGTAATGACTAATTCGGAATTATCTTTGACAGTAAACATGGTTTCAAGTAATGTTGGAAACTAACACTTTCTCGTGGTTGAAAAAGGCGTTCTTTTTTATGGAATGGGTCGATCGATTTTATTATCTTAAATAATTTCCTTTATAACTTGGACATATTTACATCTGTTTTGAAAGCAAAAAAAATCAATCATTTGAAGACTGGAGACTAACCTGTCATGATGTTTCTTTCATTGTGGAAACAATACTTTACAAAGTTCATATATTTTGACCACTTCTGTTTTTACTTATTATTTTATCCAACATGACTTATTCTGAATCTACACGTACCTCTCACTGCTAAGGCTTCTGAAATGTCCATGTGGTGTTTGTATCAAAATGAGTTCTCGGCAAATTGTCTTAGTGTTCTGTTTCATATCTGCCTCACAAATATTATATTCCACCACATTATGGCATTTACGATTTGGTTGCTCATGAATAACTCTTCATTACCTCGGCATTAAATAAATATTTGATAAATCTCAATTAATAACTAATACGATATATCTTCAATTCATTAACATATGACTATACTTTCGAAGAGTATCTTTTCTGGGCACCGACGAAATCTCTTTATTCATCTTGCTATCCTTCCTTTCTTTTGCAGACCTTTATTCCGCTACCGTCCACCTCTTGTGTTGAACGCCTCGTCCTTGGCTTCCTCTTCCTTCTGCGCCCTCGCGCGCGCACGCCCTTCCGCCGTCCCTCTGCTCCCAGGAGCACTCCCGCGCGCGCGCTCCGATCGGCCCACAATCTCCATGTGGCTCTTGATTCTAATTTGTTGGCTGGATATTGGAAAAGTTGGGCGGCGCGGCGGGTGCCGGTGGGAGCGGGGCTGGGGGCGGGGCGGAGGTGCCTCTGCAGGGACGGCCGGGGAGGTCTCTGGGGTGGAGGTGCCGGGCGCCCCTCGGAGCCTGATGAAGTGCTGGATGCACTCACTCTCCCCTGCCCAATTGTGCTGTGTTCCTTTTCGTTCCGGCCTGTTTTGTCCCAACTTGATTTGTCCGGTTTCAATTCGTTTCGTTCGTTTTGTCCCGTTCCAGTACGTTTCGTTCCGATTCGTTCCGTTTCCATTTCTCCCGTACCGATTCGTCCCCCCCCCCAGATTTGTACTATCAGATTCGTTCCGTTTCAATTTGTCCCACCTCGATTCGGATCATCTCGAGTCGCCTCGTCTCGACTTTTTCTGTCCCGATTCGTCCTGCTGGATTCGTTCCGTTTCGATTCTTCCTGTCCATATTCGTCCCTTCTAACTTCGTGCTGTCCGGTCTCGTTCCCTTGAATCTCGCTTCTTATCGTTCCATCGCAATTCAACTTATCCCGTTTCATCCAGTTCTGTTTCGTTGTATTCTGTCCCATTTTGTCTCTTCCCGTCTCGTCTCTTATCGAACACGCGATACTCTTCTAACGCATTCCACCAGGTACTGCCCAGTCCCATCCTGTTATAATAGCTACAGTTGTGTGACACTGTGCAAAGCTGATTGCACTGCGTTTGTCTTAAAAATATTTTAAGAAGAATTTATTTCTTCTGTTACACATATATTATCGGACGCAAAAGTGAATGGTTATCACAACTAAAGTTCGTAGACAGAGAGATCCCAGATTCGAGTACTGATGGTGGTGGATAACGAACATCATCTAAGCAGGTGAATGAAACCCGTAACGACCCAATTGAGCATTTCAGACACCTGTTCTAATCAGTAGCTTACACTAAGTTACTGACTAGTTACTAATCAGTCGTTTAATTTCAGGCAAATGTCGGACTACTACCTGAAAAACGGCACGCGATTCCTCCTCCTCCATTCAGTTCCCACGCTAACTGATGGCCAGATAATAGACCGATGCCTCATCCCTATGTTCATGAACTCTAAGTAATTTATCAGCTCTAGGAGGCTCTAGAATTTTCTTCCAGACCGCGATTGAGTTCCATGTAGTAGCTATCTAGCTTCTGTCAAAAATTCTACCAGCGTTGGGACTTCATCCCTTGGACTTTCCGGTCAGAGGTACTACAGTGACATTAGTCGATGCCCTGAGCCACCTCAGCCGCTGAACGTGGATGTAGCGCCGCCGGAAAGAATTATTTTAATACGAACCTTAGGGACTGGTCTTATCAAAATGAATATGTATTTAACACTGCAACAACTAAACATTATACAAGCACAGAAGCATTGCATGTACGAGTGAAGCCAATTCCTTTACACTATTTTTAATATGTTTCCGGTTGGTTGGTTGTTAGCGATTCCGGGCGCGTCAACTACTAAGGTCATTAATCCCGGGAGGTGGCGGTGATATTCCCTCGCTGGATGGCGAGATCCGACGCCGACCTACTGTCAGCTACCGGGGTTTCTTTCAACCAGATATCTCCCACCAGCGGGGAATCTACAAAGCCGGGAGAAGCTGTAAGCTCCCGACCGGTCTCCTGGCATGTGTGGTAGTGTAGTGCATGTTAGTGTAAATGTGTGTGTAAGGGGTGATGATAGGACAAGAAAGAGAAAGGAATGATCGCGAGCGATCCGTGGCCCGTTTGTTCGGGTACTACTCCGGCATTCGCCTGGTGTTGACTGAAGATAAGTTTCCGAAAATAAGTTCTAAGTTGATCGAAGATAGTTGACCAGCTTTTACTGGTGCTGACACATGTATTTATTATTGTTATAAGAAGTCGTTTTTGTTTCCGTAATAGCTTGTTTAATTACATTTCCCCAGGCACTCTCCTTAGAAGCAGCCCTAATCGGTTCTCCATTCCTCTTGTCCCCCTCCTGGGTCGTTTCAGTAGCCCCCGCCTCCATCGCAAAGGAATCGGTGCGGGGCGAGGGCGCGCGGCGGGCGAGACGCCGGGTCCCCTAATAACCCTATCGGGCGGCGCTCGCGACAAAAGCGCATCGATCGACCCCTGCGCCTCCCGCTAGAGACCGCTGCTGCTCCCGCCGCCCCGAGCTCATCTCTGCCCCGCCCCGCCCGGCCCCGCCGGCCCGCCCGCCCCGCCCTTCCGCCCCCCCCCCCCCCCGCCCACTCCGCCTCCCCCCCCCCCGCCGCAATCCTCCCCACCGCGCCCCGCTCGCCGCGCTGGGGATACCTAACACTTTCCGCTCCCTTCGCACTCACAGCATTACGCATTTCATTGCCAGCTTTTGGTTGAGTTCACGAAGTTACTTTGCTCGCCCGCATTGACTGTAAAACGTGCGGGTAAATGTAAACGTTTTACAAGTCATAAGGAGTTACAGTGGGGCATTTTCAATATGTGTGGCTTCCTGACTTATTATGTTAAGCTTAATAGTTATCTGTGTAATACACCATGTGATAAATCACCATAACAAACAAAAGTTATATATTGAGACGAGCTCTGATATGCGCCCCAGCGAGGAAGCAGAACCCCAGGCAAAAACGCCCAAGATAAATCGCGGGTGTTTACCACTTTGAATGTGGCGCGTTGATACGTCATCATCTGACGTCAGCCGCGGCTGAAGTCGGACGTAACGAGTGGTCGCCAATGATTTCTCGGGGCGATAAGCGCTGGAAAATTAAATCCTGCGATTGGCGCGTTGATAGAAAAACGAGGGAACAGTCTCCGAGGGGGAAGGGGTTCCGGGAAACCGGACAGTCGGAAAAAGGCCGCCGGAGAGTTTTGATAGCAACCCCGAACCGTCTGATAGAGATAGCCGAAGGGTCGAAGTAGACGATCATTACGTCGCAACTACGCCGCATCGCCAAAGCGGAAGGCTGAGGCGACATTCCTGGTGCAACACAGCCAAAGAAGCAAGTTTGTTGGGAACGGAAGACGGGCGTAGAGGCACGGCCGTTCTACGGGACGACCGGAGAAAATTGTACTACTTCACGGGCGAATGGAAGCAGCATTAAGCGAGCCAAGGAGCAGCGCGGGCCGGCGAGCGTATGGCGCAGCGATCTGGGCGAGGTCGAGCGTCACTGCGGCGCGAGCAGCCGTTCGCAGCGATAAGCAGCTGAGGTCAGTCACTGCGTTGGCCGAGGTCCAGGTTACGTGTTCCCCAATCGCCGAAGCGTGAGTACCCTGCGACATTCAGACCGCGAGGTCGTAATATTTCCAAAGGTGTGATTAAAAAGGTATAACTAGGAAGTGTTCTTGCCGAACGCATAACACGGGAATTCAGTTCAATCCAACATAGTGGAACGAACAGACTGAAAGAACATTTTAGTGCCAAGATCAGTAGGTTTGCATAAACAATTAAATTGCCCGAGTATTGTAATTAGCGGGCAAGATATGATTTTTGAGTATTTAAGGTAGGGAGGTTATTGTTTATTTGCACAAGATGGAGCAAGAACGTTAATCCAGACTTAGGGTTATAATTATAATAGAAATAGGATTGCAATTTGTTTAGTATAATCTAGTGTGTATGTGTATGTGCCTCTGGAAAAGGTTTACGAATACATGCCTAATTTTACCAGAGCCATCCAAGTGTTTCATTAGAATTCGATCCATCCTGGTTCTATCCATTGCAAGCTACCCCTTATTTGCCTCTCACAGGCAAGACGAACGAACAACCTGACAGGCCTGGCGTCGGAGCGACAGTAGGCTGCCGCACGGCGCTGGTAACGCCCGAGCGGTGCTTCACACCCTCAGGGCTAACGACCCCTGGTCAAAGACAAGGTTGCATTGTGTGCGGCGCGCCGGAGGCCAGTCCACGGCGTGTGTGTTCCGTCACAATATATATATATATATATATATATATATGTATATATATATGTATATATATATATATATATATATATATATATATATATATATATATATATATGAATATTAATTCTTATTCATTAAGGCCAGTTTCTTATTTACATTGATTATATTATTAGTTCACATTGTTGAGTCATCATTAATTTACCAAAACATAATGCTGTCGTTGCATATGAATTACTTTTTGTTTAATTCATAACTATATCAAAGTGCCACTTCCTGATTGTTCAAACTATCAATCTTTTATTTTATTTATTTATGTTGTTTGTCCTGCTTTTAGTTAATTTACTAAATGTAATCATATTTTATTAACACTTTTACATTCGCTATTCTCTTTCGTTACTTTCATCTCCGTGAATGACTATTTACAAAAGTTCGACTTACCTATTAAGATTGCTTTGTGTATGCTCTTTAATAATTCATATTTCTTTGAATTTAATATACATTTCATATATGGTAAAAGGCAATCTTATTTATGAATGGTTTATTCAATTTAAACGAGGAAAAAATTCCAAGAAGTGTATTAAAATTAAGTGATCTAACCCTGTCGTCGAAATGTGCTTATAACTTTCCTTATTAAATATATGAAAATTTGTCAATTTCAAATACATATTACATAGCTCATCTATTGATTAATTCACATTTGTTTATTGACTACCCTGTCAACACTAAGAAATAATTTCAAAATTTTCTTTTGGATTGCATAAAAACGGGTTCAATGCTTTATTTTGTATTTTGTTTATAGAAAATTGTGAGAGTATTCTTTGGATACTTGTCGTGGGCTCTGCTTTAGAATCCCGCGCTCTACTCGCGGGCACCGGGCGCGACCACACAAGCACTCCGGCGCGTATCCAATTCTGGCGCTGCCTTAGCCCTCCGCTCAGCACCCCCTGGGGCGCAGCTGCGATTTGGTGGCCTCGCCCACTCACCACCACTCACCACGACCGGCTCCGCTCTGCCCGGCCACGCCACGAGCCACACGCCACACGCTACACGCCACACGCTACACGCCACACGCTACACCCCACACGCCACATGCTACACACCACACACCGCACGGCACACATCGCACGCTACACACCACACACCACACACCGCACGCACAGACCACACGCCACACACCGCACGTCACACACTACACACCACACACTACATACCGCAGTCACACACCACACGCCACACACCACACGCCACATACCACACGCCACACACCGCACGTCACACACCGTGCGCCACACACCGCACATGACACACCACACGCCACACACCGCACGCCACACGCCACACACCACACGCCACACACCAGATGCCACACACCAACCGTCAAACGCCACACACCACACGTCACATACCCCGCCACGCCTGCCCCACCACGTTCCCCCAAGACCCGTCTCGCTCCGCCCCGTCACGCCACACCACGCTTGCTACGCCACCCACGCCACAACCACCCCACGACCACGCCATGCCATGCCTGGCTCCGCTACGTCCCGCGTCGGCCCCCACCATTCCCTACCACGTTCGCTTTCCCCCTGCTCCCCCTCCCCGATCCGGCCTGCCGCACCCCGCTTTCCTTCGCCTTGCCCAGTCCCCTGACCCGTCTCGTCTCGCCATTCCTTCGAAGGAAGAAAAGAAGGGGGAAGAAAGAAAAGCTTATGGGACCGGATCTAGAGATGGGGGAAAGTAGGGGGAAAGAGAGTTATAGGGTCAGAGCGAGACAAGAAAGGGAGGGGGTGCGGCAATGAAATGGGGAAGGAGACAGGCAGAGACATTGAAAGATATGTACAGGCAAATAAATTAGTCACATGCGCGAAGGTAAGGCAGCGAAAAGAGGGAGAAAAGCTAGCGAAAGAGTACGGCGTTATGAATGTGGAAAAAAATGAGTTAAGTATTGGATCAGAAATACTTATTTTTCTTATGGAACAGTTCGTTCACTTCAGCAACATAATCAGAATTTCGGGAGATTAACATTGTTAATAGGAACGCGAGCGAGTTCAGACAGGGATAGAAATTGGAAGTAGCAGGAAGAATCAGGTAAAATATACAGAGGAAGGCACTTTCATAAGATCGGGCACATAGAAAGTCATCCCTTGAAAAGAAAAGAGAAGAAGCTTAGACAGAGCTTTGAGAGAAAATAAGAGAGACACGGGGACAGTGAACTCCCAAGATAATACAGCCAAAAAATTGCAGAATCGGATAAATGGGTAAAAACACGCGCTTTATTAGGAGAAAGATTAGCGTAATGACTACGCAGGTGTGTTCACAGGATATATGTGAGGTGAGTTAGTGAGAATTGATTCCGAGGACGACAACTATTTGTCATTAGTTTTGTAAGTGTAGTATGTTTTATATCTCGAGAAATGGTGGTCCCCATCTCCACCCCCGTCAGATCCAGCGCCTACCTAGATGACGGCTATCAGAGTTTTCTCTCTCCAAATATCTTCTCCAGCGAGCCAGTGACCCAGCAGAGAAAGCTGCAAGCTCTTGACTGGTCCACGCCGTCAATACATCTGCGACAATCTACGACAATACATCAGCCTCTCCTACTCTGAACCCCCATCTTGAACATTTCTTTCCCATTATTTTCGTTAGTCTCAGTTCCACAATTCTTCCAACCTCTCCCTTCCCACCTCCTCCACCTAATTCCTTTTTCTCGTCTTTTGGTTCTCTCTCTCTCTCTCTCTCTCTCTCTCTCTCTCTCTCTCCCCAAAATGTCCTTTCCATAAATCATCTCTTGCCCACGCAAATCCCCAACACATATTTTCCCCAACACACCATTCCACCACCCCCCTCCACCTCAACAAATCAGCCCCTCCACAATAACGTCTCCTCCACCACCAGCATCAATCTATTTCGCACCGCTACCTCTACCACTCCACCTCTTCCATCTCGTCGTTCTTTCACTTCAACCTCCGTCGATTCTTTTTCTTCTTTCACTCCCACCTCCGCCCTTCCCCTCCATTGTACCCCCTCCTCCTCGACCACCTCCGCGTCGCCGCCCCGACTGCGTCCGGCGCGCGATACCTCGCTTGGTCCAGCGCGAAAGAGAGGCGGAGCGGATTTCCGTCGCAGCAAGTTGAGGCGCCTCGTCATCACCCCCGCTACCTAAATCTTTTTTCTCCTCTTCTTTACTGGTACGTTCTGTGGGAAATACTCTCTTCAAACTCCTTAAATCGACCCTTCCATAAATTACCTCTTCCCCAACATATATGTTCGCAAACACACCATCATATCCAACACACCACCTCCCCAACTCACCGCCTTCCCAACACACCGCCTCCTCATCTCACCACTTTCCACAACACATTCCAAGAAACCAGACTCCTCCACAATACCATCTCCTCCACCACAGCACCACCTACATCAGCTTATTTGGGACCTCCTCCACTCCACCTTCTACATCCTCCGATGCCTTTTCTGCCTTCACTACCACCTCCACACTACCCCAGCATTGTACCTCCTCTTTCTCCCCCATCGCCGCCGCGTCGCCGCCAGGGCTGCGTCCGGCGCGCGATACCTCGCTTGGTCCAGCGCGAAAGCCGAGCGGAGCGGATTTCCGCCGGAGCAATTTGAGGCCCCGCGCCAGGGCTCCATTCAGAGGCGCCGCCCGCCCCGCGTCAATGGCCGAGCGGAAGGCCGAGGCGGAAGGTGAAGAAGTGCGAGGCGGGATGGAGCACGAAGAAGAAGATGAAGAAGGAGAAGAAGATGAAGAAGGAGAAGAAGATGAAGAAGGAGAAGATGAAGAAGAAGAAGAAGAAGAAGAAGGAATCACTGGAAAATAGGTTTATATGCACTTTTTATAGAAATGATTGATGTTATTGGTAGTTACCTTCGAAATAAGTATTATAAGACATTATTAGAATACGAGATTGGAGAACATAATGAAACAAAATTAAATTTAAATTATTCATCCTATGACTCGTTTAAATTTATTATTCATTCGAAGAACGGTGTCTCAGTAATGTTAATAGTAATTAATAGGAGATCGTGTACTATTCCAATACTTGTAGTTAAATAATTTTTATTATGAATCTGATTTTAATTTTGTAACGTTTTATTTTACATCCCTCGGCGCCGGATCTCGCCATCCAGCGGGCGAATATCACCGCCACCTCCCGGGACTAATGGCCTTAGTAGTTGACGCGCCCGGAATCGCTAACAACCAACCAACCAGAAACTTATTAAAATTACTGTAAAGGAATTGGTTTCACTCTTACATACAACGCTTCTGTGCTTGTACAGTGTTAAGTTGTTGCATTGTTAAATACATATTCAGTATGATAAGACCAGGGTACCAATCCCTAAGGTTCGTATTAAAATAATTTTTCCGACGGCGCTACATCCACGTCCAGCGGTTGAGGTGGCTCAGGGCATCGACTAATGTCACTGTAGTACCTCTGACCGGAAAGTCCAAGGGATGAAGTCCCAACGCTGGTAGGGTTTTCGACAGAAGCTAGATAGCAACTACATGGAACTCAATCGCGGTCTGGAAGAAAATTGTAGAGCCTCCCAGAGCAGCTACATTCCTTAGAGTTCATGAACATAGGGATGAGGCATCGGTCTATTATCTGGCCATCAGTCAGCGTGGGAACTGAATGGAGAAGGAGGAATTGCGTGCCGTTTTTCAGATAGTAGTCCGACATTTGCCTCAAATTAAACGGTGTAAGCGTCTGATTAGAACAGATGTCTGAAATGCTCAATTGGATCGTTACGGGTTTCATTCACCTGCTTAAATGATGTTCGTTATCCACCACCATCAGTACTCGAACCTGGGATCTCCCTGTCTGCTTCTGACCGGGAGGTCCTAGGTTTGAGTCCTGACGGCGGCAGGATTTTCAACACTAGCTTTTCAGCTAGGTCGAATTCAGTCGCTGCTTGAAGGAGAATTCTAGCGGCCGGCTGGTCTGATCGGTTGTTTACCGTGGTTTCTCCGATCAACACCAGACGAATGCCGGAGCAGTACCCTACCAGAGGCCACGGACCGCGTGCGATCTGTCCTTACCCTTCCTTGTCCTATCGTGTTCACTTACACTAACATGCACTACACTACCACATATTCCGGGAGACCGGTCGGGAGCTTAGAGCTAGTTCCGGTGGGGGCGGTGCCCCGCTGGTGGGAGAGTCCTGGTGAGGGGAAACCCCACTAGCCGACGGTAGGTCGGCGCCGGATCTCGCCATTCGGCGGGGGAAGATCACCGCCATTTACCGAGGAAAACATGCACTACACTAACGGGACTAATTACTGAAGCAGTTGACGCGCCCGGAACACGAAAAAATCAATCAATCAATTTTAGAAACTAATATCAATGGATCTATTTTGAAATAAAACTCACAAATCAAGGATTCACAACTTCAATGTGGTTAAGAAGTGGTAACTAGTGAACTGTAAAAGAGAAGTCTTAAAAATAAATTCTTATTTTTCTGAAATAAGAAACCAAGATCAACGAGAAGTCGATTAAAACGTAACTCTGTCGCTCTGCCGATTAAGGCTTTGAAATATACAAAATGTTTTGCTAGTATCATCTGCTTTGTTTAACGAGGAGTATGACTTAATTATAATATCATTTTCTTTTCTTCTTTCCCAGGTAAGCAGTAAATGGTCAGAGATCGTCTTTTCGCGAGCCAAAGTAAGTACGTCAAATACTCTAAGGAAAATACATCAAACATTTCCACGAACGGAATACTCGTTATAGTTTGACCGATTTGAAAATTGCATTTTAGATTCAATTTACTATTACTTCGGAGTTCTAATTACTTTCGCTTTAGAATTGATCTCCACAGAAAAGTTATGGCATAAATTATTTCTTTCGTTTTCACCAGGTGCTTCCATAAATTATTTCAGATAAATCATTTGAAATCGAAATTAAATTTTAATTAAATGTTCGTTGTTACTTCTTTTTTGCGTACTAGGCCAATATTACATGCATTGTCTTTAAGCATATAGCGTTTTGTTGCTTCGCCTCGGATATTCTGAATTAGGCATAATATTATCATTTTTTGTAATATGTATTATGGTATTATGGTATTATTATTATTATTATTATTATTATTATTATTATTATTATTATTATGTGATACATGTAATAAATACTCGTAGTTGTATGGGATACTATAAAAATTGTTCCCAACATCCTCACTGATTTTGAGTACCGTTTAATCATTCGTTGATAAAAAAGTTGCTGTTCATAGACGTTTTTTGAATGACAGCGGGAAACAAATATAAATTTAAGTAAACGGAGAATTTTCTAAAAATACAGAATATTTGACGCGCATCAGAAAGGTTTTCTAGTTTAAAAAGTAATGTTTTCAATCGCAACTTTCCCCACGCGATCCTCTTGAGCAGCCCAGAGCTCAGCCGAGCTTCTCCGCTCGGTGGCGCCGGCGCGCCGTCTTTTGAACGGGGCGGGGCGCGTAGTAATTGAACTATTTTAATTATCTGAGCGACAAATTGAAACTCGCCGGCGGGAGGCGCTCTCGGAGGGCCATCGGAGAACTCTTCGCGCCGAAGGAATCTGCTCCTCGCAGACGCTGCAGGCGATCGGCGGCAGGCGCGACCCTCTCGCTTTCGCCCTTGCCCTTGCCCTCGCTCCCTTCGCTCGCTTTCCCTCGCGCTTCTTCGAGCGTGGCCTGCCCAGAGCGGTGTCAAATTCAGCTCATATAAACTGCTACTGGACTGAAATGCTATTGCTATTACTACTACTACTACAATGATGATGATATTACAACAATATTATTATTATTATTATTATTATTATTAATTGATTTTTTCGTGTTTCCGGGCCAGTAAACTGCTGTTCTCATTAGTCCCGTTAGTGTAGTGCATTTTTTGTCGGGAGATGTTGGAGATCTTCCCCCGCTGGATGGTGAGATCCGCTGACCTAGCGTCGGCTAGTCGGGTTTCCCCACAACCAGGACTCTCTCCCACCAGCGGGGCACCGCCCCAGCCGGGACAAGCCCTAAGCTTCCGACCGGTGTCCTGGAATATGTGGTAGTGTAGTGCATGTTAGTGCAAGTGTGTGTGTGTGTGTGTGTGTGTAAGGGGAGAGGAGAGGACAAGGAAGAGGAAGGAAAGATCGCACGTGGTCCGTGGCCCGTTTGGTAGGGTACTGCTCCGGCATTCGCCTGGTGTTGATCGGAGAAACCACGAAAAACTACCGCTATCAGAGCAGCCGGCCGCTAGAATTCTCCTTCTGACAGCGACTGAATTCCACCTAGCTGATAAAACTAGGGTCGAAAATCCTGCCGCGGGCAGGACTCAAACTTAGGACCTCCCGGTCAGAGGCTCCGCAGGGGCATCAATTGATGCACTGAGCTACCGCTCTCGGTAAATAATAATAATAATAGTAATAATAGTAATAATAATAATAATAATAATAATAATAATAATAATAATAATAATAATAATAATAATAATAATAAGGGTACGTCTATTTTACATCGCTACTTTACCCTAAGAAAGTAGTGGCCTGTAGCATAAAAATTGCTGCTGAGCAAAATCACACAAATTTGTTGTCCAAAAAGTGGCATACACATTGATCAGGATCAAAGATCAACAAATAAAATACTCTCGAATAACATTGCAATAAAATATATATTTTAACCAAAGCATTCTTCAAGAATACTGCACGAACATTGTGTTTGCGAATTTTCCCCCAGTTCTTGGCACCTCTCCCATGGAGACAGGTAGGATATTTTTCTTTCTGCGAGGATTTTAAATGTAGTAATAAAGTTACTTTCACTGAAGAAATGACTGCGCTTCTTCCTCACTTGTGTACACGGCGAGCTCTATTGGTATCCATATGTTATTAAGGCGGGAACCATATCCATATATTGCGGGATATATTGAGTTTCATACATTAAAGCCTGCTGTAGCAGTGGAACCTTACCTTGCGCTGCTGATCAGGGGTTCAAATTCAAGTCTACCCATGTGGGATTTCTGGTGAACAAAGTGAGTTTGCGACAGAATTTCTTGAAATTCTCCCCTTTTTTCTGCTTCTCATTACGGCATTGCTTTGAGATGATTCATATCAATTTTATTTCACCTATCTAGCAAATTAACCACTTAGGTGTGCATATTAGGTTTAGGCACTGGGTTCATGAAAAATAATACACATTTATACATCCTGGTACTGGGATCGGTAGCTCAGTGCATCAACTGATGTCACTGCAGAGTCTCTGACCGGGAGGGCATAGGTTCGAGTCCTGTTAGCGGCAAGATTTTCGACACTACCTTTTCAGCTAGGTTGAATTCAGTCGCTGTCTTGAGGAGAATTCTAGTGGCCGACTGCTCTGATCGGTAGTTATCCATGGTTTCTCCGATCAACCCCAGGCGAATGCCGGAGCAGTACCCTACGAAACAGGTCACGGACCGTGCACGATCTGTCCTTCCTCTTCCTTGTCCTATCCTCTCCCCTTACACACACACTTACACTAACATGCACTACACTACCACATATTCTGGAGGCCTGTCGGGTGCTTAGAGCTTATCCCGGCTGGGGCGGTGCCCCGCTGGTGGGAGAGTCCTGGTTAGAGGGGAAACCCCACTAGCCGACGGTAGGTCGGCGCCGGATCTCGCCATCCAGTAGGGAAAGATTATCGCGCATATCCCGAGAAAAAACATTCACTACACTAACGGGACTAATGAGCAAATCAGTTGACGTGCCCGGAAACACGAAAAATATCAAATCAAATCAAATTATACATTCTGGCAAAGATTTAGAAACGCCCTACAGTGTATACAGTTACACGGTGGTACGTCGTTTCTGAGCAGATGTGAGCAGCGAGGAGACGGCGCGAGGACGAGATGTTTCTAAAACTTTCAATTCTATAGACCCCTGTGGTTTGGAGTGATGAGGCGCCCCTTGATGAAGTGGGTATGTCCCCACTGTCTCCACTGAGTATCGGAGTTTGAATCTCTGTCGAGGCTTGTGGAATTTGGGAAGAACAAAACGGGTTCGCGGAAGATTTTCTCGAATTTTGCTCGTTATTCCTGCCTCTCATTTCACCATTGTTCCATTCACCATTCAACGTTCCAGATTTTAATCTCCGTTGTAGGTGAAACCCTGAAGGCACCTTAATCATAATTAAAGGTGGTTCACTGCTATCTCGGTTCCTGCCATTGACTAAAGTTGACTGCCATTGACTCGTGTCATTTCTTGGAAGCTCATTGCAGTGCTTCCGATTAAATAGTTATTTTTTGTAAGCATATTTTAGGAATATTACAATTAGTTTTTATCGAGAACAAGACGTTGTTCCAAAGAAACTAAAAATAATGAGCTGTAAAAAAAGGCGCTTTTTTGGCAAGGCGTTTATTCTTAGCCTTGTTAGAAGAATACCTTTTTTGATATTCATTTAACACTTAAATTTAAGCCCCAAAAGTTGAAATTTTGCAACCAAAAGTCGGATAAATGTACATGACATTTTCAATCTCCGTGTCGCTCACACTACTCTTTGATTTATCAGAGATTTTTTTTGTGTTCCTTAGATGACTGTTGCATGGTACTATAGTTTTAGTGCAATTGTTCACTTGAATGACCCAACAAACATCAAACAATTCGCTTTATATTATTAATATTGTATATCATTTTCTCGTTATTTTCGTTTTGTAAATTATTTCTTCTGAAATATGCACTCCATCCTCTCTCCCTCCTGCTCTCATTCACTTTATTCACCGCGCGCGCGCGCACACACACACACACACACACACACACACACACACACACACACACACACACACACACACACCTACACACACACAAACACAATTTCTCCCTTCAGCTTCGATAAATGCACTTCACCGCGATCCTCAGTGAACACAAGTATACTGCTGTATCTTAAATTAGCTAACATCCTATTCCCAATGTACTTACTGGGATAGATGGCTCAGTGCATCAACTGATGCCACTGGATTGCTTCAGACAGGAGGTTTTAGGTTAGAGTCCTGACAGTGGGAAGATTTTCGACATTAGCTTGTCAGCTAGGTCGAATTCACTCTTTGTCTAGAGAAGATTTTTAGAGGCAGACTGCTCTTATCAATAGTTTTCCATGGTTTCTCCGATCAACACCAGGCAAATGTCGGAGCAGAACCGTAACAAATAAGCCACGGGTCACGCGCGATCTTTCCTTCCTCTTCCTTGTCCCATCCTCGTCCCTTTCACACACACAGTAAGATGCACTACACTACCGCACATGCCGATTGGGAGTTTAGAGCTTGTCCCGACTGGGGCAGGTGCCTCGCTGGTGGGAGGTAATTGGTTGCGGAAAACCGCGCTAGTCGACGCTACTACTCGCGCACCTTTTCTTGAACGATGACTTTGCTTCCCCCTTCCTGGAGCCATAAACAGCTGAAGGCAAAAGATCGCAGCGAACAATGATGACAACATTCCCAGCATTAAAACTTCGTTGGCGCGAAACAGAAGCTAGTCAAAGCTAGTTGCTTTCATAGTCGAGAACTTGTGTTCAGCTTTATTACCATTATCTAAGGAAATATCTGAGGCAGGTCCAGGACCTTCAAGAAAGGCACCTCAAACTCCTATGTACTGTCCCTGCTGTTGCCTATCCAGAGCGATGACCTGCCCACACACATTGCGGGTTTGACTTTCGTCTACCAAAGGTTGGCATTACTGAAAATTTTCTAGTGGCTGTCTTTGTAACTAATACCTTCACTCCGCCCGCATTTTGTCAATCTATCATTCAAGAAAAGTTGCGCGAGTCGTAGGTTGGCACTGGATCTCGCCATCCAGCGGGAGAAGATCTCAGCCACCTCCCGATGAAAAAACACTTACGGTACTAAGGACCTCAGTAGTTGACGTACCCGGAACCACTAACAACCAATTCACCAACCCAGTGTATTTCTATTACTAGTTCACTAGTAGATAATTTTAAAAACCACTACTATTCAACCTCTAAGTTGTACTATATTGCAGTTACAGCCATCTCATCTTGATCCACCATCGCCTACCCTCCCGAACACTGTTCTAAGGGCTCCTTTTCCATCTTACCCTCAGGCTCTTAGTCGAGCGCAGCCGCGATCTGAAACGCGCTATTCGCGACCATTTTTCACTCGCGTCAGACTTTAACCGGGGTCTTCGGAGAGGAAGGCAATAATGGGGCTGCGCCCTTTAAGTAATGCGTTTTCAATTTCTGTACAGGCAAAACTTTGTTCCTCTCAAAGCTTACATCTTATAACGCAATTTATTACTTTCTGCTCAATGAATGTCAGTTTTTTAACGCCGAAATTCCTGTATGTAAAAGTTTAGCGTGTAATGATATTAGTGTCTACTGTGATCGTAAACTTACAAACAGGCGGTGGCTTCCGCTCGTTATGGCACTGGCTTCGACGACTTAAAAGTTTCCCCGACGCATCAAGCAATGAGGATTATTTTCTTCCCCCACATGTTCCCTAGATCGAAAGTTGCGAAAGTTCTCCGTAGCATCATCATAATGTGCAGATCTGTAGAACGTTGGCTCCTTTTTTTTTGAGATGCTGGGAAAATTGTGTTGCACAAACTAATTATAGCCTGAGAAAGTTGGACGATAAACAAGATGTACTTAACGTCAGGCTCGTTAACTGGAGCTGACAAGCTCGTCGTCACAGATCTCGGCGTAACCTTGTTTACGTTGCTTGTAAACAGTTCATAAGCACGCCGGAGACGGCTAGCTGTGAAGTTTGGTCTAAGAATGAATGCAGGGTGTCAGTCTTGGTTTATTGTCACCACTTCGTTGTCTGGTCTTCAAGGATGAACAACGCAAATCAACATTTGGTTTCGTAAATAATAAAACAAATATTCTTGCTTCAATTCTGCTTTCTCGAATTAGTAACTTTGAGAACAATAGATACTTGATTTTAGGTTGTGAAACAAATACATATGTTGAGAAAAAAGATGTGTAAGTATCAATATTTTTAATACTTAAAATCTTTTCGATGCGTAGCGATCCTCATCAGAGCTAATATGTGTTGCGCTCCGGGGGGAAAATTTTTGCTGGAATGTTTCTGGACTCAGAATTTTGTTTTCCGACTCGAAACTGCAATATTATCTCTGATAATGATCGCTAGTGATTGAAAATTTCTTAAGCAATAAAAATATAGATACCCAGATAACATTTTTTCTCAATTAATTAGAAAGTACCAGCCACCTTTTTAAAAATACCTATGTTTTGTATGGCAACATCTTGACGCTTTATTGAACCTTTTTGGAGATAATGGTATACAATATAAATATTTTCACTGTCGCCAACTTCGCTCTCATTAATATTTTACATAAAACTGTGAAATTATAATACAGACTCATTTTTGCATCCCACAGCATATTGTAACATAATAATATTCTTACTCAAAACGAGTCTCGGCGTTTTTCGAAAAATAAAAAGATAAGACATTTTTTCTCACTACAAACAGATACCTTAAATGTTCTTGCCGTACATTAGTTTACATTTACTTGCATAAAATTAATAAGTAAGTAAAGTAATTACTTCCATTCATAATTATAAACAATGAAGTAAACAAGAGCTGGCAATATTAAGACCAAAGAGACAAAAAAGAATTTAATAATTATTCAAATCGGCTGCTTCCTCATGCAAATTTTACATACTTTAACTTGAGCAACCCTGGAATCCCCTTTAAAGATTATTAACCTATCTCTTGTGATAGCTGATTCTGGTGTGGTGATTCTAGGGACACGCGAAATATAATCACCCACATAATATTTAATTTTGAAATGAAACTTTATGATGATATTATATATTTTATGATATAAGTAAGCGTTTCTCCCTCAAGAATGTTGTGCTAGTGAAAAGGCAGCTCAAGTTGTGAAGAGAAGACATTACAATCACAAATTTATTCAGATCATTGACTATTGTCGAAAATCCGAAGTCAAAAAGTATACAAATACAATAAGAAATAATCTCAGATTAAATATTTTTGTGGAACTTAACTTCCAACACACGTCAACTCTATCCAATAAACAAATTTGTCACTCTAAATCAATACATCTCATTGATGCTGTATCATTGACAGAAAAATAAACAATATTTTCCATCTATTAGAAAAATACTGGAACATGAATGTATTCATGATTTCCGTGATTACAGCAATTAAATACTTGGTGTATACGCCACTGGTAATTAAATATTTGGTTAACATGTTTATTCTTTCATCGAAACGCGTTTTAAAAATTTAAAACCTACATAAAATATTAATGAAACAGATTCTTCGATATGTGTGTATTATACTGTCACATTTTCATTGAAACGAAAGATAATGTTGTCTATAATATATAATTCTCCGTAAATTTCCTGTTTCTGTTTCTACGCGGTATTAAATAGAGCGAATTTCGAATTTATGTTTTCAATTGAAAATAATTGTCCTTTTATTTCAAGTTCAACATTGTTTGAATAAACGTATGGCATTATACCAGAGAATACATTAAATCTTCTAATTTTAAAATTAATTTAATTCCAGTCCTACTACACATCAAGGGCTGATTGTTTATCCAATAAATTTTGTCCAATCTATGTTTTTCGGATAACCGAGATTTTTAGAGATTGTAGCAAAAACTATTAAATATGCGTGATAGACATTCACAAAAGTAATCAGAAATGTATGCATATTTTGAAGAATGTTGCGAGATTTTCAATTAATAAATTGAATTCGCAGGATGACACATAATAACAACTTTTTAGATATTACTGATTTGTATATCAAGTCACGTGCATAAATGAACGTGACTTATATACAAATCTTGTTTTATTTATGCACGTGCACCAAAAAAACAAGAAAACAAGGACTTCAAATTAAGGCAAAGGTCAAAATTATTTACCAATAGAACTAATAGTCAAAATTAAAATTATTATTATCATATATATTATAAGGAATTATAATTTATATTCTAAAAATAGATTCATTCTTGAAAGATGCGTCAGCAACAATTTACTCTCCTTTAATTAATAAATATATAATATATTTGCTTTTGCAATTTGACATTTACTCACGTTTCACTGCTAGTTGTATTCCGAGGATTCTATTTCATTATTCTCGGACTTAATTCTTTTTTTGGGGTGTCCCCCTTCAAATCAGTTTTGTTCAGTAGATAGACTTGTCTACAACTGTTCGAGTTTTTTCCTGTGCCAACACTGTGGAGTTTTTCTATAGTGGCCTACCTAGAACTGATCATATATTTTCTGTTCCGATAATGGGTCATATGGTGATATCGTGATTTGTCTCGGATAAAAATTGGTGTGATATTTTCTATTCGCAAGTTCCCAGAAGGGGTTTAAATGGGGCCCGCTGCAGCAAAAGAGCTGTTCCAGGTTTTCTGGCGGGCATAAACGAGAATGCAGATTTTGACGTGATAACAACTGATCTGGCGGCGAATTTCGACAGACGTTTTAGAGTTTTCCTCTCGATATATGGCAACGGAGTTAGTGTTTTTCAGACTTCTCAGCGCACGGGAAATTGGCTTGTCTCCCGTACATTTTCAGGAATTTCGGAAAGTTGTTGCTTTTGCCTCTGATACATTCTTGTAAATATTGTATGGTGAATAAAAGAACTGTTTTACTGAACTTTGCGAGAATTTGTTCAATACATAGGAAGAGATATAAGTCATTACATATGTAACAATTGATCTTATTCCATCTTTTCATCTTCGGTTTATCTTGTCGGTTATAACCGTTCCAAATAACTTATATTTCCTTTCTCGTATATATACGTATTAACGAAATAATATACGTAGTATAAAGAAAGTTATGTAATGCTGAGGAAAATAGATTTCGAGATTTGAACGGAAATACTCGTTTCGGAGTCCCCTGATACCGAAAAAGTGTTTTCTTCAAAACGTCCGTCCTTCCGTCTATCTGTCCATCCGTCCATTTGTGAACATTACTAGCCTAAACCATGCGTATGGTCTTTCCCAAACAAGGGACACGGCTGTACAGTATCAATCCACATCAAGGAAATTACAAAACTTTACTACGAGAAAATCAGTGCCATTCTGTAGCACCATCAGTTGCTTTCTCATATACATACGTTTATACCGAGTAATGTGTAGTACAAAGAAAGTTATATAATGTTGCGGAAAATCGATTTAGAGATTTCAACGAGAACACACCTTTCGGGGTCCCTTGTTCCCAAAAAAATGTTTTTTTTTCAAAACGTCCGTCCGTCTGCCTGTTTGTCCATCTGGCCATCCGTCCGTCTGGTGTATGTGAACAACCATAGCGCCTAAACTATGTGTACAATTTTCTCCAAATTGACAAAACTTCAGTCAATTTGCTCTGAGTCACATATCTGAGATTTTAAAAAACATTCATTGATTTTTGGAGGTACTTTTAGATGAAGTCCCTGCGACATTTTCAAAATTTTCTTAAAAACAGTTTCAAATTTAATCTTTAAATTTCTCGTATGAATAGAATAAAATACACTCATGAAGGTGGCATAGGTCAGTTTTCCACTCTTATCTCTGAATTTTCGAAAATTGCAAAAGTTTGAATTATTTTCAGCAATTTCCTATAACTACGAGTACAATATTGAAGATAGAGATTTTTCGTTCAAATGCAATTTGATCTCTATAATTAGTTGTTACATTAAAATCATGCACATTGTTTAGAAACATTCTGCAGTTTTCGCGCAATATTGCGTGCAATATAAAAAAATAACAAAAACAAGATTTTCTCAAAAACGGCTCCAATTTTTTTTCTTTCAACTTTTGGTATGAATAGTGCTAAATGTACTAATGCAGAAGAAGTTCCCTCATTACGTTTGTCGTTATGTTTATTAAGAATTTTACTTTAATTATTTGTAAGCATCTTGTTTAATATATTATAGTACGCGGAGCAAATTTAGCAGACAATAGTTTCAAATCAGTTGTTAATTTCATTTGCTCGTAACTGATGTTATTAAAAGAAAGGGGTATCGATTTTTCGACAAAGTTCTTGCGGTCAATATCAGCACATAAAAATCTATGTAAATTGGATATTAATTCGAAGATGAGTAGATCCATAAATTTCATAAGTATTCGTTATAATCACATATCTGTACATTTTGAAGCAGTATATGTTAACCTAGAGCACATGGCCTTGTCCACTGTCTGTCTATCAGATGCTACTCTATTGACTGCCTAAGAAAAGTGCAATAATTGATCTGTTTTTTTTTAATATATTAATACTAATTAGCAGGCATTTACAACATCCGGCCTATGTTTCACAATCGCAGGGGGAAAATATGCAGCGAAGACGCACTCAATACATGAAGGTGCGGCGGGTTGCATAAAGTTTCTGTTCAGGGCCGTTTGAGTCAGCATAAATGCATAAAATCATCAACAACGTCCCTATTTTACGTCCTTTGCAACAGACATTCACGCATTCAAATTGTATTAAATATTTATTCTTCGCACTAGTGCAATCAATAAGCTGACAAAGTTTTATCTCAATCGGATGAACGGCACGGCAGCGCATAAACTACGAACAAACACTGACTTTTGTGTATATTAGATTTGACGATCACGCTGCTACAAAATTCTAAAAGACCATCTCTGTATAAAAATTGAGAAGGGTACCGATTGTTTCCTTCCAAGGCACTGGTTGCGATTCTAAGCTCGTGGCATGCCAAGAGCGCGTGGCGTGTCTCTACCAACAGCCATCTGCACAACACTGCTGTAGGACTAGGGCCGGATTTACCTACAACTAAACAATGCAGTTGCTTAGGCCCTGCATAAGGGTTCGCGCACCGGAAAAAATAAAAAGTTCCGCAAAACGTCATAATTTTTTAAAATATAAGTTCAATTCTAGCATTTTGCGAAATTTCCATTTTTTGTATAAATATTATTCAGTTAACATTTCGTCACTCGCGCGGCCATTTGTAACACGAGTACTCGCGCGTTGGACTTCGTCCAACACACTCATTATGAAGTTTAACGTCATTAATACATTTATCTTATTTATCTGCTCTCATATTATAATTGAATACACCAGAGAAAGAAACGTAAATAATTAATTTCAAACTATATTTGAGGCTTGTGTTATGTTTTCGTCACTCGCACGGCCATTCATAGCATGAGCACTCGCGCGTTGGACTGCAACCAACACCCGCATTATTTAATTTTCTACATTTTCTAATATTTACGGTGTTGCACAGTAACGAGAGAAACGCATAAGCACAACATATGAAATATTAAGCACACTCATATTACAGAAAAAATCTCATTTTGATCAAGTATGCAAAAACACTGTTTCGTATGCCCGTTTTCGTTGCATTCTATCAAATAGGCACAGCGATTTTACTTCAGGGTATCGTGACAAAGTGCATAACAGAGATAAGACTTTTATCGACACCCTTCTCAGATACCGTTAGAGGAATAGACGGATTGTTTTTATATGTGGAAGGCTAATATTCCTTTCTTATCTAAAAAATAAACATGTGTTTGACTCTATCCAACAGCGCGTGTGTCGGAGTGTTAAAATATGTGTTTTTAGTAAATCTCGATAATTTTCCCCCTGAGGGTGTCCGCAACACAATTGGAAATTTGGGGTGCCCATCGGTACCCACATCCGGCCCTGTGGTGTTGGCGCAGGGCCGGCACAGGGTCGAGCGCTGGGCTGCGTCCGCAGGGCGCGCGCCCTGTAGGGGCGGCCCGCTGTAAGACGAGTTCTCGGGGCCCGGGGCTTAGGGCTTCCTTAGCGACCGCCATGATTTATAGGCGCCCCGTCCCGTCCCGTCCCGTCCCGTCCCGTCCCGTCCCGCCCCGCCCCGCCCCGCCCCTCCCCGCCCCGCCCCTCCCCGCCTCGCCCCGCCCCGCACCGCACCGCACCGCCCCTCCCTGGCCCGCCCCGCCCCACCCCGCTCCGCCCCGCCCGCCCTGCCCTGCCCGCTCCGCTCCGCTCCGCCACGCTCCGCCCCGCCCGCACCGCCCCTCCCTGCCCCACCCCGTCCCGCCCCGCCCCGCCGACGCCGCCGGCCGAGCCCGCGGCTGGGGCCCTTTCTCCCAACTCCCTCCTCTGCCCCGGCACTCCCTGCGACAGGCCTTCCCACTCCTCAGGATGGGAGCGACAGCGTGGGATGGCCGCCCGGTGAGTGTTCACGCCACTGGGGAAATGTAGTATTGGGGCTGCAGCGCCTCGGTTCTTTGAGCCAAAGATGTCTGGTTTGATCTTGCATTGACTATTTGGGAAAAGTCGATTTCGAAATCATGAGAAGAGAAGTACGTTGACATAAGAATTTAAATCGTTTCAGTTTCATTTCCATTTCCTATCAATTTTGTTTACATACAAGTTACTACGGTGAAGAGAAAAGTGAATACTAATTGAGAACTGCTATAGAACTATGAATACCTTTTTATTTTATTTATAGTAATTCATTCCTCAATAAAAACATTTGAATAAATCCATTCACACATGGTACTGGCACATATCATGTTAATAATTCATTCCAGCCAAGACAAGCCACAAGTGTCCTCATTAGCCCGCGAAATGAGGGCTTTAAAGCATTAGGTGACTCTCTGCCTATGCTGCGTAGTGGCTCTAATATTTCCTTATCTCGGATTTTTAGATATTTTGTTCAGTTTATTGTCTTCAGAGCTACGTAATATTTAAGAATATCTGAATGTAAGGAGACCCAGTGCAGAGCTCAGTGATGTCGTATAGAACAAATGAACCAATAACGCCATACCCCTTTCCCACTTTTAAATTCAAATTCTTTAGCACTTTTTCATATATAAATATTTGTAAACGTGATTTATCAATACCTTAATGGAATACCTCTTGTGAGTATTTAAAGTGAGATAATAATAGAGGTACTTAGGTTATTATAAAAATCCTATTTTGTAGATTTTATGTTTTTAAACATCATAGAATATTTAAATATGAAAGTTTCCATTTGTTAATAGAAATATTTTTTTAAAATATTAAAATAAATGTGATAAAATTTATTTTAATAAAACTGTTAAACAGAACTATACACCTTTCACACAAAAATGACGACCTCACAATCGCTAACAAGATAATATCATATACATTTATAGGAAAATGGCATCATAAAATGTATTTTCCTTCAAATTTGACTGACTGTTACGGCGTATCTACACGACCGCTTCACTTTGTTACACGCATCATGGTCGATATGTAAAAGCACTTCTTTTCTCATCGCCTTCTTCGGCGTCCTCTGCCTCCTCGTTTCGTTTCTTCCCTTCTCCTCCTTGCGCTTTCTCGTGCGGCCCCACGATCCCAGAGGGACTTCGCCCTTTGTCCAAGACGCGGCGCGGCGCGGCGCGCCTTTCTCGCCGTAGCCGATTTAGTCGCGAGGAGTCGACGAGGATAAAGCGGAGGAGGATGAGGAGGGGAGCGCGGGGAGTAGCATTGACGACTCAGTGGAGCGGCCGCGGGCGAGGATAGAGGACGGCGCGTTGAGAATGGGCCAGCGACGCAGTGGGACGGTCGTCTTGGAAACCTGGCATGAAAAGTATTACGGGAAGGGTACGATCTATCCATTCAGATGTTTGGTTATATAGTACTGTTATATCGACATAACGCAACCAGAGGATTGAGAAGCCATTCTTAACGGCCGATGTCTATTATGGGTTTGACATTCCACCGTCTGGTGAGCACAATGGAAACAACTCATTTGATTTGTATCGAATGATCGTGTAGGCTTGTAGTAATTGTGTAGATTTGTATTAAATGATCGGTAGTTTCTTGCAACGAAATGGTTTTAATCTGAAAGGGAAATGGTATTAGTTATTATGAAAAGATTTAAACGGTACGCTAAGAGATATCACACACAATGGATACCGTTATAAACCTTGGCTAACACCTCAATTTACGAGCCTCATCCATTTGCTCTGTATTTCTCCCCCACCCCTAATCGTCATTTGTTCTATGCCCTACGACCCTTGCCTTACGTCCAATATTTGTAATATTTTCTTGCCCAATTACGGTTTTATTCGAAAATATAACCACCATGGTTGGAGTGTGTTTCTTTACGCGTTTATTTTCGAACTGTACTTGGCAGCCATTATTTACAATTGTGTGATGAGTCTGATTCATATTTAATTATTCCAAAATAGTTGTCTGTGAGTTTCATAAATATTACATATTATAATATTAAATATTATATTGCATATTTATATTGTTTCATTTTAAAATTTTACCAAATTTTTATGGCTCCATAAATTCACTCGGGACGTGGCATGTCAGTGTCAAACTGTCGCAGGCACGCAAGTGTATTTATTTACATCAACCACCCGAAATTGTCACCGCATTTGTCTCAGACACGGCCCATAAGTGCCTGATATTGAACAAAGCTTATCGGTGAGCTCTTTTGAACTGTTGGGCTCTTTCTTGATAAATTAAATAATGAATACAAAAGTTCGCGGTTTCAAAGGCAGAATTTCCGAAACAAATTCTTTAAATCAAATGTTAAATTTAAAAAAATTATTTTGTTGAGCGATACAAATATTTTGTTACTTCAACATCAGACAATTCCACATAATTCGTTTTCAATGGAGTATACATTTGTTTATTTGAAATGGAAAACTGCATTGAAACGTTTTTCCCTTCGTTTAGTATTAATTTATTTCGAATTTAATTCCAAACATCTGATACTGTACTATTTACTGCTTCTTTATTACAAAGAGTATTAGTATAATCAGGAAAGAGAACTGTTTTCCATTTTCAATCGGTAAGGGCATATAGAGTACGTATATTAAAGAAGAAACTCTAAAATAGAACCCTGTGAGACCCCATGTGCAATTGAAAATGAATCGGCGAAACGAGAAAATAATGTTCCTTCATTACAGTAAGGTATGTCTATGCTCTCAGATAGATGTTTAAGGAAAAATACATAAGGCAACACTAAAGCAATACTACGAATTCCACACAAAGGTAATTTTGAAAACAAAATGTTATGGTCACTGACGTCCAATATTTTTAATATATATATATATATATATATATATATATATATATATATATATATATATATATATGTGTGTGTGTGTGTGTGTGTGTGTGTGTATATTGTAATAGGAACTTTACATTTATTCATTGTGGAAGCGACATTATTAAGAAAAGAGAATATGGCTGTTTCTGTAGATTTTGATTTTAACCGTGGTGGCAATCTGAAAATGCTTTGAATTTACGAAGAAATGTTGCCATCTTTACTTAAAAATGCCACTCGAATAGTTTTGAAGAAATATACGAAATAGAAATGAAGCGATATTTTTGAATGTAATTATTGATGTCTTTTTTGAAAAGCAGTATAATCGTAGATATTATTAAATTAAATTAACTAGAAATATTTCTATTAATTAATAATGAAAGTTAGCGTGTGTATATTAATGGCAGGCGCCACAAGGTTTTGACACTCTAGACATTCACCTAAATATTCACTTATGAGCAGTTATGGAAGTTGGTAATAAGCGTTTGATGTAGTTTTTGAGGAGTAATTTACATTTTTTCGATATTGTCATTAAAAGATTATTGTAATAATTGGTACAAATATTGTCGAAGAACAAAGTAGAATATGTTTCGTGGTATTAAGTCATCAAACGGATGTGAACAGACATAAACCCTGAATTTTGAATGGCTTGCACTGTTTGCTTTCTTCGTGCTCCTAATGAAATTCGTATACAAATAATTAGGCATGTAAATAATGGGCATGTAAATTTATGCATGTAAATAATATTTCGTAAAAAGGAATTCCTAATGTGTACGTTTCCTTCATTCTAGCTACATGTAACTGTATTTTAAGTGAAGATTCTGAATATGGCAGAATAACAAACAACAATAGGGAGTACAACAGCCCTATCATAAGTTGGCCAACATTTGTGAATTGATGCAAGTACGATGCATTTATAAGCATTACTTATTCATCAATTTGCTTTGGCATCAACGAGTATCAAAAAATAACTCTCGGGACTGATAAAACCATAAAGCACAACGTGTTAGCCACCAGAGAAAGATTTTTGCGACTCTTGCCGTGCAGTTGGCCCCACTGCGCCGTGCCGAGAGTGAAATGGGCTGGCGACGCGAGAAGTGAGTGCTGGGGTGACGGGGAGAAATGCCGCGACTGTAGCTGCGTCTCTTCCTTTGTTTCTGCTTCCGCAACGCTGTTGGCCTACTCGTCGCCGTCGCGTCAACGACCTTTTGACTCGGCCGCCGCCCATTGGTCCGATGGCGGGGAAGGGGCGGTGATGATGCATAGTGGGAGCTCGGTTGTGTTTGTCCCCTGCGATCCGCGAGAAGGTTTTGCTGGCGTTTCTGCGCTGAATTGAGCGAGGGGGTGGAACTGGCCCTTTGAAAGAGCGAAGCGATGGAGAAGACGCCGAGGCTGTTTGACTTGTTTTTAACCAAGATTTCCAAAATAAGTAGAAGTTCTTAGTATATTTCATTGGTTGGAGGATTCATCTCTTTCTCTATTTCAGAGATTTTTTTGCCGATGTTTTGTCAGTATTGGTAACGCAGTAGTATGAAATTGTGTTTGTATATGTGACAGTCAGCTGCAGTTAACGCGATGATTTTCCCGGCGTTTCTGGGCTGAATCGGCATTGAGAGATGGAAGCTCTGAAAAGACGATATGAAAAAAGAAGATTCTTTTTATGTTTTTCTTAGGGTTTTCGAAATAAGTTGGGAGGTCATTTCACTTCTATTAATTACTTTTCGAATGCAGCAAAAATAATGTCAATTGATATCGTATGCTTCCGCGACCAGAGTCATGATCTGGGCTGTCTGTGTGACGCCGCGTAGAAGACTGAGGTGCCAATGCCGGCCCAATGAGGTGTGAAGGTCTGACAGCCCAGATCAAGAATGTTAGTTATTCACTACTCTAGCCGTAACTCTTTACATGCTTGTTTCGTTGACTTCAGAATTTTTCTTTAATATACATAGTGGCCAACCAGGGATACAAATTAATTTGTAGAACACAGAAATGTATCTTCTTTACACTTAACAATATAGAGAAGAACAAAGGTATTCAAGAGTTATAATGTTTTTCGAGAGACAGCAGTTGGTATAAGCTAGTGTAAAATGTTCCACTTGAAACAGGGACTGTATTATATGACCCCCGAGGGAGTATGAAAAAATTACTTCATATTTGAAATTATTCAGCAAATTACCTCATATTTGAAATTATTGAGCTCCCAACAGAAAAAAATTCCCAGCTAGATGATGTATTGAACATGTCTCTTAATAGACTTCCTCCTTAATTAGAATTATATTGCTTTCCTAACCCATATACGTTTTACTGTGTATGCCAGTGTAAAGTTCACTATTTCAAATAATTGGCATGTTAAAATATCCGAGATAAAAGAGGTATCAACTACAATAGTAGGCTATATAAATTAACTTTGCAGAAAATTCAGCCATACACGTGTGTAGGAATTTTTGTCCATCATCAGTGGCTCTACAATATTAAAATTAAATTGAAAGTAACATGTGAATAGCTACATCAACAAAGAAGTACATAATCTACTTGAGATTAAAAGTATTTATTTAATTAGAGTACTTACCCAAGTAACATGGATTAAACACATTAATTTGACAATGGTGAACAGTCCTAGCATGGCGCCATTTTGTGGTAAGTATTATGTACGAAGGCAGACTGAGGGAAGATAAGCGAGGAAATAAAAATATGGGAAAGCTAGTCAATAAATAAATTCATGTTGGAGCTGGATTTTAATTGGGATTGTTCATTGAGACATATTAGGTTAGGATTGTTGAAGAATTTTAAAATTTCTAAATTTTCCAAAATATTTAATTTGTTCCCTTCATTTTCGAAATGTAGAATTTTGAAATCGGTACTCGGGTTGAAAGAGTGATTGTATTGAATAAAGTGGTTGGCAAATAAGTAGTGCTCTTGTTTCACCCTTCATGTTCTGAGGTGTTCATTTAGCCTACAGGAAAACTTCTACCTGTTTGTCCTACATATGCAGAATTACAAATGTTACACTTTAATAAGTAAACACCACTTTTTTCCCTTAAGAGAATAGGGGATTTGTTGTTGGGAAATAACGTTCTTGAATCACGTGTATAGCTGAATTTCCTGCAAAGTAAATTTATATAGCCTACTATTGTTGTTGATACCTCTTATATCCCGGATACTTTATCATGGATTATCGCAAGATCTCTACTGCCACTACAGAATTTAATCATGACGACATGTTATTTTGGACAGAACTTCCCGCAATGTGTATGCCATAAAAACAAATGCATATTTTGTTCTGTTCTATTATATTACGATTTATTCATATTCCTACTTTTCTCTTACACGAAATTCAGAGATCAGTTCTTCCTCCCGATAAGTGTTCTTTTTCTGTCTGAGAGTACATCTGGAAGTTAGTGTTTGTAAAATATCTGTTTCTACATTGAATATATTTTTTACTTTCTCCCCACAGCTTACGCAGTATAGGGAAAGTATTGTCATGCTGCGAAAAAAAAGTCGAATGTTTGACAGAGGAAATATTATTTCGGAGCCCTCATAACGAAAAAGTGGATAAATATTTTCTTTGCGTTTCGTAAATTACTTCCTCTAACACATTGTGTAGTTAGAATCCACGTTCTGTGGGTCTTTGATACCCCAAAATCCATTGACCGCAAAACGTCTATCTGCCTGTCTGTTAGTAAGCAATGTTAGTGGCTAAACAGGAATCAGGATTTTCACGAAAATTGATATTCCCGAAACGATGTGGTTGATGTCGCGGCCCCTTGAATTTGAAACCGATATTTTAACTGTACAAGGTACATTACGAGAAGCCCTTCAGACACTTCCAAATGTTTCAAAAAATTGGCACCAAATGTTTTGATTCAATTTTCTCCGCGGATAGCGCAAGGGATAGGGCTCGTTTTCGTTGATATTTCGAAAAGTACAAAAATTTACATTTTTTCGGCGCTCTCCTCACAACTATAGTAATGAAGATAAAAATGTTTATTGAAGAAATGTGTTCATCGGAAACAAATCCTGTGTTAAGAACAGGTTTAATTGTTCAAAACTTTGAGTATTTTTTGTGTATTTTTGTGTGAAACAGGCAATTTTTAAAATATAAAAATTACCTCAAAAGCGGCTTTCAATTTTTTTCTTTACGTTTTTTCGCGTATGTATCAAAGAACAGCAAAGAAATTGGCGCTGGTCATATTTTAGTCGCACTTTGCATTCTTTATAGTTAGAAAAAATTGTGTTTCAATTTCCTGCTCTTCGTTACACGTCAAAATGTTGATCGCAAAATGACAAGACGACGGACTCAGCTCACTTCCATGTAATGAAGGCAAGCTTGTGCTAAATAATATTTTTTTTCCGAATATGAGCTGCACATACCGTAATAACTAAATTAATTCATGTTTGTTATGTTGATAGATAGATTTTTTAAAGTTCGCTTTGAGCTAATGCTCGGTGGCAAACTTTATTATAACTAGATATACGACAATTACAAAACTAGTACGAATATTTACAAATATTAGTATTATATTGCTGGTTGGAATAGGTTTTGCAGGTTCATGTGGTGCTATAATATTGCTTAGCCGTCACAGATAATACGAGAAAGTATGAGCTGTATCAATTTCAGTTTAGTCTCTATAATCTCTATAATCTAGTGACTAGATTATTTGTTAGGTTCTGAAAATTTGTTTGTTAAATTTTCCACGTTTATAGCTCTTTGTTTGTAAAATATCATAGGCGCATCTCTTAGTCAAAAGGTATGTTCATTATATTTAGTTGTAAACGAGCACTACGTACTTATCAGGCTTTGACATCCTCGTTCTCCTGACTCACGAAACATCTTCAAACGAAAATTTCTCTTTCACCTCAAATAACTCAGTGACGACGAATGTTCAGTATAGCTTCCACTTATTAAAGACGATGGCCGCTTTGATGTTGGATGAAATTCTTCTTTTCTCGGCGCGCAACAATTTTCCATTGACTCGCACATCTCCGCGCTCTCCGTTTCGCCGGGTCGCTTCCGAAAGCCGCGTATCGGCAACAGCGCGGAGCGTGAGAGCGTGTGTGACGGAGAAAGCGAGCGTGGAGCGTAATTCATTAATTACTTCAAAGCGCTTTCGAGGAATTGTGTGCCGCACCTGCGCAGCCGCGTCCCGGCTGCGCGCTCGGCTAAGGCCTTCCCGGGAAATTACCGGGCATTGAGCGCCGTAATTGGTGTCACCCCGCCCCCTAGACGCGAATACAGCACCGGTAGACTGTAGCCATTAGGGCCAAGCATCTACGAGAAGATCGCTCTACGGAGAATACGCATTCTTCTATCCAATTGTAATAATAATAATAATAATAATAATAATAATAATAATAATAATAATAATAATAATAATAATAAGTCTGATGTGGGGCCTTAAGCAATTGGGTTTGAATGAAGACCTGCACAAACCCATGCAGAAGGTAGTTGTTATATCAATAACAAGGATGGTGTGGAAATTCATGGGAAAAAATGTATTATAAATTTCTTTTAAAAAATAATGTATTGTGCTTTGATTCTGTATATCTGTGCAATTCATTCAAATGTGCCAATAAGATGAGAAAATAAAAACAATAATAATAATAAAATCTGTACAAAAATCTGTGATTCTCAGTACTTGCTCTTTAGTGAGTAAATTTCTGGGAAATAATGAGGGGGTCTGAATTCATTGTTTATAATTTATTTTGATATGTATATAGTTTTTAGCATATATATGAATTCATTGTTTATAACTTATTTTGATATGTATATAGTTTATTTTAGATCTCTTATTCATTTTATTATTTTGTTATATTGTTTACATGAAATAATTGATGGTTGTCATGCTTTGATAAAACATAATGTCTGTATGGCCGCCTTATGTATCAGGAAAACTGTGAATAAAGAGAGGAAATAATAATAATAATAATAATAATAATAATAACAATAATAATTGGAATAGTTGAATTTCTTCCTCTTGATCCTATTTTAATGTTACAGATAGATGGCTCGTTTCAAGTATTTTTGGATCACACAGGATCAATCTTACGAGAATATCAGGAACTAAGACATTTGAACATTATATATATTTTTATTTTCAGCTTTACGTTTCGCACATTTGGCATGTGGCTTTTCAAAAGCAATATAGAACAACCGGTTGACAATAGTATAAACATTATATTTTACGTAATAAAAATAAAGGAATACAAAAATTTTATATAAATTATAATATAAACAATTTTTCATAATATTGTATGTTGAACACTGGTATAAGCTTCAAATTGTATAAATGGATTTTAATATTTTTGTATTGCTTTGTTTTTTATTAGTAAAAATGTAATATTTGTAGTACTGTCGACCGCTTGTACTATTGGCAACCGATTTTTAAACATGGTTTATACTATTGGCAACCGATTTTTCACAATAAATTTGGCCTAACAATTAGCGATAAAAAACAAAAAGCTGAGGCGTTGGTTAAAGGCAAGTGGATGGATAGGTATTAAGTACACCAGTCGTATTCGTCCTATGCAGCATCTCGAAAAGACAGAAAAGGCTTAGGCGAACGAGTTAGCCAAATGGCTGTTAAATGCTGGGTGAACCCCTCTCTGGTTCCACCTTCAGTTTACTAGTTATTTATTCAGTAAATAATGAGTACAGTAATTAAATGTCATTTTTGTGTTTAATTTAATTATGTAATAATGGAAATATTGAGCATAGTGCATCCGTTTTTAAAGCTACGAGGTTAGGTCAAAACTAATGGCTGCGTTGTGAATATCTGTTTCGTTATTCAATAGACCAATACTATTTTAAAGAACAGTTTATATTGTTAACATAAACTATAATAAATAAAAACTGTTGAGGCAGTTCGTGTTGGCCCCTGTTAGATAAGAGCTTCGATGTATTTAGAAGAAAATATTTCATTCAAGTTTTCAGTAACTTTTAATACTTTATTGTCCATTCCCAAGACATACAAACCTTGGCTAAACTCTTGTAGGGGCAGTATTCCTAGTTTCATACCAAAACACTCCCAATTGATTTTTTGCGCAATGTTGACAAATAAATATTAGAAAGCTAGAACGTGGTTATGTTCGACAAATACAAAATAATAATTTAATATTTAGGTGAATTAAGTAATGAAGATACAGGACGCAATACATACTGAAAACATCAATTTCTTACGCGACTTTCGAACTGTTGCGCAGAGTTGTCTCTGCCCCTGTTCTATTGGGTGGCTCATTTAAATCTGGCATTTTATTACAAATTTTCCACTAAGAACAAAATAACGTTCTCTGTATGAAAATATTCATGCGACAGTCCCGTGACAATGCGTCAGGTTGGATTTCCACCGGCCTCAATTCTCTCGGAAAGCAAACAATATGACCGCGAAGGGCAGGGCAGCGGTGCAGGGAAGCGGGCAATGGAGATTGTTTCGCCTCACGCCTGCCAGAAAAGCACACCGGTGGGCTAGGGGCTCAAGCGGCGGGGGGGCGGGGGCTATAGGGGCGAGCGCGCTCTGCCACTCGGACCCCGCGCGCAAGGCCGCTTTACAGCGGCGTATGCAAATGATCGGAATGTCTCCTTGCGACCTTTCCCGCGGAGGGGATGGGATGCAGAGCGTGGGCGAGGGGCGGGCAGGCGGCATGGGTGACGCGGGCGGCGGGGCCGGCGCAGAGAGAAGAGGGGGAAGGCTGAGAGGGGAGGGAATGGGTGGGGGGTGTGGCGGTGGGTTCTAAGGAGAAAATGGAGTGGCAGGGTCGGCGCGGAGGGGAGGTGAAAGGGAGGGTGGGACGGGCTGGGTGAGGCGGGGGCAGGAGGGGCGGAAGAGGGAGCGAGGGTGGGAGCGTGGCGGGAGCGTGGCGGGAGCGTGGCGGGAGCGTGGCGGGAGCGGGTCGGCAGCGGGTCGGGCAGCGGGTCGGGCAGCGGGTCGGGCAGCGGGTCGGGCAGCGGGTCGGGCAGCGGGTCGGGCAGCGGGTCGGGCAGCGGGTCGGGAGCGGGTCGGGAGCGGGGCGGGCAGCGGGTCGGGCAGCGGATCGTGAGCGGGGCGGGGGCGGGGCGGGAGCGGGGGCGGCGAGAAATGGGGTGGTGGGTCGAGCGAGTAAGGGGGCGGGGAACACGCAACGGCGGAGTTGGCGGTCGGCGGAGGTTGCGTGGAATTACCATGCAAATGGCGGGCGCGAGCCCTTGGGCCACCGCATCGCGACGCCGCCGACGATGCCGTCTACAACAACAGCCTCGGCAACAGCCGCTGACCCACGCAGCCCTGCCCTGCCCTCTCGCGGGTCGCCTCGAAGCAGCGCAGTGCCAAGGAGACGAGCATTTCACAAAACGCGACATTTCTTAATTAATACCTGAACAACAAAACAGATGCAATGAAAATTCATAAAGGATTGAGATAAGGGTGGTACACATTATCATCAAGTCTATTGAATGTGTGTGTGTGTGTGTGTGTGAGAGAGAGAGAGAGAGAGAGAGAGAGAGAGAGAGAGAGAGAGAGAGAGAGAGAGAGAGAGAGAGAGAGAGGAGAGAGCATGTGTGTGTGTGTGTATATATATATATATATATATATATATATATATATATATATATATATATATATATATATATATATGTATATATGGAAAAATGAAATAAATTCGGGAAAGAAACAAAACCCCTAAAATAAATGCATTAATACATTAATGTTTGCGGATAATCAATTAATTATACAAAAAAAAAAACATTGTCTGCAAAAAATTGTACCGCATAAACCAGATATATGAGCGCGATGATTTTACAATATCTGTTAAAAAGACTAAAGTGTTTGCTTTTAAAGTGAAATACCCTATACTACACTCCAAAATTGTGATAAATGGTCAGATAATAGATCAGGTGTCACATTTTAATTTCTTACGCTGAGACATCAGCTATGAAAGTGAAAATGATATGCAGATTACTCTAAATAAATATCAAATGATGTGGGGAATTATTCATAAACTTTAAGAAATAAAGTAATGAAAGAAATTGGAGTGAAATTTTATAAAGTAATGGCAGCACCAATATTAACATATGGAAGCGAATCATGGAGTCTAACAGCGAAAGAGCAACATCGCATATACACAGCAGAGATGAAATTCTCAAGGAGAGTGAAAGGTTGCTCGATATTAGATCAAACAAAAAAAGAGGATATTAGATCTTATCTAAATATATATTCCATGAATGATCGTATTAAAGAAAATAAACAACGCTGGATACTACATATTAATAAAATGGATAACACCAGAAAAACCAAATCAATATAATCTTATAAACCTGTAAGAAGACAAGAAACATGAGTCCATGGAAAAAAGTTGGTTGGAGTGAAGACGGAACAGGTTCTGTGCATAATCTCTGATAGTCAAGAAGAAGAAGTGACATTTCGGGCTTATATTTTCCTGTTCTGTTCAGCGGTATTGTAGCTTCGGACTAATGGGCGTTTATAGAGAAGTAGTTCACCTGTGCTAGGAAAGCTGCTCAGGTGATTGAAAGTCGGTCAGCTTCTTTTGTGTAAAACGAAATGCGGAGAGATTCGTTACGTATTTGTTTACTGGTTATTTTTATTCTAAAGAACAGTATGCGATCTTAAAATAGTGTGTACAAAATGTGTAAAATATTTATTTATTTATTTATTTATTTACAAAATACATGAAGAGGCAAAATAATCTTGATAATATTCATGATAAAACAAAGAAACACCTGGGAAAAATATACAATTCCAGTATGGTAAATAGAAAAAAAATTGCCATCAGCGGCAGTATTGACAGCAGCGGTAGGTAGGCGATTCTAATAACCAACACATATTATATTTGATATAATATATGTTACTATTTATACATAGTATAGGGAATTTGTGAACGAAATAACATGAAATAGTGTTAAAGCAATTCTGTTAGAAGAAGAAAAAGTCGTGGAGCTGAAACAAATTGTTTTATTACGCACTCACATAGTACTTTTCGACTAATTTAAGTGCATGTTAGTGTAAGTATGCGTGTAAGGGGAGGTGCTAGAATTCTCATCCAGACAGCGATTGAATTCGACCTAGCTGTAAAGCTAGTGTCGAAAATCTTGCCGTCGTGGGGAGTGGGAACCTAGGACCTCCCGGTCAGAGGCGCTGCAGTGACATCAGTTGATGCCCTGAGCTACCGCTCCCGGTTCGCGGCCGTTCGGGTTGCGCTACTCTCTGTATCCAGGGCGATGTAGCAACTGAGACCGACATCTGGAGGAGATCAAGAGAGTCATATTAGTAATAGAAAGGAAGAGGCGTTTTAGGGGACCGCCCGCGAGGCGCGCCTTCTCAATAAGGTCCCCAGACCGTGTCGGAAGTAGACTTCCAAAGAAGCCTGGGCCGAAAACTCAGGGAAGGCAACAGGAAACCACCCTCGGTATTTCTTCCCAAGGAAACCCATGGGTCACCTATTTCTCGTGTATGGAAGACAGGACCCACGGAAGAATATTGTCAGTTTATTAGCTTTTAAATAACTAACCTTTTTTCGCGTAGAGTGCGCGTTTTTTTCTAGGGCTTTTATCCAGCCAACAGCCGGTTACCCTTTACGTCCCGATGGGACGTATATTCGACCATACACTAGACCAACACACTTGCGGGCTCCTCTGATCTGGGGTCAGCAGAACGTGAGGCCCTCCGCGACAACACATACATACAAAGACAAGGGACAAACAACCATGCCCAAGGCGGGACTCGAACCCGCGACCCTTCGGACCGAAGCGCTAAGTTGGTACTGAGCGCGTTTTTCTGTCATTAAATTGTGTCCCCTCAGAATCACGGTATAGCCCACTGTCTGTCTGCGGCCGCCGTGCGTCGCGACGTTGCCTCGCAAGTTGGCCGCGACCGCCCCCCCCCATTCCCTCTCCACCCACTACGACGCGATGTGTAAGTGCGTCGCCCTCTGAAAGAACGGAGAGTGGTCGAGATGGGCGTCACGGCACTCACTCGCAAAATTAAAAGGGCGCGGCGCGGTAAACGAATGTTTACCGCAGGGGCCAGTTGTCACGGAAAATAAATAACTAACAGTTTTGACTCTCTTTGATATCAATTATTTTATTTAGATGTGTACAAATCGGGATTTTTTTAACATTCAAATTTGACACTACTTTTCTTAATGAACTACAATGTGATACCTCTGTTTAGATAAATGGAGTAGCAAATGCCAAAATGTGTGAGTGGATTATTTTTGCTGTTGGTTTTCTACCATTGAATTCACTGTAAATGGAGTGATGTATACTCCGATTCAAACGGTGGCATTTGAAGGTTAGTAGCTGAACTGTGAGGGTATCATCCAATCGGAAGCTTCATTACGATTTAATTTTTTGGTATTAGAGCTCGCGATTAGGTTAGGTTTAAATCGAGTAATAAGTTCGATTTCACCGGAAAAGTCTGATACCATTGTTTAAGCCCAAACGCTATTATTGTTTTCGTAAGTTCCGGTTTCAATGTATGCTAATATGTGCTGACTGCCCCCATACCCAGATTATGTTTGATCCCACCAAATAGTTTTTTGTTGCTTTTTTGTTTTCGTTTTTTATTGTTTTTGTATTAACCTACTAAGATCCCATTAAGAGCAAAAGTCACCTGCCTTTTTGCAGAGAATACGGGAATGAAGGGATAGGTTGATGATGAGAGGTGACAGGACGAATTAATGAATTATGAATTAATAAGACGAAGATGATCGTGACATTTGTGACCCATCCCAGCATTCGACTTATGGCCGAAGGAAACCATGAAAAACTCCGGTCAGGATGGCCGACCCGGGGATCGAACCCAGACCTCCCGAATTCGAAGTAAGTGCGCTATGCACTGAGCCACTTCGCTCGACCGAAAGTAGCTACTGCACATTATGTATTAAATCATAAGTATTTGTAGAAACATACTGCATTACAATCCTATAAATCATTTTAATATACTCATGTTTATGTGTGCGGTCGTTGACTAGGTTAGTACTTGTTAGACAATTCCTACACACATCATATTAAAAATGTAGAAATACTAGACAAAACTTCTGAAAATGCCTAAAGAGTAACACTAGAGTCATTCAGTATATCTGTAGTTTTTATTCAAAATAACGACAGTATTTCTTTCTATAGCCAACTTTATATTCTTCCGACCAGAAATGACGATTGGTTGTTTTTTCATTATGATTTACCATTTCATTAAATCATGAATCTGGAAATCATAAAAAATCATGAAAAAAAGAATAAAGCTTTTAGGATAAAAATAGATTTGAGGATAAAACTAGATGACCCGACACCCCGCAATACCCCCTCCCAAATTATTTATTCTGCTCACTGACAACTACCTAAATTTTATCACTAAGAAAATGTATGTACTAAACACCAACAAGAATCATTGAAAACATAAGTGTCACCGAGGCTACACTTTTAATTTTGTTTAAATAAATGTGGCAAGTGGAGAAGAGATAGTCAGCTTTTTTAACCATTTTTAAATCCACAGACCGGTGAAAACTGGTTTCGGATAAAAAATAAGTTAAATGAATTAATATTCAGTTTATGGCACTTTTATATGTTTAAATTGGTAACATTGTAATTTGAAACAAAGTCTTTGCCATCAAGCTTCTTATTGTTTATTTTGAAGTACTTGATTTGTGATAATTTTTACGATAATAATCACGATTATAATGGAGGTACGTTTCGAACAATGTGTTAATTTTCTAGTAAGTATTATATTTCTAAGCAAAAATAAGTTATATTGCTTCTGTAACAATAGAATTCTAGATTTTGTGTATAAACCCTTTTTTTAACGTGTTACGTTCAAATTTCGCTTTTTTTAGCCCTGGAATTGTAGTTCATTTGTGTTGCTCATTAACACCGTAAATTACAAACTTGTTATTAATAATTTAGTACCGAAAGCCGTAAGTATCGATGTTAAAAATCTATTAGTGTGAACAGGAATTTTCGATAAGCTATTACAATTTTAATGATCAGAAATTTTCAGTGGCTGGTTCTGCAACGCTTAAAAATAGAAATATTCGCCAACTTGAATTAATAAATAATTCAAGTTGATTTTGATATAATAATTCAATTTGATAATTCAGGTTGAATAATTCAATCTCTGAGGTAAATGGTAAGAATTTCATTTGTTTTTTTTATGCGTTGGCTTTTCTAAATAATTTTACAGAAAATACACAGGAAAAACCCCTTTTAAACCTGGTCCGCTTTTGACCTTTCACAGTACGAGTATTGCCATCTTTATTGTGAATTTTTCTTATCTCTTGCTCTCTCTACCTCATTCTTCTCCTACTTCTTTAAACTTTCTGCATCATTGATATTTATCACCCGAAACTGCCAAGCCGTCATCATTAATGTGATAAGCTTCCTGAGAAACTTTCTCTCGGACGTCAGCTGTTTAATAAATGTAAAAAACCTGAAACGGCCTTGCCGCGGCTGGGAATAGGGTATCGCGACTCTTGGTAAGATTTTATCCCTTAAGTCTTTCCTCTCCAGAAAGCACTATTATTTAAATAAAAAGCGTATTTAAATTCCGCGGGCCCGGCCGGCGTATAAATCAGCACCTTGTCGACGGCCTGCGCGAAGTTGCCGCCAAGAAGCCCCTGCGAATGGGGAGCTGCGTGCGAAAGGCCTCCGGAGCCCAGGACCTTTAGGCAGCTCTTATGCTCTGCTCCGGGAGAAAAGACTCCTTTTTAATGCTCCAGACTTGAAATGCACGAGGGAAGGTGGTCGGGGTTTAACATGAGAAGCAGACTCTTCTTAGTCTCTCTTTCCTCTCTCTCTTTCTATGTATTTCTTTCTATTTTTTTCTCAATTTCTTTCTTCTCTCTTCATCTTCTCCCCATTCTCTTCTTCTCTCTCCTCTCTCTCTCCTTCTTTCTCTCTTCTATCTCTCTTCTCCTTTCTTTCTCTTATCTCTTTCTCCTATCTCTTTCTTCCTCTCTCATTTCTCTCCTCTTCTCTCTCTCTCTCTCTCTCTCTCTCTCTCTCTCTCTCTCTCTCTCTCTCATGGTCATTGATTATAGTCTGGTGAAAGAATTTTGTCGACGAAGTAGGAAGCATGGAAGATGAATCATAAGCTTCAAGTCTGAATATAAGGAACTGTTGAGAAGCAAATGGACTATAACGATAATTAAGAAGCGTAAAGAAGTATCATTGCATATCCTTCTAGGAAAATATATTTTTACAGTATTAGTCTTACCATTATCATGAATAAAATTAAAAGTTTAGTACTGTGAACCCCAGACCATTTAGGGCACATTGGAGATCTCTCTGAGGAAGTTAGTCGCTATATTGGGTCTAAAGCTTCCTAAAAATTATCGGCAGCTCAGATCCTATCCAATCAATGTTTTATCTACTTTTTGAAGCGTCGTTGACTAACCAAAGAGATCAGAGCAACTCTGACAAGAAACAATGGATACACTCGAAAAATAAAGTAACCTACAACGTAACATTTATGCTGCAGTTCGTCTCTCTTTTGCCTTTCATATGTTTTTTGTGGAAGAATGTATTATTTATTATGTATACCAACTTAAGGTTTACGTAAAAACAAATATTATAAAAAGAGCTATTTCATAACTGGCATTGATTTGCTTGATGCAATAAAGTCATGTTCATTTGAGTCATTAGTCAAAGGTAATATGTAGTAGGTTGGGGGGCAGGCATGCTTGAAGCATAATTGTGCTCATTAGAAATTTCACCACAAACTAAACTAGATTCTGATGCAGATGATTCTTCTTCTTGATGCGGAGCAAAAGGCAGATGTCGCTGAAGCACTTTTCTTTTTTTCCCCTACACAAAAAAACACCTTTACATGTTTCTCACAGAACACAAAAAAATATGAGAGTGTGCTCATATACGTATTGCTGTGTTTAGATTTCTCTTGATAAGAATTACGAGTAAATGTAATTTGTATATTTCCCTCCTAAATTATTTTACAGTCTGTATGTTGATTACTTCTGGTGTGAGAAACAAGAAAAAAATTGGGATGTTACCTACTTCTGTAGCTAGCGAAAAATCACACAAGGGAAATTAGTTTTTTCTACAAAAACTAATGTTCTTCAATACATCATATTACAAATCACGACGGTATTGTGTATATTCTATCGTAAACATTATACTTCCATCATTATAGTATCCTTCATTATACATAATTTTATTTACTACATTTTTTGGCTCACACACCTGCAATCCATTCTCCTTTTCAGAGAAACTAAATGTAGAAGGTACTGCTGAATTCTTCAAAATATTTTTCTGACCAACTTCCCAGAAGTCTTCTGGTTTGAAATGATCCGAACATAACCGATGATTTTGAGTGGGAATAAAATTCTCCTTTTTAACTACAATCAACCATTTTTTCAATAACTGTTTATCATTCATCGGAAACCTGTACACATATGTATTCTTATATCACTACTTCATTTCACACGTTATCAGCTCCAAACTAGAGATATGCATCAACATTTTCAAAAACACATGTACACTCACTTGTAAAAAGATAATTGGTTTCCGTGTACATCTCTGTTTTTGCAGCCCTATTATGCAGAGGATCTTACCATAATGAAAAGGCTCTTGTGTTTACTAAGTATTAGTAACTCTAAAGCAATGTAAAATCAAAATTTACTTGGAAATAACCACAACACTCGTTACAACATGCCTGTCAGTGAACTATTTGCCTACAATATGGCGCTCTTCAATTTGAAACAATACTCTAGCGCAATGTGTGTCTAGGTAATACTATCCAATGTCTTTGGTTGAAACATATGACAAATATTATAGAAAAAGAATCGGTAACGTGCCAGTCACCAGCACGATTACATGAATGTTTACAGGAATTGTAGATGTCATTAATCAATACAACGGCGTTATATATGCACATTAAATGCTTTTGTCAATCTCATAGATATCGTCAAAAGTGTTTCATAGTATTACAAAGACCTTAAAAAATTGTAGTCAGCTTATCATGTACGCGTATATGTTAAATGTAAATCGTTTATATATTTGTCTATCTTACGTCTGCTATTTGTCAACTAGATTCCTTTCTTCAAATTTTACGTTTATGCCAACGAAAGTGGACGACCATCAACAACGTAATGTGAATGACGAGTTTCTGTTTTATATCTGATTAAATTTGTATTGAAACATACCACTGAAATTGTAATTGCTCTGCATCGACCTGTATAATCCTAAACCATGTTTGCCACGCTAATATTTGTTCATTAAAGAATTACCGTCACACAGAAGAAGAGAATAACGCAAATGGTATATGGAGTATATACCACAGATGCGAGTCTACTAGTGTTTTATTATTGATTGATTGATTTTTTTCGTGTTTCCGGGCACGTAAACTGCTTTGGTTACTAGTCTCGTTAGTGTAGTGCATGTTTTTTCTCGGGAGATGGCGGTGGTCTTCCCCAGCTGGATGGCGAGATCCGGCGCCGACCTACCGTCGGCTAGTGGGGTTTCCCCCAAACCAGAACGCTCCCACCAGCAGGGAACCGCCCCAGCCGGGACAAACTCTAAGCTCCCGACCGGTCTGCCGAAATATGTGGTAGTGTAGTGCATGTTAATGTAAGTGTGTGTGTGTGTGTGTGTGTGTGTGTTTGTGTGTAAGGGGAGAGGATAGGACAAGGAAGAGGAAGGAGAGATCGCGCGCGGTCCGTGGCCCGTTTGGTAGGGTACTGCTCCGGCATTCGCCTGGTGTTGATCGGAGAAACCACGGAAAACTACCGATCAGAGCAGCCGGCCGCTAGAATTCTCCTCCAGACAGCGACTGAATTCGACCTAGCTGAAAAGCTAGTGTTGAAAATCCTGCCGCCGTCAAGACACGAATTATTATTGATGTATAATTTGAGTGTGCTACTAATCTTATATTTTTTGCAGCCTCACTCGCGGTTAGTGGAACACTTTCATCCATTATTCAGTGTCCGGGGAGGAAACGTCGAAACTTCTAAAATAAGCTTTTACGACAATTTAAAGCATATTTTGTCTAATAAACTCTTTCGATATTGCGAATGGATGAGCCACAATAAGCATTCAAAAGTTGATATGAAAAAATACTTTCCTTGCAAAACTTTGCAATACAGAAACATCTAAACACTCCAAAAAACATGTTATTTATTTATTATTCACGAAAAAAAGTAATGTATTTGTTCACAAAGAATAAATAACTCAGAAATAAAAAAAACACCCAATTTACACAATTCGACTGCTGTTTTATTTTTGTATTAAGTTGTATTTCTGAACAAATACAAATATTTCTTTTGTGAATAATAAACAATTGTCATGTTTCTGGAGTGTTTATATGTTTCTGTAATGCAAATTTGTTCGTTAAAAGTATTTTTTCAAGCCAAATTTTGCGGTTCAGCCATTCGGAATACTCAAGGAGTTTTATCAGATAAAATATGCTTAAAATTGTCTTAAGAGCTCATTTTCGAAGTTTCAACCTTTCCTACCCGGACACCTTGTGTATATTATAAATATGGTAAAATGCTGAGTTGAGATGTAGTTAACATGGCATGGATTTATGTGATCAAGGTACCGTATGAAAGATTGAAATTCACTGTTCCGGAAATTTTAATGTGTTTATTACATACATTTTCACTGACCTAAACTATTTTGAAAATAAAAATGTGTAACAAGAACATGTGTTGTACAAAAAATGAGTTCGCAAACAGTATAATTAAAACGCCTGGAAACTCTTACTCCCTAAATCCGCGAAGAATTCTCAATTTCATTTCTTTTTTGAAAGGGACCTAGCAATTCACGGACAATGAAGGAACTGTCTCATAAATTCTTAATTGCATGAAAACCACTAAATTTAAGTTTATTTTTGTTGCATCATCTGTTCACGTAGTTTTGGAACTATTGATCCATTCAGCGCATGTTGAGTTTTATCAGGACTTATACATTTGTGTATGAAGAAATGAATTTAAGTAAAATTACAAAATTACGGAAATCGTTCCGAACAATCAATGTATGCTGATAAACTCGTATCTTCCCCACACTTTGTTCCACATTTGATCCCGTGATTTTAGAACCCTTCGTGAATAAACCGCACAATCTTCCAACGTGGTCAGTCAATAAAGTTCGCGCAAGTTTTCCCAGATTCACACGTAACCCGCAAAGCCGAGGGGAGCTTCGGCCAAGGCTGAGTTGTGGGTCGGGGATGAAGACCCGCTAAATGTGATTTAATGAAGCCTCCTATGAAGTAATGATCTTCATTAAAACGAACTTGGGCGAGAGGGCGAGCGGTGCGAGCAAACTTCGCCCACGCGGCAGTGGTGGGCGGCCGGGCGATTGTGAGCGGAGCTATTCGTATATAGGGCGCACGGGAAGGCGGAGGGACCTGAAAGGGACAAAGGGCTTCAGAAGGCCGTTTGAGGCGGTGCACACTGCTCCCAAATGGACCTAAAGGCGTGAGTAAAAAAATATTATTGCTGCAAAGTAGCAGCAGAAGGGCATTTTTCTACAACGTGGCACAGGAAGAAAAAAAAATTTGTGACATGGCACAGGAAGGAAACATTTTATTGCGCAAAAATAGCAGCGGAAAGCAAGAAGTACTACTACAGTGTGGTAGTGGAAGGAAATAATTGTTGTTACTACGTGGCAGAGGAATAAAAAATGTAACAACGTGCCAGTGGAAGAAATATTTCGTTGCCACAACGTGACAGAGGAAGGAAAATGTAGCAAGTAGCAAGGGATGGCAAATGCTACTACAACTTAGAAGTGAAAGGAAAAAAAAGTATTGCTACAAAGTGCCAAAATGGGAACGTTTTGGGGTCGTCAACACGGAATAAAGGGAAGAAATGTTTCTTTAACGTGTCTGAGGATGAAAAAATTTGTAACCGAAAATAGGAGCGGAAAGCTAGAAGTACAATCACAACGGGGCAGGTGAAAGAAATAATTTGTTGCGTTATTATAGCAGCAGATAGAAAAAAGTAGTTGTTATTACATGATAAAGGAAGAAAGAAATGAAACAACGTAACGATGGAAGAAAAAATTAAGTTGCTACAACGTGGTAGAGGAAAAAAATAGTGCAAAAGTAGCAATGGGCGGCATGAAATGTTACAACAACGTAGCAGCGAAGAAAAAATATTGACCAGCGTGTAAAAAGAGAATGTGTACTTGAAAATTGAATGCCTATTTTGCATGGATGTGCCCTCGGGAAATCGTTCATTTATATGTTCTGAAAATATGGTAATTTCTTAATTGAATTAAAACTATTATTTTTCTGGTGTGCTTCTTGACAATGTTGTTTCAGTGTGTTGTATTATGCAGCTGGAATAATTTTGACAAGTTTCCGAAGGTAACCCGGGAAATATACTAATTATAATAACTTTTACCGGGATTATGTGAATTAGTCTGTAATTCAACCTCTACGGTTTATCCGCTGTGCTATTATGAACATTGATATTGCAAGTAGGGCAGTCCCCGCAAATTAACGCCCACATTAATGTTTCATACACAAATGTTCACACGCGCTTCTGTTTATGAACATTTAACTGGTCGTGTAGGAATTCACATTAATGATGAATTCAAAGAGCTAAAGTGCTCGTAATCTGAAAAATTCTCTTCCACATTGCATTCCCCGGTGTATCGTTTTCCTGCGCAATACACGTATCATCACGCATACATGGCCCTACTTATTTTAATTGTTTGAGAAAGCCACTTGTTTTATTAAGACTCTTTCTCTGAACAATTGTGTGTCTAAAAGGTCTAAAGAGTGAGTAAGAAAGATACAATTAATGTGATGTTTATTGGTAGAATTAATTGTACAAAAGGAAGTTAAGATCGTGTTTATTATGTCATTCTCCTTTAAAGTAATTTTTGGGTCAAACATCCTCTCATTAGGGCAAAATATATTGTTATACTCCACTAGACAGAATGTGTAATTTCAGAAGTACTAATGAGGTAACTAATGCTCTCTAGTAATGAACGTGACTATTAATGTACTAGAAATTAATGATGAACATTTCACGGAACAGCTAATATAATTCTTTTTTGAAGCATGTATTCTTTGTGAATCGCCAAAGCAGACATTCGTGACCTATATTTAGTTCTGAGATAATTTGTAACAATATTTAAAAGTTCCCCTTGGGAAATTGCTATGAATCTTATGTATAAATTATCACATATACCAGGTGTTTCTGCACTTGATTGACATAAAATCTATCTTATTACATCTGATTTGGTCTAAATGTGCACAAATAGAATATTCATCCTTCAGTGTTTCTAACTTGCTATGGCACCGAGGTACCCATGTGTTTCAAAATGCAAGCAAAGACAAAACATCATTCAGATTTCAAATTTAGATAAAATGTACTGACGTGGGATTGCTACTCTCCAGAAACATTTTATGTCTTAAATGGTTTCTAACGGAAATTCTCTGAAGTTCTATCGTTTCTAGTTCAAACTAGTGGTACTAAAATAGCACATACTTTCTCTCCCGTACGGACAAGCAAATTTCGTAAAAAGTACTAAAATTTGCCAAAAATTGTACATGACCTTATTTCAAAATCTTTCTTGAAGGAACAGATTTCATGAAGGGAAAAAATCTCTATCTTCATAATTGTAGTTGTAGGAAGACGCCGAAAAAAAATTTGAACTTTTGTAATTTTCAAAAAATCAGGGATCTTAAGGAAACTCAAACTTGGATCATTCTGTTAATGTCATTCACACTATCCGACAACAAAATATTATTACAAAATGATGGAGGTAATTTTTGAGAAAGTTTTAAATGTCCCAGGGGTTTCATGTAAAGTACCCCCTGGGACTTTACATTTATAAAAAGATCGGTTTCAAATTCAAGGGGTCACGACATTAACCAGATCGATTGCGAAATATCAATTTTGGAGAAAATCTGCTGAACAGTTTAGGGGTTAACCGAATGCGTTTTTCTTAGACGGACGAACAGATGTTTTACCGTCTTTCAATTTTTCGGCATCAAGAACCCACAAAACATGGATATCTGCCTATCTAACGAGTTATGGGATTTTATTTTGTAAATTTAGCAACTCTGTTTATCCACTTTCTCGATACCACGATCCTGTAATAAGAGTCATTCTGTCAAAAAATTGCCGATTTCTCGCACAACATTACATTACTTTCTTCTTACTCCTTAGCGAGAAAGTAAAGGTAGAGTGTTAAAATCATTTATATACTTAATCTTAACTTGGTGAGTCGAGAAATGTAAATATATTTCACCCTCAATACCACTACTAATTATTTTTTTTTTATTTAATAGGTAATTATTACAGCCAAATTAGAAAACTTGATGCAATGTGGCTAGGCCGAAGGCCTTTAAGCCATTACAATACTAATTATGTACATAAATAATATTGGCAAAGCAAACTCTCAGACTTCCAGAATATTTTGGACACCAAACCAATATTTTGGAATTCAATCTCAGCGGATCTGCAAAAATTTCCTAATTGGTATCCAGTGAACAAAAGCAGCGTTTTTGTATTGTGTAGTCACTATTATAGATGTAAAAGGTCCGTAGATAAGGTTGGAAAGCTAAACAATTACGAGGAAGGGAGAAATGTTTTCCATAGGGAGGTGAGTTCTACTTGGAAAAGAAGACATTTGTATATTGGGTTTTCGCACCCTCCGAGTTCCCTGCGACCCCTATTTGGAAGGGCGCAGTCCACGGTGTTTTTTGCGGCTGGCGGGAGGGCGGGCGAGGGGTGATTTATTCGCGCTCCCTAATATCCGCCGGTGGAGGACGATGACCTCCTCGGTCGCAGACGACCGCACGTGGCGCACGGATAAAGGCCCGTTCACAATGCAAACATAAGCATAAGCATGGCGTTAACATAAAAGCTAGGACTACGTCTACAAGTGGACTCATTCACAATGCGTTCGCATAAGCATAACACGTAAGACGTTAACTTAAGAGCTTGCGAGCTTCAAGCTTCTGTGCTTATGCTTATGTCAGACATAAGGAATGAGCCAATCACAGTTCGATAACTCAAAATCGAGTATCGAAGTCGATAGGCGAACTATTCGTGTGCTGCGTGGTTGTGTTTGTCGTATTTGTTTTGATATCTCGAAATCGATTCTCATATCCAACCAATAGTAAACTAGAATGTCTCATAGCCAATAGAAACTCTTATTTTGCCAATGTTTATGTTCGACATTGTGAATACGCTAACTCTCCGCTTATGTTAATGTCTATGTCTATGTGTTATGCTTATGTTTGTGATTGCATTGTGAATGAGCCTTAATACTCCCCAGCCGATCTGGCTCACATGCGACGATCACGTGCCCACGGTAGGGTCCCTTTAGAAAGACTCTTGCGAATGGCAGAGAACTTTTTATTTTATTCCTTAAGATAATAATAATGCGTAAGCCTTATGGCCATATGGTATTTATTGGTTTAGTGGTGAGTTGTAGTTGACATTTACATAATTGAAATGATTGAAGGCGTTGTCAACTTTGTCAGCAATACTATTTATTTCAATAAGAGCAGCTTTCAATGGCTTAGCCATCATCATGAGTTTTCTGCTTTCTGGGAGTCACAAAAAAGTCGTGAAAAAACGTGGTTTTTGTGACTCCCAGACAGCAGAAAACTGATGATGATGGCTAAGCCATCGAAAGCTGCTCTTATTGAAATAAATAGTATTGTTGACAATGACAACGCCTTCAATCATTTCAATCATATGATATTTGTTGCATGATGATTATGAAAATATTATCTGAATTATGATGTATCAGACTGGCTGAGGTGTGCTCAGGGCATCAAATAGTTTATTTGCAGTGCTTATGACCGTCAGGTCCTAGGGTTCGAGTCCCGACGGTGGCAGGATTTTTGACACTAGTTAGACAGCTATGTCAAATTCAGTCGGTGTCTGCAGGAATTGCAGTGAATTGTAGAGAACGGCTACTCTGGGCAGTAGTTTTCCGTGTTTTTTCGGATTAGTAGCGAGCGAATTTAGGAACAATTCCCTAACCAACGGGCCACGGACCGCGCACTATCTTTCCTTCCTCTTCCTTGTCCTATCCTCGTTCCTTATTTACATACACTTAAATGCACTACACCACCACACATTTCGGGAGACAGACAGGTGCTTTGAGCTTGAATCTGGCTGGGGCGGTACGTCTCTGATGGAAGATAACTTGTTGAGAAAATCCTCGCCAATCGACGTAAATGTCGGTGCCAGATCTTTTAATCCAGAGAGGAAAGAATACCGCTACCTCTCGTAAAGCGTGCCTTATACTTACGGGACTAATAACAATCGATTGCGTGTGGATTGGCTAGGGTTTGAACCCCGGACAGAGCGAGAGAAGTGAGACTGACCGGTACACCATGATTCACTCAAAAGCTGTGAGGTAGTCGGAGACATGGGAGGTGTTTAGCAAACACTGACGAGCGATGGTATGCCGGTAAGTCTCCTTAAAACTATTTACTCTATGTACATACTGGATGTACTTAAAGTACACCGGCAAACAATAATGTATACTGTTGCCCTTACGAAGTTTGTGCTATAGGTATTCGACATAAACCTGTTTTCCATAAATCTCAAATTCATTACTGCTCTCCGGGCGGGTCGTACTATTTGTTCAGGAGGAGATTGGTTTGATAGTGAACTAGGCAGTGTGATCTGAGTGTATTTAATTGCAATGGACGAAAGACGATGTGTTCAAGTTCATTTACAAGTACTTAAAATTCATCCATACAAACAGGAAGGGGTCCCTTAAATAAACTGACAAAAATCATGTAGATTTTTACTATCATTTGAGGAAGTTCTTCACAGGGAATCAAAATAACAATGCTATACAGTGTGTTGGTAGACCTGCGGTGTGCATCGTTACTTGCTGGTTGGAAAGGTGAGATTTTATTTCCAGAACTACCAGGAAGAGAATAATTTTGTTTTGTTTGAAAAGAACAAAATGTGCTTGTAAATTCTGGATGTCAGATTTTCATTAAAATATCTGACCACACAAAAATTAGAATTTCAAAAATCCAACCCTCTTTGGGAAACGTTTTTCTAAAGACGCCTTAAAGATTGGTAGGATGCAGTTGCACTATTATAATACAACGGAACCGTTAGAAATTATACCAGAAGATGTGCTGTTGTAGCACCACTACTTTGTTATTAAAATAAGTTTGAGTGAAAGTGTAGCACTTAATTTTGTTATAAGTAACTTCTACAAAAAAGCACACACTTGCCGAGGAAATATTAGTTTCTTATATCCTTCATTTCTCTAATTACCATTACTGGGAAAAATATCTACAGTTTGTACTTGTTTTGTGCTGAAAAATCAGAGCCCGGAGAGAATATAATTAACAGAATTCGCAAAAGCTGACTAGGCTGCTCTTGTGCGCAATCCTGAAGATGTAATTTGAAAGGGAAGCAATTATCCTACGCGAGTCGCGTCACATTCCTCGAAATGAGAATTAAATGAGATGTGAAAAAACCTGACGCATCCATTACCTCTTTCCTAGCACGTGTGCTTCTTTAACTAGTAGTCTCGTGCATTAACTGACAGGGTGTTATTTTTTGCATTAACTAAGCGTAGTGTCAGTTGTCAGGCCAGAAAAAATCCAAAATTCAGGTTAATTAACCGCTGCACTGCGTTAATTAACTGCATCGCGCGCGCGGGATGGGTGTAAACCGCCTCGTAAACACTTTTGTCTGCAAAAAATGGTCCATAGTGAAATGAGTGCGTAAGAGATCAGATATTCCTCGATCTGCTTTACTAATCAGGTAGTGCTGTCTAGGTTTTTATTAAATCTCGTATGTGGCGTATGATTTGTTTGAGAAGTGTACTACTTGCAGAATCGGTCTGAACACCGCCGTGCGCCTACTTTTACAACGAACTCTAGAACACAAACAAATCGTAACTAACTTGCATAAACTGATATTTCACCGAAATTTCTTATTATTATATAGTTATTAATATCACATTTATTATTATTATTATTATTATTATTATTATTATTTATCATATTTATTAATATTATTATCATCGTCTTTCATTGATGCTAATTTTTTTATGGCGTTGGCATAGCTATATTGTAGATCTCAAAGCATTCTGAAGAATTGTGAGGGTATCTTACATTGCTTCAGTTACCTACGATTCCTACCACCAAAATAAATTTAGAAATCATGTATGACCAATGCACCGGTGATTTATGTATTAAACTTGACTCTGAAAATGAACAACAAAAATATTGTGATATGTATAAGATTGATCTTTGTTTTTGTTTTTAAAGTTCCATATTAGTTTTTATATTTTCTCTGTTTACTTGTAAATAAAACAATTATTTCAAAATGTTTTTTGGTCCTTAACAGTTAGAAAAATATTAAACAATACAAAAATGTTCAATAAACGTATGGAACAATCATTAATTAACTGGACAGAATTCTAAACTTACCTTAGGGTAGTCGTGTGGAAACATGATACAATTGGTCAAGGGTGAAAAAATATCGCTAGAACGCTACGGATTAAACAACGCCGTGTCAGGTTGTTTCCTTTCGCAGAATTAATAAAAGGAGACAAACAGGGGCCCAGTTGAAACGGCATTGCCTGAACTTTATCTTCGAGTTGAAACATGGAAGATAAAGATAAAAGATGAAGATAAATGTATTTAAGCTGTAATAGGGGCATAACCCGGTAGCAGTTAATTACATAAATAAGGTAATATAACTAACATACAAGTTATATAATAATGGTAATAATAATAATAAAACAATGATATAGTAATAATAAAAATAATGGTAAAATAATATTATTAATAATAATATAAAAACTAGTTGATTCATAAAACATTAAGTTACATTAACAAAAATAAACTTCTGTAATCTAACTTCGCACTGAATATTTGCACAATTAAGACCACACTGCACTGCACTTCACTTCGCTATGACCCTTAAATCACTTCGTTCTTTATTTCTCTACTCTACACTGCACGACACCGACTTCACAATATAACACTTTTGCGAACGTATAAAACCTACTATTGTTAATTGAGTACTCCATTTACGTAGTAATACCCTAAATTAATTTCCTAAACTGTTGTACGTATCCAGGAAAGGGTTCAAATGTTATTGCAGGCTACCTATTCCATTCCGTTGCGGCCTTTTGTTTGTGGCCTAAAAATTAGACGCGTCGGGTTTAATTGTCCGGTGAATACCGAGCGTCGGGAATAAGGCAGTTGGCATCTTCCTTGGAGCCTTGCTTTCGCATATCATCATTTGTGTAAGAAGCAGTGACGCACTGAATTCAATGAGAATTCAGTCGGTATGCTCAATATAAGAGACGGAATAACGTAAACAAATATTTGTATTTAAAAATCGAAACTGTTTCATTGTTTTCGGATTATTTGCGAGTTCTGTTTATCCAACAGAACCATATATCTCTTACATTACCAAAGGCGGTTTTCTTTCAATTTCTGCGCGCATTGGAAATTCGTAATTTAGTCATTAAACAATTCAACCATGGCAACTGCTAAACCATACACATTGAGAAATGGTGAATAATGCCATTAGAACATTAAGGTATGAATGTTGGTTAACACATTAACGTTCAATAAATAACATTAATAAGAGATGTAATTTTAAAGTATTTTCAAAACATGGTTCAACGCAAAGTCACAATTTAAAACATTTATATATTTGATATAGTCATTACAATAATAAACTATTGTAATTGGTCGTGTGTTATACACTATTTACTAATTGGCACCGAGAATAAAAAATGAATATTCAGAAGTATAACTCTACTGCACAAATTTGCTAGTATAACTCTTATAATTCAACAAAGTAAGCTGGACTGGCTGTAGTCATGGAATTACATCACACGTTTTTATGTCATATTTTAAACGTTATATTTACAATTGGAGGAAAGTTCGAATTCTATAAAAATGATGAGATCACTTAGAAGTTTCGTCAATGAGCATCGCTGATCGCCGTATTGAATTCCTCCATCATGTCCCACATTGAATTGTCCTCTATGTTGGCTACTACTGCACCATCCAGGTGCTTCAACTGGTTAATTCCAGCTAGGGCTCTTTGCCGGGAGGGCTCTTTGTATTGCGGGTCTCTCGCGAGCCAGCGGACGGAGCCGCTGATGCAGGGAGTGCGGGGGTAGTAGGATGAGAGACAGCTTAACTAAAGGAGAGAGCTGAAGGGGTGGGTTGAAGGGGAGGGCTCAAGGGAAGGGATGTGTGGGCGGGGCTGACTGAACGGGGCTGAATAAGTGGAGCTCAATGGGCGGGGTTGATTAGGCGGAACTGAATAGGCGGGGATGAATTGGCGGGAATGAATGAGCGGGACTTAATGGGTGAGGTTGAATTGGCGGGGTTGAATGGGGGGGGAATGGGCGGGGCTGAATGGGCGGGGTGAATGGGCGGTGAATAGGCGGGGTTGAATAAGCAAGGTTGTATAGGCGGGGCTGAATGAGAAGGGCGGAATGGACGGGCTGTATCGGCAGGGCTGAATGGGCGGGGCTGATTGGGCGGGGCTGAATGGGCGAGGCTGAATGGACGGGGCTGAATGGCGGGGCTGAATGGACGGGCTGAAGGGCGGGGTGAATGGGCGGGCTGAATGGGCTGGGCTGATGGCTGGGCTGAATGGCTGGGCGGAGCGGCTGATTAGACAAGCGGGCCCGCGATGGGCATTTACAATCGGGACCAAGGTCGTGGTGGAGAACAAGACGGTGAGGGGGGGAGGAAGAGAGGGTCACAAGACACAGGGTGCTGGCACGGACGGGACTGGAGGCGTCAGCGGGGCCACGTTAGGGTTTTGGGGCCCGGTGAGTAAGGCGAGTGACCTGGGCGGTGGCCGGGGACGGGCAAGGCATGTTCGAGAAGCCGGAAGGGGTTGAGCGGTGTCGGCGGTGTCGGGACAGAAACGGAGACAGGTTGAGCGAGGAGACAGCGAGGTTTCTGGCGGCGGCAGCAGGGCAAGATGAACGGGACGCGGTGAAACCCACAATGGCACGTGGAGCTAGCGAAGGGTGAGAGGTGGCAACGGGCACGACGGCGAGAGCTCAGAGGAATTCCCACGGCGGTGGAGGCAGCGGCGGCGGTGGCGGTAGCGGTGGCGGTGGCGGTGGCGGTGGCGGTGGCGGTGGCGGTGGCGGTGGCGGTGGCGGCGGCGGTGGCGGTGGCGGTGGCGGTGGCGGGGTTGGCGGGGTTGGCGGCGTTGGCGGCGGAGGTGGCGGTGGTGGCGGCGGTGGCGGTTGTGCCGGCGGCGGCGGTGGTGGCAGCGGTGGCGACGGTGGCGGGGGCGGTGGTGGCGGTGGTGGCAGCGGTGGTGACGGTGGCAGCGGTGGCGGCGGCGGTGGTGGTGGCGGCAGTGGCGGCGGTGGCGGCTGTGGCGGCTGTGGCGGCGGTGGCGGCGGTGGCGGCGGTGGCGAAGGCGGCTGTGGCGGCGGCGGCGACTGTGGCGGCTGTGGCGGTGACTGTGGCGGCTGTGGCTGACTGTGGCGGCTGTGGCGACTGTGGCGGCTGTGGCGGCGGTGGCGGCGGTGGTGGCGGTGGCGGTGGCGGTGGCGGTGGCGGTGGCGGTGGCGGTGGCGGTGGCGGTGGCGGTGGCGAAGGAGCCGGCGGCGGCGGCGGCGGGTTTGATTAAGCGCCGAAATTTACACAAGGGGTTGGCCGGCCCAGCGCGGCGCGGCGCGGCGGCCAAGAGGGTTTTGATTAAGCGCCGAAATTTACACAAGAACACATGTGACCCCGATCCGCCTCGCGGCCCCAGCGCTGACTCACTCGCCGCCGCGCAGCGCCGCCGGCTTTGGTTTCGCGTCGCGCGCCGAGGTGCCTTCCCGCTCAAGCCGAGTCTCTCGCTCGCCTCTGCGGTAGCCAATGAAGACGATGGCTTACGCTCACTCAGTAGAATAGAATATAGGATTGCGATTGTGTAATACTAAATTAAGTTGGTCGTGGTGACTAGAAGAATTGGAGCATCGTCCAAATATGCTGTAGGTTGCGGGGTCGAGACGCGGCTAAGGCATGTGATGGGTTTAAATTCCATGAGATTGTGGTGTCGTGGGATTCTCATTCCTCTGCGTTGACCAATGAGTACGATGGCTTACGTTCACTCAATGGAATAATGTACGGGATTTATATGACATTGTATGCCCATTCAGATGGCCGATATCGCTAAGGCATTAGAGCCATGGCAGTGTCGGTCTTAAGGGTCGTGGGTTCAAGTCCCGCCTGGGACATGGTTGTGTGCGTTTCGTGATTGTGTGTTGTTTATGTGTAATGAGCCTGTGTGTTATTGTGGTTGGCGTCAGGAAGGGCATCTGGCCGTAAAAACATCGCCAAATCTGATAAAAATGGAGTTGCTGAAAATCAGTAAAAACCTATCTCGCCCTCATTAGTGCCTACCCCGAAACGAAAAAAAGGCAACGATAACAAAAACCATTGTGTAATACTAAATTAAATCAATCGTAGTCACTTGAAAGCTTGGAGTCTCGTCTACAACATGCTGAAGACTGCGGGAAGGAGATCCGACTAACGCATATGATGGGTGTTAGTACCATCTGATTGTGATGTTTGGATGGGGAATGTGGGAATCTCATTCCATTATACATCACGTCTGAACATCGTTTCATCATAATCCTTCTCACAGTATCTTTTAACAACTGTGATTCCACAACAGTAATATCGTCGTTCAAGCAGTATCACTGACCTGCAACCGGGAGCGGTTGCTCAGTGCATCAATTGATGTCACTGCAGCGCCTCTGACCGGGAGGTCCTAGGTTCGAGTCCTGACGGCGGCACGATTTTCTCCGCTAGCTTTTCAGCTTGGTCGAATTTAGTCGCTGCATTGCGGAGAATTCTAGCGGCCGGCTGCTCTGATCGATAGTTTTCTGTGGTTTCTCCGATCAACACCTGGCGAATGCCGGAGCACTACCCTACCAAACGGGCCACGGACCGCGCGCGATCTGTCCTTCCTTGTCCTATCTTCTCCCGTTACACACACACACTTACACTAACATGCACTACACTACCACATATTCCGGGAGACCGGTCGGGAGCTTAGAGCTTGTCCCGGCTGGGGCGGTGCCCCGTTTGTGGGAGAGTCCTGGTTAGGAGGAAACCCCGCTAGCAGACGGAAGATCGGCGCCGGATCTCGCCATCCAGCGGGAGAAGGTCACCGCCATCTCCTGCGAAAAAACATGCACTACACTAAAGGGACTAATGACCAAAGCAGTTGGCGCGCCCGGAAAACGAAAAAGTCAAATCAAATCAAGCAACAGGGAACAGCCAACAGTAGGTTACACCAGGCGGGAAGCACATAAAGTCGCACAGAGGGTTCAAGGGCTCCGAGTCAGCGGAGCCAGCAGAGTCAAGTTTCAGTGGTAGAACGTGTTGCTCGCTTAATGAGTGCTTTCTAGTGAACGTTATTGTTGACGACGTGTGGCTTCCTCAGGAAGAATCTTGTGGACCGTGATTACTGCGCTGCGAAAGGAACATGTACTGGGATATGTTGACTTGACTTGTACTCTGGATTTTGAATATTGGATCGTTGACGTATTGTAAATAAACGTGATAGTAAAGAACTGCTATTTATCTACCCCTGGATTTCCTGTATATAACACTTATTGTCCTAGTATTTGGGTTAAAAATCTACAAATTGAATGTAACCCTTCTGTCTTCCAATTATGAATTTTCGGGTAATTGTTAATGCGACTTTCATGGGTTCGGCACGCTCGGAATCTCTATCCCTTTCTGTAATTTCTTTGTGATTTTCTGTGCACTTTTCAAAAATATATGCACCTTAAAATTCAGTAAAAACAAATGGTTCTTATTTAGACCTGTTGCAAGTATTTGTCTTGTATTATCGATTATGTAGTGTAATAACATGAGTTACTGTACAGTACGAATGACAAATATTACATTAATGCTCAGTGGGATTAAAGTGTTAATGTAATGTTTCCTCTGAGAATTTCCTCAGAAGTCCTGAGAACAATAATGCATCGGAAAGAAATGTCGTATATAAATTGAATTTGGTACTGAGAAACAGCATAAAGTGTGTAGAAAAGCTTTGAAAAAGATTACATTTTGGGGGGGAGAGGAGGAAATATGGGGTTTAACATGAGCGCCGCTACGTACGTGAAAACGAGAATCTCAAAATTAATTTGCCAACCCGTACTTCCTTCATAAATGTTAATTAAACGTTGCATTGAAATTCAAAAATGTTTGTCGAGATTAAGTGCGTTATTTATTAGGTGAAATGTGTAAGATATCATTCATGTGCTTTCTTTACCATGTGTAATTGTGTCATTCTAATTATACGCCTTACAATATTTTCTTTTCTACATTTTCAGGTAAGGAGTTAATTCCCAGAAACCGTCTTGACGCCAGCTTAAGTAAGTACACTGAACATCTCAAGTGGAATACATCAATTATTTGTTCGAAGGGAATACTAGTTATAATTTGATCGGTTGGTTTGAAAATCGCATTTTCGAATTCAAATTAACGAATCTTTCTGCTTTCTTATTACTTTCACTTCAGCATTAATCTCCAGCAGAAATTTCACATCAAAGGTACTGCCTTTGCGTTTCTCCAGGTGCGAGCTGAGCTTTAACACAACGCCAGTTTCACGAAGAATGTTCATCTTTAATGAATTGAAAAATGTATAAAGTCAGCGAACCAAATTTCTTTACATCATAATTAAAAGTGTCAAGTAAAATATGAGTTAATTTTCTTCGAGCTTGTCCGGATGAAAAGGCGTATAATCTCAGCAGAAATTTTAATTCCAGGAGACTTCTGGTCGCGCCTGGGAAGGAAAGGAAAATGGAGGGGGGAGGAGGAGGAAGGACGGAAATTGAGAATTAATCCCGGTTCTTGTCATGGCAGGGTCGTTTCGAACCGGAACCGTTCTGCTCGAAAGCGGTGCTTGCAAAAACCCCGTCCGCCCTTCACTCAGATTTTCCCAGCCGGTGGAAAGGGATGTAAGTGCCAGAATTGAGTGTTATTCTCTAACATTGGTGAGTGTAACAGTTTCATTCGATGTAAAACAGCTGGGTGTTTTTTCAGAGTCGAAATAACCCAAGTGCCAGAAATATTGTGGTTTTCTATGCCACGTAAGACGTCTGTTTTCTCAAAAGACAAAGTATATATAATGAACAAAACAGATTTTAACATCAGAACGACCGACGCCGTCATTTTGACGGCTATAACATATTCAAATATGGTTATCTTTATTTAAATGAACAGCAAGCCATTGTGAATACTTGACATTACATGTATTTATGATTTAAAGTATTTGTGAAAATTTCGAAAATATTAATCCTCTCGGAATTCTTATATTGGTCGATTTAACTTCAACACCCGACAGCCGTCAAAGTGACTGCTTTTCATTAGCGGTTAAACTGTGCGTTCCGATTGTGGACTTCTTTTGTTTGCATAATCCTTTCTTTCTTCCGAGAAACCATGGACTCTCTCTTTGTTGAAGAGCATTAGTGCACATCGTATCTGAAGTGTGAATGTTAGAAGTCGGTGATGAAATGAACCGCTATCGTGACTGTCTGTGACACCTTACGAAGAAAGACAACCCACGAGTGAGCAGCCAGACGTTTGGTAATTGTTTTCATGTCAGTTGCATATATTCTTATAATATTTTTTTCCTAGGGCTTTTATCCAGCCGACAGCCGGTTGCCCTTTAGGTCCCGAAGGGACGCATATTCGACCATACACTAGACAAACACTCTTGCGGGCTCCTCTGATCTGGGGTCAGCAGAACGCGAGGCCCTCCGCGACAACACATACATACAAAGACAAGGGACAAACAACCATGCCTAAGGCGGGACTCGAACCCGCGACCCTTCGGACCGAAGCGCTGAGTTGGTACTCGCTCTTAGCCACCTCGGCCATCCAGGTCGGCGTAGTCTTATAATTACTGTAATTAATCAATACAATGATAAATGAAGTACGTATTGTGTGTGTAAATTCCACAAAATCCAGAAAGAGCTCATTGAATGCATGAGCCGTGAAAATGACAGCGCGGGGGCATTCTCTTTAAATGCAAGGTCCGGGCATTCTAGTATTAAAATCACTGGTGTTATGATTTATCACATAAATCATTTATAAATTTACCAGTCAGATGTACGAAGAATCTATACAAGCTATCCAAGTTTATTCTGTCTCCAATCAGATCTTGCTTAATGAAGATAATATGTCACTCAATTTTCGGCATTCCTTTTAATTTCACTAAATTCTTGTGAAAAATAACGAGCAAAAAATAAGAGAAATTGGTGGTCCGCAGCTTTGCCAGCGCATTATCATTCACTCAATAATAAATCATTCATTAATGTCGATATTCCATATAATTTAGTGTAATAGTGATTGTAATTTGGTGCTCATATATTATTTCACTTAGAGAATACGATATTAAATATGCGTCCTGGAGAAAAACATTTAAAAGTATAGGTTATGGAATCTGGGAATATAAATGTGACGAACAATATTACGGATAATATACTTGCAGATGGCGGTGATCTTCTCCCGCTGGATAGCGAGATGCGGCGCCGACCTACCGTCGGCTAGTGGGGTTTCCCCCTAACCAGGACTCTCCCACCAGCGGGGCATGTTAGTGTTACATGTTAGTGTAAGTATGTGTGTAAGGGGAGAGGATAGGACAAGGAAGAGGAAGGAGAGATCACGCGCGGTCCATGGCTCGTTAGGTAGGGTACTGCTCCGGCATTCGCCTGGTGTTGATCGGAGAAACCACGGAAAACTACCGTTCTGGGCAGCCAGCCGCTAGAATTCTCCTCCAGGCAGCGACTGAATTCGACCTAGCTGAAAAGCTAGCGTCGAAAATCCTGCCGCCGTCAGAACTCGAACCTAGGACCTTCCGGTCAGAGGCGCTGTAGTGACATCTGTTGATGCACTGAGCTACCGCTCAAGAGTGTGCCGAGAAAACCTAATTTCAGGCTTAATCTCTTACTACGGACAACGCAGTGGTTGATGACCTCCACTTAATGACCGAGAGCAGCGGTGTATTGCGTAGATTCGTCAGTGCTAACAGATAAGCAACACTGCATGAAATAACCGCAAACATGAATGTAAGACGTATTACGAACGTATCGGTAAGGATGATGCGGCGAAATTTGACTTTCATGGGATATGACGGCACAAGACCCACTTGAGTGCCTTTGGTAACAGCACATTACCTGCAGCGCCTCTCTAGGGCTCGTGACCGTATCGATTGGACTCCAGACGTCTGAAAAACCGTGTCTTGGTCATATAAGTCGATTTCAATTGGTAGGAGCTGATGCTAGGGTTCAAGGTTGGCGCAGACTCCAGGAAACCATGGCCCCAAGTTGTGAATAAGGCACTATGTAAGCTGGTGGTGGCTTCATAAACGCGTGGTCTTTTTTTTTTACATAGAATGAAGTGGGTTATCTGGTCTAACCGAACTGATCATTGACTATAAATGATTATGTTTAGCTACTTGGAGATCATTTGCAGCCATTCATGAACTTCATGTTCCTAAACAACGATGGAACTTTTATCGTTCAAAATGCGCCATGTCGCTGGGCCCCATTGTTTGCGATTGGTGTGAGGAATATTCTGGACAATTCGAGGAAATGATTTGGCCACCAAGATTGCCCGATATGAATCCCCAAATGAATCGAACATTTATGGAACATAATCGAGAGGTGACATTTATGGGACATAATTGAGAGATAAAAGTAGTACTGCCTGATGGACATATACGTTTCTTTCTTAATGTCTATAATCTCTGTAAAATTGTAAATCTTTCGCCGTATAAATCCTAAGAATAATGACTGGTTTTTTATTACTCATGCGTAAAAAGTCAGGGTATATATTCTTTTCGTAAACAACAATAGTTTTTCCAAATGTAAATTATTCTTTCGAAGTATATTCTTAACCGTTAACTAATTATATTAGATCTCCGATGTACTTCAAAGATTCCTCTTGTTTCGTGAAATATGCTTGCTGTCCAAAATTGAACATGGTCAGACAAAGATGCCCCTCGTTTCATGATATACAGGTATCCCGCAATGACGGCATGGTCTTGTTTCTTTGTTCAAGGTACGTGACGACTTTTCAAGTGCGTCTTGGGAAGTTATTTTGCGCAATCCAACCTCTGTTTTCATTTTCAAACTTATGATTCACGTAGGTCATGAATACCTTGATATTTCAGTTTTCCACAAGAATGTAGAACTAACCACGACAGATTTTGTATTTCCGGTTTTGTTTTAATGTTTACTTACCCCTCTTTTTATTGTACGTTAAAAATGGGTGTATCTTTCTCCAGGTGTATATGAAATCGATTCTCTCTCGATTTGGGTCAATCGTACTTCCTTTCTGCACACGGAGCCCATGATTTGACAACGGTTTTTTAATATCACTTTTATAAGCAACTCTGGGAAACAGGAAATAACACAGAATCAAAAACTCAGACCCGATGCGCAAGTGATATTAGTGATGTTACGATGACGAAGTGATGATGCAATGATATTGAGTGCCGACAATACGCCATAATTATTCTATAAGAGAAGACAAGGGAGCTAAAAGACGGGTCGTTCTCAATAGAAAGAAACTACATAAAGAAAGAGACGGGTTGGACGTAAGACCCGTGAGAATGGGGGTTTAAAAAGAGGAGAACTATGAGATTGCTAGGGGGTGGAGAGGGGGATCGAGAGGAGGGGTAGAGGAAGCCCCTGGAGGAAAGCCCTGCCCCAAAAGTCCGTTTCCCGGAAGTTTCTCTGGAGGATTAAACATCCTTTCTTTCCTTTAAGTGGTGGCCCGAGATTGTCGTCATTAGTAACGCTGGAAGCCTCCCCAACCCGCCCCCCCCCAAGAACCCGTCCCCCCCCCCGAACCGCCCGTTCTTCTTCGAGCGGTCTGTTTACATCATGGCCCTCTGCTGCGCCGCTCGGGTTTATTAACTCGGACGACAATACGAGTTATTGTTGACAGGAAAATGGCGCCACCGGCCTGTAAGCATCATAGTAGTGTTGTCTGTTCTGAAGATGACTAACAATATTACTCACTTCACTTTATGAAGTTGTGAATTAGCTTAAAGAAAGAGAGTTGCAGAAACAGTTGGGTTCAGTTCCTTCTAATTATATACCACTGCGATGAGTCTGAGTGCGAGAAACAAGTTTGTTGACGCAAGTCATTCACTCTGATTTTCTGAGTGACAGACTTCAGACACTAAAATTACTTTTGACAATGTTTTCGGATGTCTTATGAGCTACAGACATTCCAACAGTCCACCTGACAGTTCTATATTGTGTTGTCACTGCAAACCTGTAAGCATAAATGCAAGTTTCCTAAACAGCTTACTTTTCCGCGAGAAGTCACTGCATTCCCTCAGTATGATGTGACACAATAATATCATACTAAATTTTGATTCGCTTCCAATTGTTCCAAATTATTCTTCCAACAAAAAGAATGTACATTTTTCGTGTAATGCTAATGTTGGTAGCATTTCATTGGAAATAAAGAACAGCTAAATTTAACCATTATTGTATTTGAGAGAGAGATAACTAGGTAATTTAATACATTAGTACTAATTTAGATAACTGGATAATTTAATATTTGATATTTATTATTGAACCCGTATTTACATATAAAACACATAAATATAATAGAAAAGAGCTCTATACTGGGTGTACATTTTCAAGTAAAAAAATCTGAAATACTGTAATTTCAATTTCAATTTTATTATTAATTTATTTACAGGATATACCTATTACAAATTGCCGAGTATATTCACGGCGCAAATAACTTCTTATAAATAGATTTCCAAATTATGAAATACAAATATAGAAAATAGAATGGTGAGTAAAATACCTAGTTTTCTCTCCAAATTACATTAACAGTTAAATTCCGCTGTTGTTTATTTCTGATAAATTACTTCTACCATTCGGCATCAGAAGAAACCGGCATCAGAAGAAACATTTATCTTTATTATAATCGGAAAATAATTTGTGAGAGTCGGAAGCTAATGAAAATTTAGTACGCTGTTCTTTATAACCCGTCACACTGTGGAGTTCAAGTCACGACATGTCTTTCTCAAAATGTTACCGCGGCGATGATATCCAGAGGTGTACACAGCGATTTTTTTCCACCCTTCGTAAACTCATCGTACTCGGCCGGGATTGACCCCTTCAAGTTGGGTATCGAAAGCCGTAGGGCTCGCCCCCGCACCGTTTAGGAGGACGTGGGTTCTATGCCCGGGCGCCTCGCACCTCCCCTACTGCCGCCCACGCGTAAAACTCCGCCTGCAACCTCGGCGCTCACGGGCTCCGTAACTTGGCTCGTTACGGAAATATTGCATTCCGCCTCGGATGGGAAAGTTGCCGCGTAACGACCCGCGCGCGAAGGGGCGTGCGCCGCGAAGAGCGACGAGAGGCCGAGCGAGGACGCGGCCGCGGCCGCGAGGACGTCGAGGCAGCGACCGGGAGCGGTAGCTCAGGGCTTCAACTGATGCCACTGCAGCGCCTCTGACCGGGAGGTCCTAGGTTCCCACTCCCCACGGCGGCAAGATTTTCGACACTAGCTCTTCAGCTAAGTCGAATTCAGTCGCTTTCTGGAGGAGAATTCTAGCGGCCGGCTGCTCTGATCGGTAGTTTTCCGTGGTTTCTCCGATCAACATCAGGCGAATGCCGAAGCAGTACCCTAACAAACGGGCCACGGATTGCCGCGCGCGATCTTTCCTACCTCTTCCTTGTCCTAACCTCTCCTCTTACACACACACTTACACTAACATGCACTACACTACCACACATTCCGGGAGACCGGTCGGGAGCTTAGAGCTTGTCCCGGCTGGGACGGTGCCCCGCTGGTAGGAGAGTCCTGGTTAGGGGAAACCCTGCAAGCCGGCGGTGGGTCGGGGCCGGATCTCGCCATCCAGCGGGGGAAGATCACCGCGATCTCCCGAGAAAAAACATGCACTACACTAACGGGACGAATGACCAGAGCAGTTGACGCGCCCGGAAACATGAATAAATCACTCAATCAAAAAGAGCGAGCGAGCGGCCGCGGCCGCGTGGACGTCGAGGCAGCGCGGCAGTCGGGGTTGAGATGTGCGTGGGATCTCCTACTCCCTGACAAGTAAAGAGGACGGGGATGACAGCGAGTCCGGATCAGGCGCGGTGGCTGCCAGCGAATCGTCCGTGCGCGGAGGGATGAGGCGGGGATAGAGATGACCCGGGAAGTGCCGGGGAAGGGGAGGGGGTATGGCAGAGAGGGGAAGTAGCGTGGAAGGGACAGAGAGGGGGTTGACGAAAAAGTGCAGGGCTAAGCGTGAATGTAGATTCAAGCGAGAATGCAATAGTGTACCATACCCCCTTTTTCCATACGGGAAAAGAAGTGGCAAGGTAAAGGAAGAGATGTGAAAGGAAATAAGAACGTGTGTAGGAGGAGGATGTATGGTGCAAAGCGCTGGAGCGGAACAGGGAAGAGTGCGGATATAACAGAAAAAAAAAGATGTTTTGGAGAATGTTAGGAATGTGTCGAGAAACACTCAGAATGTGGTGATAAAGAGTAATATGACGGATTTGGTTTGGTTTGTTTTTTTCCTGTTTCCGGGCGCGTCAACTGCTTTGGTTATTAGTCCCGTTAGAGTACTGCATGTTTGTTTTTCGGGAGGTGGCGGTGATCTTCCCCAGCTGGATGGCGAGATCCGGCGCCCACCTACTGTCGGCTAGTGGGGATTCCCCCTAACCAGGACTCTCCCACCAGCGGGCCACCGCCCCAGGCGGGACAAACTCTAAGCTCCCGACCGGTCTCCCGGAATATGTGGTAGTGTAGAGCATGTTAGTGTAAATGTGTGTGTAAGTGGAGAGGATAGGACAAGGATGAGGAAGGATATATCGCGCGGGGTCCGTGGTCCGTTTGGTATGGTACTACTCCGGCATTCGCCTGGTGGATATATCGCGGATATATCGCGCGACAGATCGCGCACCCGTGGCCAGTTTCGGCCCGGGTTGGGGTGAGTCGGTGGGTGAGGCGAGATGTTGCGAAGTGACGCGGCGTGACGCGGCGTGACGCGGCGTGAGGCGGCGTGAGGGGTGGGGCGGTGGGGGCGGGGAGGGGGGGGGGGGGAAAGGGTTAGACGGCGTGAGGTGAGGTGAGGTGAAGTGTAGTGAGGCGGGTTGAGATGGCGTGAGAAGAAGAGAAGAAGTAATGGCAAGTGAAGCGAGGAGGGGCCGGAAGAAAGGTCAGGCGCGAGGCTGCGGGAGACGCAGGAAGAAGTAAGGCCAAGCGTGGAGATATTCAGGAAGGGGCCGGGAGGGGCGGGGTGGCTTGTGGGCGGGGCGGACCGGAAGGCGCGCGCGGGCAGAGGAGCGTTTCAATTTGTGTCGTGCGCCGCGTCCCGGGCTCTGCGTCTCGCCGCGCCCGCTGCCGCGCGCTCTCCACGTCCTCCTTGATTGCCCCGCGAGATATGACTGCGCCGACAAGCGGGGCGGCGCCGACTTCCCTCCCCTCCCTTTCACTCCACGCCACTTGCTTCCCCTCCTTGCTTCCCCACCACTTCTCTCCCCTCCACTTCCCTCCCCTCCACCCCCTTCCACCCCTCCACCCCTCCCTTCCCCTCCACTTCCCTCCTCCACTTCCATTTCTTCCAATTCCCTCCCCTCCACTTCCCTTCCCTCTAGTTACCTCCCCTCCACTTCCATCCCCTCCAATTCCCCCTCCACTTCCATTCGCTCCTCTTCCATCCCCTCCTTTTCATCCCTTCCTCTTTCATCCCCTCCTCTTCCATCCCTCCACTTCCTCCCCTCCACTTCCTTCCCTCCACTTCCCTCCTCCACTTCCATTCCACATTCCCTCCCCTCCACTCCCTCCCCTCGAGTTCCCTCCCTCCATTCCGCCCCTCCACTTCCATCCCCTCCTTTTTCTTCCCCTCCACTTCCCTTCCCTCCAGTTACCTCCTCCACTCCACCTCCAATTCCATCCCCTCCTCTCCCCTCCTCCATCCACTCCCCGCCATAAGGCCGCTCGGCGCCACCGCGGCGGGGGCTGTCCTCGGCGCAAGGGCTTTCAGACGAGGGGCGCTGCCCTGGCCGCGTCTCGCGTTAGCGGTCCTCGTTCGCTCGGTTGTCGTCTCCACACTTCCCTTGGTTACTGCCGTTCTATTCATTCGGCTTCGTCCTTCAACACTTCAGTGCTCGCGTTCTTTCGTTCCAAACTGATTACGGGAGACTCTTCTATATTGCACTTCTCAACAGTTTTCATTGTTTCTCATTTAACTTTCTTGGTTTTCAATAGCTCCATGTTCTGCCATTAAACGTAATTACATCTCGTTCCGAAACCCTGTCCTGACGTCTCTTGTTGCACTCGACATCCTCGAGAATAAATTTCCCGAGAACCGATTGCGTCGCAATGTTTCCGTGTCGTGTGCTTCTCTCTTGCGATGGCGTGCTACAGTCAAATTCGTGTACTTTGGATTTGTCAGCGTCCGGGATTCAATTTTCAGTCCGTTCTTGTGGAATTTCTGGTGAACACCGTGAGTTTTCTCGAGGTGCTCTTGCTTTTTCTGATTTTTATTTGGACTTTGCTCCAGTTCAGTTCTTATTTCATTGAGGCGGCCCAATATCGCTGAGTGTGTGCATTCACGATAGTGATATATTTATTAGATTTGTGGGAGCGGGTTGGAATTAGCCATAAATGGATTGAAATAAAGAATACAATTTACATGTAACAATATATAAGAATACAATGCATATACAAAACTATCGTCGCTTCATTATTACTTCTGTCTCCTACATCAAAATCAATATTTCACCAAATGCTATCTACAACATCACCTTCCGTTCGGCAAACCACAATATTCCGGAAAATTCAATATACTACAATCTACGAGAGAACCACATTGCGGACCTCATTTGACCACCAACACAAATTCATCAAACCCATTTATCGTCACCATCTTCCGTATTAAATGCCGACATTTGCCACTAACATCGCCAACTGCTTCCCAAATCCATTCTCCCCTACCATCACCACTACCATCATCTCCAAAACTATCACTGAGAGAGGTGGCTCAGGGCATCAAGGGATGGCATTTCAGTGCCTCTGACAGGGAGGTCTTAGGTTCGAGCTCCGATGGTGGCAGGATTTTCGGTACAAGTTAGATAGCTAAGTTGAATACAGTCGCTGTTTGGAGGAGAATTCCAGCGGCTGGCTGCTCTGGTCGGTGAATTCTGGACGTTTCTCCTATCCATACTAGATTAACAAACAGGCCATGGACTGCGTACGATCTTTCCTTCCCCTTCCTTGCTCTACCCTCACTTATTCAAAATATAATTACACGCACTTCTCTTCACATACACTTCACTTGTTACACTTACATGCACTTAACTACCACATATGGCGCGAGACTGGTTCGGAAGATTTGAGTTTGTCCTGGCTGGGGCAGTGCCACGCTGGTGGGAGATACCTGATTGGGGAAAATCACGTTAGCCAACAGTAGGTCGACGGCGCGGATCCCATCTGGCGGGGAAAACTCTAGATTTCGCCTATCTAGGGTAAAATAATTGCCATATCCCGAAGAAAAACACGTCCTACACTTACGGGACCTTAGCAATTGACTTACCCGAATCAGTATTCATTCAATGAATGCATCAATCAAAATCCACTATTATCATCATCACCAGAACCACCACTCACCACTACCAATCTCCACTCTTCACCTGGCCCAATCCACCAAAGATATTACTCCGTCTATACGTACATATACGAGAAAGTAAAAATTAGAAGACAAATTAAATGAGTTTTGGACATTTCATAGGATTCTTGAGAATGCAGATTTTTGTGTGTCAATCTTTTCTTAAATTACTTTCACTTTAAAGAATAATTTGAATCTCTCTTTCAGAATAAGAAACTATGCATTAGCTACGGGAGGGCAACAAAAGATGCAAGAATGCTGAAATTAGCTTCGATGAATTGAAAGTCATACCATTCGAGATATTTTCAAATACGTTATTTTTAAAACACATTTGCATTTTTCGTAATTTATTTATCATAGCGTATAGGAACAATAAAAACGTGATATTCGAAGTTTTGAATCCGTAATATCCCGTGAAAAGAGCGTCAAGATACACAGTTTGAAATCACCGCTTCCACATTTGCCTACAGTATGGTGAAGGGCGCAATGTTCAATTTGTTACGCTAGTTGTTGCGGCTGTTTAACCGCATTTGAAGAGCGCGCCAAGGTGGCAGCGCTCAGCGGCGACCGAGGGAGTTAGACAGAGGCGGCGATGCGGAAAATGCGCCGCCCGAGCCGAGAAGGAAGGCTGGCCGGAGAGCCAGGAGCGGGGCAGCGAGCCTGCGGTGCCCGCCCGCTTTAAAAGCGAGCGCCGCCAGCCAGAGTGTCAGAACGCTAGTGACCGTGTATCGAGTGGAATTGAGTGAGGAGATTCTACCGTGTAGATTTCTTGGATCGACATAGCTTGTTTTTGGTACATCTCGCGGACTTTTGGTTTTTTGATTTTGGCTTGTGACTTGGTATGCTCTTTTGGATTTTGGAATCGTGACCAGTGTACTTTCTGCGATTAATTGTAATAAATCTTTGTTTGTGAAAAGCGTGCAATTATTCTGAACATAACACTAGTGTTTGCCTCTCACCATAGGAGTAGTCGGCCTTGCGATCCACGTCTCCCCTGTTGCTGTTCATTTTCTCTAGTTCCAGGCGGCGCCACCACGGGGCAGCGTCGCGACGCGCATAAGCGCCACCTCACGTGCCGCTTAATGCGGCGGCGCGCAAGAGTCCAGCGACGAACGTGAGCGGCGTCGCGAGTTGTGGGCGTGGCACAGAGGGGCGGGGCGAGGAGGAACGGGGTAAATCGCGGACGGAAAACGTGAAGAAAGCGCAAAGAGGGGGGAGCGACGAAGAGAATGGTAGTGGGAAGGGCAGGGAAAGGCAGGGTAGAGGCTGGCGGGAGGTGCAGGGTCTGGGGCCGGCTGGTGAAGGCTACGCGAGACAGAAAACTGCACGTGACCGCGCTGTGCAAGATAGGAAATTTCTGTGATTGCTGTACTGCTCTTCTTTTTGTAGCGGCTAGAGCTAAAAATTTGTGTACCGTACGTCTGGGCTGTAGAGTACGATTTTTGTATTGCTTGAGCCAGACGTTTAGAGATTTCTCAGCGTGGGGTGAAGAGCAAGGCCTCCGCTAGTTATCTTTGCCACTCTCGTGTGTAGACTCTCCCTCCAGCGGGGCACCGCCCCAGCCGGGACAAGCTCTAAGCTCCCGACCGGTCTCCCGGAATATATGATAATGTAGTGCGTGTTAGTGTAAGTGAGTATGTAAGGGGAGTGGATAGGACAAGGAAGGGGAAGGACAGATCGCGCGCGGTCCGTGGCCCGTTTTGTATGGTACTGCTCCGGAATTCACCTGGTGTTGATCGGAGAAACTACGGAAAACTACCGATCAGAGCAGCTGGCCGCTAGAATTTTCCTCCAGACAGCGACTGAATTCGACCTAGCTGAAAAGCTAGTGTCGAAAATCTTGCCGCCGTGAGGACTCGAACCTAGGACCTCCCGGTTAGAGGTGCTGCAGTGACATCAGTTGATGCACTGAGCTACCACTCCCGGTTCATTCCTTGAACCACAAGGAACTTTCATATCACAGAGCAACACAATATTCACATCCGTAACGTAAAACTTTTGGTTATGGATAACCATAAAAAAAGGCAAAACTATATGATATGTGCGACAGATGATGCCTAGCAAGAACAGTTTTGGCACTTCAGAAAACATAAAGAGCTACCTATGTAGCCTAATTATAAATGTAAAATTTTCCATTATACTTATCATTTGTAAAAATAATTTCCACTGTCATGATGTTATATGGATTTATTGATGAAATAGTGATCCTTACGTATCTGGAGAGACACATAAATGCAGCGACGTTGTCGTGCTATGCAATTCGTTAAACGATTCACGCATGGCTAGTTAATACTATGCAAGATTTACGAGAGATGACAGGCATGGCCAGGAGGACTGGCTTAAGATGATCGATGAAACGTATTTATGTAGTGGAAAACGAAAAACGGCAGGAACCTCGTTAATAACTACTTCGTACACGTTTTGTTCACCACGAAGTCACACAGAAGGATTTGAACCTTTCAGGCAGCAAACGAGCTTTTTGGCTTCCATCCTACGGATCACCCAAAAGCTTCGGGGTGCACGAAAGAAACCCTGACGGGGAAGCAGATGAGAGGGTGGGAGGGGGGCGGAAGGAGCGGAAAGGACTGCAAAAAAACCGGCGGTCTCGTGGGCAGCAAGCTGAACTTCCGTGTATTGTGTCGCCTTTAGTCACCAGCCGTCCCTTTTCCTCTCCATAGTGTTTGCCTTTTTGTGGGAACTTTTTTGCTGCCTCGTGCTTGTATTATCCTCGTTGTACTACGTCGTATTTCTTAGTCGTTTCTTACGAGTGTATTCTTGCTTGTAGTCAGCAGTTCTGTTCTCTGTACTTCTTCAGTATTGATTTTTGTCGTATGCTGCCTTTTGCGCGTGTTTTTCCTTTCTCACGCCGAATTTCATTCTTTGACGCAATGTTTGAGCTCTTCGTCAACGCAATACTATTTTGCTTCTTTTCGTAGCGCGCCGACCAGTGTCGATTCCGACAATCCCAAAAAGGTTGGAGTTACCATTACAGGTCTAAACGAAGCAATAGATGTTGGGTGTAAGTGTACAACGAATTATGTGAGACTATCCACACTAGGTGACCTAAAGGAATATGGAAGTGCCCGAGTATCATTAAAAGTAGTGCATTATTCAGATTATCACGTTCATAATTCTAGCTTTCAGATCACCATTTACCTTCTGTACGACGTGCAGTAAGACGTTCAAATTGTAGGTTATAAAAAAAGGAATATGAAAAAGGAATGACAGCATCTTTCATCATCATTTATGATCAATTTTGAATTTAAAAGTTTAAGTGGCATCCATACAATTATCAGCTATATATATCAATGCAAGAGAGATTTGGCTATAAGGATATTTGATATTCTGAGTTGATGATATTTGATAGTCTCATTTTCAGCAAGACCTCGACAAGGACAACGTCGGTGGTGCGCGTGGCTCGTGGTCCACATTGTCGCATTCGTAATTCTGGCTTTCAGCTCATGACGAGCGCCTCCTGTACGACTCGGAGCAAATCCTTTACGCGCGTAATACGTTCCAATCTTATTTTCCGTTGCCTGCATTTGCTCGGCAGCTTCTGCTACGCTTCAGCGCTCCCATCCGTCCTCATATCACCCCGCCCCTCCCCATCCATCCACTCCGCCTCATTCCGAGGCCTTCTTCCCTTTTATTAGATTTACGCGATGCTTGCTTCCACAGAGCACCCTGCCCCTTCCCCCTCTCCTTCCGCTTCCTTCACTCACCGCTCTCTCTCTCTCTCTCTCTCTCTCTAGAGAGCGCGGGCTTACGCTTACAACGCGTACACCTCCCCCTCGCTCCCTCTCTCCCCCGCCCCTCCTGCTCCCTCTCCCCTCGCTCCTCTCTCCCCTCGCTCCCTCTCTCCCCCTCGCTCCTCTCTCCTCCCCTCCTCCCCTCCTCCCTCCCTCTCCTCTCTCCCCTCCCCTCCTCGCTCCCCCCTCGCTCCCTCTGCACTCTCTCCCCCTGGCTCTCTCTCCCTCGCGTTCTCCTTCGCTCTCACTGTCTCCTTCACACTATCTCTCTCACTCTCTCCTCGCTCTCACCCGCTCTCTCACTTGTTCTTTCTTTCTCCATCACCACCCGCTAACTCCACGCACGTGGCTTCCGTTCCACCTCACGCACAGAGTGAAATATCGGCCATTAGTCGTCGCGAGATAAAAGTCTCCGCATTTCGAATCAATTCCCGCGAGCTTATCGCTCTGCAAATTTAGCTCTTGTCGTGTTACATAAAGAACGGCCGACCCCAAAAACATCTATAAAGAGCATATCATCTTTAAAAATATCGTAAGAAAAGAGAAGACAATCGGCTAGCTAGCGCTGGAGCCGGCGCCAAGACTCGGAGATGTGGGCGGCGGCGGTGACGACGGAGGCTGTCGGCGGCGGCAGCGGGAGTAGGCGGATGTTGGGGACCTCACGAAGACAGATGGCGGGCGGCAAGGGGCAGCCGGAGTCAGTTTCTGAAAGTGTGGATTAGTGAATGAAAATTATCTGAGTGAATTCGAATATTTTCCTAAGAAGATGATATGTAATACCGTACAGTGATTTTGTACCTATGGGTACTTGGTATGGTACCAGGGATGTTGGACTCTTCCAAACCGTTTATCTTGGCGTTTAGCTCTTATGCACATCCCCTTGCGATGGTATCAAATACGCGGCAGGTTGGTATCCACATACATAAGCATGCGATTCCCCTCTGAAAATTAATTCAGGGTGGAAATCTATGAGTAGTTTTCGTGTATTATAATGTGTGCGTTATATTATAAATATGTGCGTTAATGACTTGAAAGAATTGTATGACGCTAGACGACAGCCTTCGTGCAACATGCGAATGAGAAACAGAATGAGAGAGAAGAGGCAAAATGAGCAGAGCAGACTCTGAGTGGAAGAAGGAAGCAGTTTTTTTGATACACAAATATGCGATGGAAAATAGTACGAAGTGCAAGTGGGCTTAGAAAAAAACCACAGAGGTTATTAGTCCTTATAAAATATGCTGTGATGTTTTTGTCGGATTATTTTAATAACCGAAATTTTGTATAACATAAATATAATAAATGTTCGGATTTTATTATTATTTAATGTTTTTCAATTATTTTATTAAGTAAAATAGTGTTTGCACTCTTCACTTACTTATTATGTATGTTTTGCGATTATTTTTTAACACCTCGCCATTTGGGATTTTTACCGTTCAAGTTTAACCCACGTAACTTAGAATATACCGCACTGCGTATTTTCCTGGCATCTCTCATGTTTCCACGATCTTCTATTCGGCAATTGTCGAATGGTATTTCCCCCTCGCCATAATGCTCATATTATGATTGCATATTTTCCGTAGGAATGTGATGTGTTTTGAAATAATGAGGAAACATTTACTCCAGCTACTTGCACAACTTATGAGGCGAGTCCATCTCCTCTCATCCTTTCAGTACTGTAGTGTATGTAAAGGTGATTTGTTTTGAAAATTACGGGAGGCATGAGGAAATTATTCAAATAAAAAAGTATTTATATATTTGACTTTAAAGCAATTAAGGCACTTGTTCGCTTCCTATACAATAATGAAGAAAATTAGTGTCTGTGGTCCTGTATTGCGTTTGATCACCTGCTGGCGCGAAATTGTGAGCGGGAGCGGGCAGGCGCCTTCCGGGCAGATGGCAAAGGAGTAGCAGAGTAGCAGGACTACGAGGGAGTAACAGACTAGAGAAAAGAGGAGGTTAGCGAGTCAGAAAACGAGAACCGAAGAGGGATAGGGAATGAGTAGGAGACGGACGAGAGGAAGAAAGGGTGAGAAATCGACAGTACGAGGAAACCAGAGAACATGGTAAAGAGACGGTGTGAGAGGCAACGAGTCGGGGGGGGGGCGACGGGCCCAAAGGGCGAGGGAGGGAAGGGGGAAGGTGCCGAAACGGGCACCAGGACGGGAGGGCGCCGGAACGGGAGGGCGCCGGGACGGAAGGGCGCCGGGATGGAAGGGCGCCGGGACGGGAGGGCGCCGGGACGGAAGGGCGCCGGAACGGGAGGGCGCCGGGACGGAAGGGCGCCGGGACGGGAGGGCGCCGGGACGGAAGGGCGCCGGGACGGAAGGGCGCCGGGACGGAAGGGCGCCGGGACGGAGGGCGCCGGGACGGAGGGCGCCGGACGGAAGGCGCCGGGACGGAAGGGCGCCGGGACGGAAGGGCGCCGGGACGGGAGGGCGCCGGGACGGGAGGGCGCCGGGACGGAGGGCGCCGGGACGGAACGGCGCCGGACGGAAGGGCGCCGGGACGGAAGGGCGCCGGGACGGAAGGGCGCCGGGACGGGAGGGCGCCGGGACGGAGGGCGCCGGACGGGAGGGCGCCGGGACGGGAGGGCGCCGGGACGGAGGGCGCCGGGACGGGAGGGCGCCGGACGGAGGGCGCCGGACGGAGGGCGCCGGGACGGAGGGCGCCGGGACGGAGGGGCGCCGGGACGGGAGGGCGCCGGACGGGAGGGCGCCGGGACGGAGGGCGCCGGGACGGGAGGGCGCCGGGACGGGAGGGCGCCGGGACGGGAGGGCGCCGGACGGGAGGGCGTTACCAAGGCAAAAAAGTGAAAGTCGATGAGGGCGAGAGGTGGAAAGAACTAGGGAGCGGACGAGGAGCGGTGAGCGGGGAGCGGGCGCGGGGCGTTGCGAGCCGCTGTGGCGGTGGAGGTGGGCGGTGCGGTGGGCGGCGGCGGTGAGCGGTGCGGTGGGCGGTCGGCGCGCCACAGCGGGCGCGGCGCCGCGGTCCACTCGTCGGCAAAAACTAATATTAGCGGCTGTCGACTCACCGACAGGATAACGAATGGCCGCTTGATGAGTCGAAAATAACCCTGGCGACCGGCGCGCCGCCCGGTATCATTTTCATTTATATTATTCCACCGGCCGCCGCGAGAACGTGGGCGCGCTGGCTCCCTCTCGTTCTATTGATAACCTAACCGAGCCACCCATTGTTTCACTAATGAATAGTGGACGAACTGATTTGATTCATTGGCAATTTGAAGCGTTGCAGTATTGATTTCGAGAGTGGGTGGTTACAGATACTACGAGGGAAAGAATCGCGTGAAATTTGTAGCAACATTCCGTTTGAAACACCTGTTTACACAATCGTGTCTCACCGATTGTTTATGAATGAACAATGGAAAATACACAGCGTTTCGAGCAGTTAGTAACAATTACTCGGCACTATTGACAACTATTGAACATTCTGTGCACAATAGTTGATTTATTATTAATTAAGTGTACAATTAAGTGTGGGAACTTGGTGGTAGAATATCTTAACTTTACATTCATCAAGCTTACATTGACCAACGATACAATACTCTACTAAAAGGATAAGTAATTAAAATATTTAATATTTGCCAAATATATCTTATATTCTTGCCATGAAGAAATGTGAATGATGTTAAGCAGTGTATTTGAATGTGAATGATGTTAAGAGGTATTTGGATCTGTTGACTGGTTCATGTGTTCATGTTGGCTATTCCAGAACTCAGCATACAATCGTCTACGATGCTGTTACCTATTATATTTTTCTTGAATTATCTGGCCAAATTTCCGCATAATATTCTATTTGAATGTTTTTTCAAAGTTTTCAACTGTTTTAGTTTGGGTTCATTATAATTAAACAATATATAGTTTGCTTACGCATTTATGAGAAGAATATTTTTACATCAAAATGGTGGTTTATTGGTTTTTAAAATTAGCTAATTATCAGAAACTTCATTGCCGATGCATCTACAAGGGAAATATTAGAAGTAAAAAAGTGTTCAGTTTGCGATGCTCAACTTATTCAATAGGAAAATAGTTAATTTACATGGCAGAAACTGGCTTCCCAAAATTCGACTATGGCATTGCGTAATATTTCTATGGCATCTAGAAATCCACCAATTACTTCGTTCAGCGGGACGTTTAATGGCTCCACCAAACTCGCCTTTTACAATATTAGCATAGGAAGATTTTAAGTGCGGTTCGCTCAGTGTGGTTGAAATGTTTTAAGTCTTCTACATTGCAATGAAGATCCATTCATGGATCTGAAGCAGTGTCTTCAAAATAACCCGATTTTCGTTCTATTAATGGAATACCTAAAGAGAAAATTTCTAGTTCTTGAAGCCAGAACATATTTAATTAATCGCAATCTTTTGTATTGTGTCTCCTTTTCTGCAAAAATTGTTGACAGATTCTGCTTTATTGGGATCGGAATGTCTGTTATACGTGCCACACTAGTTGTTTAGTCTGACTCGACAAAAGAAAGTTATTTGCCTCATTGTTCTCTTACAAAAGGATTTTCCAGAAGAGTTGTGCCTTTTCATTTGCTTGTGCTCGCTCCAGTATAAATATTTAGTAAAATAGATTTTCGTTTCCAGATTTCCTTTTCTGTCCGGAACATGATAAAACATTTTATTCGCTTCATTGCTGTGTCTCTTCACAAAACCTCTTCACAAAGGTTAAACGAACGATCAGTCCAGTTCAATCAAGCTCCTTTTGCAAACACGTTTTAATAACATGACGGAGATTGGATTGACCATACAAGTGGTAGTTATCCTTCATCTTTTTCTTTATTATTATTATTATTATTATTATTATTATTATTATTTAATACGACCATTGGCCATCTCGGACTACGTACTGAGTTATTCTCCAAGGCCCAGCCATATTTATTCCGGAGAGATAAACAAATCTTTCCTCTCTCTAAGAGGAGCTGACCTTTCGACTGCATCCATTGCTTAGACACGGTTGTTAGCCTCGATTTATGAACTACGAGGTAATAGGATGATAATGATTGGAGAAGAAAGAATTACAAATGATGATGGTGATTGAAGAAGTCAATCACGTCCATGCCTACGCAGGAATCGAACCTGCACAACTCTTCAGCGCAGGCTAAATCTGCTACCTTAGGGGCAGTCTATTATTGTTGTTGTTGTTATTGTTGTTATTGTTGTTATTATTATTATTATTATTATTATTTTCATTATTATCATTAATGTTATATTCATAATTGTGAAAGATGTGGACCTACTTTCCGCTTCTTAGTTGGCATTATCTCGTGGAGCCCCCAGCCCTCGAGGGAATAGCAATTCATTTGCGCGCATCCAGGCGTGAAAGCGGGCGGGGCGCCGAGCTGCGGGCAGGGCGCCAAAGCGACGCTGCCAGCCCAAGGGCGTCTCCGTCACGCGTCGGCCGCCCGCGCCCAATCAGCGCCCTTTCAGATCGCGCCCGCCCCGCCCACGCTCTCGCCTCCGCTCCCGCCCTCGCCCCGGGCTCCGTTGGCAGTGAGATGCCACAGCCCACGAGTCATCGCCGTTGCCGCCACCGTCCATAACACCACTCTCTCAGAAACCTTCCACTACTCTAACTACTCCTCTCTCTCTCTCTCTCTCTCTCTCTCTCTCTCTCTCTCTCTCATACACACACACACACACCGGGAGCGGTAGCTCAGTGCATCAACTGATGTCTTTGAAGCGCCTCTGACTGGGAGGTCCTAGGTTCCCACTCCCCACGGCGGCAGAATTTTCGACACTAGCTTTTCAGCTAGGTCGAATTCAGTCGCTGTCTGGAGGAGAATTCTAGCGGCCGGCTGCTCTGATCGGTAGTTTCCGTGGTTTCTCCGATCAACACCAGGCAAGTGCCGGAGCAGGTCTCTAAGAAAGGGGTCACGGACCGCGCGCGATATCTCCTTCCTCTTTCTTGTCCTATCACCACCGCTTACTTACATACTCTTATATTTACATGCACTGCACTACCACACATGTCGGGAGACCGGTCGGGAGCTTAGAGTTTGTCCTAACTGGTGAGAGATATCTGGTGCCCCGCTAGAGGGAATATCTGGTTCGGGGAAATCTCCATAGCCGAGAGGAAGGTCGGTGCCACATCTCACAATTCATCGGGTGAAGATCACCGCAACCTTCCGAGGAAAACCTGCACTATACTTACGGCACTAATACACTACCCGTTTCCTCCACCTCGGTCTCGATCTCGTGTCTGTTTCCGTGTCCCGTCTCGACACTATCCCTGTCTCTGTCCCCATGAAGTCTTTGTTTCCATTCCTCTTCTGTATCCGTGCTGGTCTTCCTCCTCGTCCTTGTTTCCACTGCCACATTCGCTCTCGGCTCATACCCGATCTTGACAGCGATTTGTTTCCGTCTAGGTGTCAATTTTTGTTCCCATCTTTTGACTTAGGTGGTTCAGGGCATTCACTGATGTCACTGACACAGTGCTTCTATCCGGGTTTTGGGAGGCGTGTAGGCGGTGGGTGGACTGATTGATGGTTATTTTAATTGCCATACCCAAACATTAATCCTATGATAGCTACGAAAGGAGGACCAATTAATATATTATACACAGGAGGTATTGCCATTTACGTGGGAAATAAAAATTGTGAATTAAGCCAGTCATAAAAACATATAATTATCTGATTAAAATATACAATAAAATACATTAAATTCCAATGATGCAATCATGATTTCCAATCCTTGGCTGAATCAAATGCCGTAGGCATGTAATGTGAGGATTATTGAGGTTAACTCAAACTGAAGAAGTTGATGTGCGCTGAAAGGAAAGGAGTGTACAATGCAGTGAAGTTCATGTGGCAATAGCCAGATGTTGATCTTCACGCCCGAGGGCGCATGACGTCATGACTGCGTTGATGAGCAAGCGACATTGGGTGGGAGCATGATGCAACTCAGGGCACCACGTGGAGTTCTCGTGATTAATACAGATCACCTTGTAGTTCAAGGAAAACACGGCGTTGCACTGTTTGGATAAATAAATTAAATTACAAATTCTAGGACACTGCATACATGCGTAGATCCCCACGTGTAGTTATAGAGCACGATCTGGTGCATTAAACTTGGAATTAGCACAGTTCATATTTCATTTGAAAAGAAAACAGCGTTGCACTGTTTATGAAAAGTACATTAAAGTTACGTATAAAATTAGCACAAATTCTGGGACACTGCATAAATGCGTAGATCCTTGACTGAACAATTTGACCGTTGAAACGGTTGGCGAGGGGGGGAGAAGAAAGTTCCCGAGCGCGCATCGTCTCGGCCAGTGACATTCGAGCTTGGTTTTGTTTTATTGAGAGATTAAGAAACAGGTTTAAATTATAATTATAAATTGCAGGTGAATTTAAAGTGTAAAATTATGATGCAGAGACAGAGATTGTGATTAATTTTATAATGTGATTGCAACGAGACGTTCGAGTCCCACGACTAGGGTTCGAGTCCCATCGGTGGCAGGATTTTAAACAGTATCGAGATAGCTAGGTCAAACTCAGCCGCGGTCATACTTCTAATGTCCGGCTCTTCTGATAGGTTGTTTCTCCGATCAATGCTAGGCGAAAGACGTTGCCTAACAAACTGGCCACTGACCGTGCGCAATATTTCCTTCCACTTTCTTGTCCGATCCTCACCCTGAACTTACATTCACACATACATGCTCTTCACTACCATATATGTTAGGAGGCTAGTCGGGAACTTACAGCTCGTTTTACCTGGGACGATCCCCGTATTGGGAAACATGTGGACTCGGAACACCCAAATCAACGTGTAGGTTGGCGTTGGATCTCACCGTCGTCGCCAACTCCTGTGAAAAAACTCCATCGAAAGATTGTTGCCAACTCCTGTAATAACAAAAAGTAACAACTATAGCAGTTTATGCGTCCTAAAACACGAAAAAATCGATCCCAACCCCAATCCGATTGGCCGGCACGTCCATATCCCGTTCCAGATCCCTCTCCCGGCCCTGTCCCTCCCATATCCCTGTCCTCATCCTCATCTTCATCTCAATCCCAGTCGTCATCCTCAACTCCATCTCCAAATCTACCCCGTCTCAAACCTCGTCATCGTCCCTTTGCTAGCCCTTATCCACGTCCCTAGTCCCGTCCCTAGTCACGTCCCTAGTCACGTCCCTAGTCACGTCTCTAGTCACGTCTCTAGTCACGTCTCTAGTCACGTCTCTAGTCACGTCTCTAGTCCGTCCCTTAGTCCCGTCCTATCCCGTCCCTGCATCCCTGCTGTCTCCATCCCGGTCGCTAAACCCGTGTGTCTCCTCTCCATTCCCATCTCTGTTCCTATCCCCGTCGATGTACCTGTAAACTTCCCCATCTCGCTCTCCACGCTCCGTCCCCGCTGACAGCCGCCCCGCAGTGCCATCGGTGCGCCAGCACCGTCACCTCAAGGTACAGTGCGCGTCTGGGCCTGAAGCGCCCGTGACTGCGGTGTGCAACTTCTGAGGATCTCGTAATAACATCCTCCCCGGCGACGTGCCATGCTAGAAATGTTTGTGAGGTTCTCGAGAAAATGCAGCGCTCAGCACTCAAATAATTAGTTTGGAGGTGGCCTTGTCATCTTGTCAACATTGTGGTTGCTCTCGTGTACTTCACATAAACGTTACTTTTTAGACATGGTGTTTACATGCACAGCGGTCTTTTACGAATGCTTAACTAAACCTCGTACGCAGTTTCTAATTCTGTAAAATGAAACTCGCGAATTCTGCTACTTGAAAGGCAATATTCCTTTCTTTTCCCTGAGTTACAAGAGGAGATTAACTGAAATGAATGAAATATTCTACTGTAATTGTTTTGTCTAGTGATTACCGTTATATGGATGTTGGTGTATATAAGAGTGGTTACCTTCGACAGTGTGTGACTGATCTCCATGAACATTGCACATCCACGTGTTTTTTCACCCGAAATGTCTATGTGCTGTTAATTTTGTTGCAACTTATTTAGATGGCGGTGTTGAAGAAAAATATATATTAATTTCAAATGCTACCTGCAACACGGCCGCATTTTTGGATGTATATCGTGAGATATCTCCTAAACAAAGCGTTCTATGCTATTAAAAAGTAAAATTTTGAGCAAAATTATTTTCAACGTTGTTCCAAAAGATGTTTCTCTCATCGAAATATTCACGATGAGCTCTTCTTGAACATTCTATTATAATTTTGCTTTTCCGGCGCTTCTTAAAATTACCCCACCTGCTCAGAGACGTGGAGAACCTGGAACTAAATGTGAATGCTAGGGACAGACGGAAACAGAGAACGAGAGTGACAGAGTCAAACAGATTAACACAGGGAGAGAGAGAGAGAGAGAGAGAGAGAGAGAGAGAGAGAGAGAGAGAGAGAGAGAGAGAGAGAGAGAGAGAGAGAGAGAGAGAGAGATGAACAGAGAAAGGGTGAGGGAAGGAGAAAGAGGGAAATGAAGGACAGAACGTGTGCCGTGTTCTGCTAGTATATTATTATTATTATTATTATTATTATTATTATTATTATTATTATTATTATTATTATTATATGCAATATAATCATTTTTAAACAGGAATATGGTGTATTCTCAGTGGATGGTTCACTAACGCTGTTCAATATTCTTATGATGTTGAACTCGGGATCAAGAAATTCATTTAGTTCCCTTAAAAGTGAATGTATATTTTCAATATAATTGTTTTTGAAGAACTTTTGTAAAATACATTCTACACTATCCTTTTAATGCGTAATTGTTATATATTGTTGATTTTCCAGCGTTAAAAATACCAGTTTTAAGCTTAACTTTTCGTAAACTAAAAACTAAGAAATGCAGTGTTATTTTCAGAATTTTCGTATTGATAGTTGGCTAATGTTTTTTTGTTTTGTTGGTACTAACTAATTAGTATAATTATTGTTTGTGAGGGGAGTGTTTTCGTATTCGTTTTCCATGCTTCTTGTTCTATTTCTTTCAGTCCTTAATCCACAGCGGTATAAGCTGGAGAACCTATATGACGAGGCACCCATTCAAAACATTTGTGTAGAAGTTAATTTCATATTACTCTTCATGAAACAAGTCGGCACTTAATAAATAAGATTCTCGTAAAGTTGAAATAGATCGATCAAAAATTCTCTATATATGCAATCCTCTATAATTTTTGAAAACACACATCCGTACACTTTCAATCACAGGATTAAGTTGCATAATTGTATATTTTAAAAGAGTCTTTTCGTAGATTGTTCTTTCCTAGATTGCGAGCCCTTCAACGAGGGCCAGCGATCAAACTCTAGACGGAGATTTTCTTTAGCATTGACAGTTTCTCCGCCCCTAAATTTCAATTCAATATACGATTATTTTCGACAACTCTTACGTGTTGTCGCCTTCTGCGGAATGTTTATTCCTGTGTGAATATAATTATCAGCAACTCCCTCGACGCTCGCATTCCGCACAACCACACGCACGCGCTCTCGCGTTTGCGTTGCCGCACCGACGGCGACACGTCGAGCTCTTGGTAAACGTTTCCAAGTCGATTTGCAAAGCCTTTAAGAGGCGTGGGTGGGTGAGCGAGCGAGGATGCAGAGCGTTGGGTGAGGCGCGAGCGGTGGAGGGCACGTGGGTGGTAATGGCAGTTGGGTGGGACGGAGTTGTGCTAATGATGAGTGGGTTGGGGGTTCTCGCGACCTACGTAGAGACTACACGCGACCTACGTGGAGAGGGGAGGCAGAGGTTACGGGTGGGAGCTCGGGTTGGCTCAAGGGCAGAGTGATGACTCGAGCAGAGGGGCGGGGCACAGCCAGGTACGCGGGCGGGACTGATGTGGTCGGTGATACGAGCGAGAGCGAGTGCAGTGTTTTGGGTTCGGTTGAGAGTGGCAGGCGGGCAGCGCCGAGGCAGCAGGCAGGCGCGGCGGCGCAGGCGGGGGCGGGCGGCAGGCGGGCGGGCGCAGGCGGGAAGGCGCGGGCAGGCAGGCGGCAGCGGGAGGGCGCAGGGGGCGGGCGCAGGCGGCGGCGGGCGAGCAGGCGGGCGGGGCGCAGGCGGGCGGGCGCAGGCGGGGCAGGGCGGGCAGGGCGGCAGGCGGGCGGGCGGCGCAGGCGGGGCGGGGCGAGGCGGGGGCGCAGGCGGGCGGGGCGCAGGCGGAGGCGAGGCGGCAGGGCGCAGCGGGCGGGCGCAGGGGGCGGGCGCAGGCGGGCGGGGCGCAGGCGGGCGGGCGCAGGCGGGCGGGCGCAGGCGGGCGGGCGCAGGCGGGGCGGGCCAGCGGAGGCGGGCAGGTGGGGCAGGGCAGGCGGGGGGGGGGCGGGCGGCGCAGGCGGGCGGGCGCAGGCGGGGCGGGCGCAGGCGGGCGGGGCGCAGGCGGGCGGGCGCAGGCGGGGCAGGGCGCAGGGGGGCGGGCGCAGGCGGGGGGGGCGCAGGCGGGCGGGGCGCAGGCGGGCGGGCGCAGGCGGGGCGGGCGGGCAGGGCGGGCAGGAGGGGCGGGGCGCAGGCGGGGGCGGGGCGCAGGCGGGAAGGGCAGGGCGCAGGCGGAGGCGGCGCAGGCGGGGCAGGGCGCAGGCGGGCGGGGCGCAGGCGGGCGGGCGCAGGCGGGGCAGGGGCGCAGGCGGGCGGGGCGCAGGGGGGCAGGGCGCAGGCGGGAAGGGCGGGCGCAGGCGGGGGGGCGCAGGCGGGGCGGGGCGCAGGCGGGGCAGGGCGCAGGCGGAAGGGCAGGGGCGCAGGCGGGGCAGGGCGCAGGCGGAAGGGGCGGGGCAGGCGGGGCGGGCGCAGGCGGAAGGGCGGGGGCAGGCGGGGCGGAACGCAGGCGGGGCAGGGGCGGAACGCAGGCGGGGCGGGCGCAGGCGGGCGGGGCGCAGGCGGGAGGGGCGCAGGCGGGCGGGGCGCAGGCGGGCGGGCGGGCGCAGGCGGGGCGGGCGGGCGCAGGCGGGGCGGGCGCTGGCGGGGCGGGCGCAGGCGGGACGGGCGCAGGCAGGGCGGGCGCAGGCGGGGCGGGGCGCAGGCGGGCGGGCGCAGGCGGGGCGGGCGCAGGCGGGTAGGGGCGCAGGCGGGCGGGGCGGGCGGGCGCAGGCGGGCGGGGCGGGCGCAGGCGGGCGGGCGCTGGCGGGGCGGGGCGCAGGCGGGACGGGGCGCAGGCGGGCGGGCGCAGGCGGGCGGGCGCAGGCGGGCGGGCGCAGGCGGGAGGGCGCAGGCGGGCGGGCGGGCGGGCGCAGGCGGGGCGGGCGGGCGCAGGCGGGCGGGGCGCTGGCGGGCGGGGCGCAGGCGGGACGGGGCGCAGGCGGGGCGGGGCGCGGCGCAGGCGGGGCTGGGCGAAGGCGGGGCAAGGCGCAGGCGGGCGGGCGCAGGCGGGCGGGCGCAGGCGGGCGGGCGCAGGCGGGAAGGGCGGGCGCAGGTGGGGCAGGGCGCAGGCGGGCGGGGCGCAGGCGGGCAGGGCGCAGGCGGGCAGGGCGCAGACGGAAGGGCCGGGCGCAGGCGGGTTGCAGGGCGCAGGCGAGGCAGGGCGCAGGCGGGCAGGGCGCAGGCGGGTCAGGGGCAGGCGGGCGGGGCGCAGGCGGGCGGGGCGCAGGCGGGCAGGGCGCAGGCGGGCGGGGCAGGCGGGGCGGGGCGCAGGTGGGGCAGGGCGCAGGCGGGCAGGGCGCAGGCCGGGCAGGGCGCAGGCGGGCGGGCGCAGGCGGGAAGGGGCGGGCGCAGGCGGGTGGGGCGCAGGCGGGCGGGCGCAGGCGGGGCAGGGCGCAGGCGGGCGGGGCGGGGGGCGCAGGCGGGAAGGGGCGGGGCGCAGGCGGGGTGGGGCGCAGGCGGGGCGCAGGCAGGGCGCTGGCCGGCACGCGTGAGATCGGTCGCGGACGAAGGGATGTCGAATTCAGTCGCTGGAGAATTCTAGCGGCTAGCGGCTGCTCTGATCGGTAGTTTTCAGTGGTTTCTCCGATCAGCACCAGGTGAATGCCGGAGCAGTACACTACGAAACGGGCCACGGACCGCGCGCGAACATTCCTTCCTCTTCCTTGTCCTATCTCCTCCCCTTATACACACACTTACACTAACACGCACTACACTACCACATATTCCGGGAGACCGGTTGGGAGCTTAGAGCTTGTCGCGGCTGGGGCGGTGCCCCGCTGGTGGGAGAGTCCTGGTTAGGGGAAACCCCACGAACCAACGGTATGTCGGCGCCGGATCACGCCATCCAGCGGGGGAGGATCATCGTCATCTCCTCAGAAGAAAACATGCACTTCATTAACGGGACTAATGACCAAAGCAGTTGACACGCCCGGAAACACGAAGAATTCAATCAATCAATCAACGAAGGTATGCGTGGAATCTAGCCCTTAGTTATTGACAAGCGTGGGTGAAAGTAGGTAGGGTGTGGGCGGATATGCAAAAGAGATGCGACTCGCAGCGCAAAAGGGAAAGCGAATGGAAATGTGTGGGCGGAGGTTTACCGGCGGGTGGGGATTGGAGATAGCTGGAGGAAGTGGGAGAGGGCGAGGCGAGCTATTGCACGTAGACGTACGCGGAGGCGCAGATGGGATGGCGTAATGGACGCGACCAAGGTGAAGTCGCTGGCGGGGGCGCGGCCGGCCGAATGGAGTAGGACGCGAGGGCGAGCGGGGGAGTAGGGAGAGCGGGATGCCAGCGGCTCACGCTGTACACGAAGAAGCGGGCTGACGGAGAAGTGATGATGAATGAAAGCGCGGATGAACACGCAGGTGAAGGGCTATGTGAAGGCGGTAGGATAACTCCTTAATACGGGTATGTGAGCTGATAAGTCATTAACTTAATTTTACAAGAGAGCAAAAAACAATATTTAATGGAATGAAATAGGGAATTAATGATATTCAGCCAAAAACTAGACAAAAATAGTTTTGTTTGAATAGCACCTTCATTTGAATATCATTAATCCCTCATTTAATAAATTTAAACATTAGTTAGCATTAATTTCAAGCATTAGTTTCATTAAACATTAGCATTAGTTTCAAGTTCTGTTTTGCTCCACTGTAAAATAAGTTGTTTTTTTTACTTATCAGCTTATTCACCGGGGTCAAGGCAATATACTTCAGTTTTTGTAACTTGGCGCGTGAGGGGCTTCTCTTCATGATGGAATATGCACAGCTTTTTCCGTCTTTCTCGATCGCGCTGCCGGATGGCGCATGATCGCGACCGTATCAAGCAGTGCTACAGATCAAGCGATATCTAGCACCAGGACCGAGAAAGACGCGAAAAGTCGTGCCATGTTCCATTGTGAAGACAAACTGCTCACACACCACGTTACGAAAACCCAAGTATAATGATCTTCCACATCTCAGGAAATGAGTGAAGATCTGAAGGGCTACTGGGGTACTCAAGGGCAGGGCGGTGAGAGCAGGGCACACGGGCGTGTTGGCCGGGCCCACTAAGCGCAGGAGTTAAGAAAGTGCTGTTGTGTGTGTGTGTGTGTGTGTGTGTGTAGGGGTGAGGATAGGACGAGGAAGCGGAAGGAAAGATCGCGCGCGGTCGGTGGCGTTTGCGAGGGTACTGCTCCAGTAAATCAGCTGTTACGGTGTCATCCAAACGGAAGGTTGAACGCCACCATAGTGACGTCACTGTAGTGATGTATAAGGCCCCGATTGGATGGTACCGTAGTGGCTGATGAACTGTCGTAGGCAGCAGTGGAAAAATCGCCGTATATGCGTGAGCTTGGGAGTGTTAGTGGGCGTGCAATTGGTTTGGTTGTTTTTTTCGTGTTTCTGGGCGCGTCAACTGCTTTGGTCATTAGTCCCGTTAGTACAGTGCATTTTTTTCTCGGGAGATGGTGTGATCTTCCCCCGCTGGATGGCGAGATCCGCCGCCAACCTACCGTCGGCTAGTGGGGTTTCCCCCTAACCAGGACTCTCCCAACAGCGGGGCACCGCCACAGCCGCGACCAGCTCTAAACTCCCGATCTGTCTCCCGGAATATGTGATAGTGTAGTGCATGTTAGTGTAAGTCAGTGTTAAAGGGGAGAGGATAGGAAGAGGGTGGAAAGATCGCGCGGGGTCCGTTTGTTAGGGTACTGCTCCGGCATTCGCCTGGTGTTGATCGGAGAAACCACGGAAAACTACCGATCAGAGCAGCCGCTAGAATTCTCCTCCATCCAGCGACTGAATTCGACCTAGCTGAGAAGCTAGTTTCGATAATCCTGCCGCCGTAGGGAGTGGGAACGTAGGACCTCCCGGTCAGAGGCACCGCAGTGGCATCAGTTGATGCACTGAGCTACCACTCCCAGTGGGCGTGCAAGTGGGTGTGGGTATGGATGTGGGAGATATAGTAGGAGTGGGCGTGGCGCGAGAGGAGAGGGAGTTTCTAAGCATCGACGGGGCACAACCGTGGGCGTGGGTGGGTAGCGTAACGAGGCCCAGGTGCGGCGGCGCCCGCTGTGAATGTACCGCCTCTTGAGAGGCGCTGAGCGCTCGTCAGCCCTTAGCGGCGCGCCCCCCCCCCCCCCCCCCCCGCCCAGATGCACGCGGCACACGGCGCGCGCAAATGAAGCGAGAGGCGTCGCGCAAATAGCGCGGGAGGAGCCCGGCGGCAGCGCTCGCTCACCTCAAGGACACACTTCTGAATAACGTTTTAATATTTATCTTTTTTATTGGCAGTCAAAGCTGCGCTGTGCATCCATCCCAATGACGTAAGTTTACCAAAATATTGTCACTTTTTCACAATTTATATGAATGTATGATTTACATAGAATTGATCATTGTAAGATTGTATAATTTTGTGTAAATTCTAAATTGATGCTCAAGATCGCTTATGACCCAGTTGTTAAAGAGCGACTTTAAATAAAAAAATGAAAAGCTCCTCGGAACCGAAGTTTCGTGAAACAGAGGTAAGAGCTTGCATAATACACTAGTTACGTTAATACACCATACATCAATGTGCTAAATCATAAGCTCTTTCTTCTTAGCCCTTTTTTCATTCTTCTCCTTTTTTCTCGTTTCATTATCGTCCTCTTCGTGTATCTCGTTTTCCTTGACGTCCGTCCTTTTTTTCCTGACACATTCACATAGTCCTCGGAATCGCAGCAAGTATTAAGTTTACGTGATAATTTCAGGGGTCGCTGCAAAACAAAAACATCTAACTCAAAAGTAGGGGGCGGATTTTAATGAAATGCCATTTTTTTCTTTTCACTTTACAATAATGCCGTTTAGTATAGAAATTCATTTTATGTTACGATAAAAGTAAATTACTCATTTTTATTCGTCATTTTTGTGTATTTTTTAATGGATTTGGGCTAATAAGTCATTTTTCTAACATTTCCCGTCATTTTAAAGCATTTTTCGATTTGATCGAACGCTGAACGAATTGAACTGAATTGAATTCAACGTCATTTTAATGGTACTTGCTTCAAACAATATTTACAAGATGCTACAAATGTCTCCACAGAAGTCCTGAGTACCTATACCTGGTAGCCTATTCAATTACTTCGCTCAGACGTTGTAATGTCAGCCATTGGGAGTATGTAATCTAAGGTTCCTATGACGCCCGTTGAACGAGCGTCATTGGTGGTTCAGCCGATTTCGGTATAAATTAAAGACCGAGATTTTCTGGTAAAGAACAGTCCAAACCAAACGTTTGAAAGCTGAGTTCACATGAATGAATAGGAGCCTCGATTACATCAGTAACATATTCAACAGCGTAAACTGTTCATCTGAACTGGTTTTGATCACATGTTTTACGTCATTTTTCTTTGCGTTTACGGCATTTTAAAAATATTTTAAGAGCATTTTGTTGATCATTTTTGGAGCTGTTTTATGTCATCAAAATCCACCCCTACTCACCAGCATCAAGAAGAGATATTAATAATACAAAAGAAACGCTATAACGATTCGACGTGCAAATATTATTAAGCGATTTATTTATCTATTTCTGATGTGCGTCTCTTATCCGATAGCGAATTTTGCTTATGGGATGACAACTGTAAGACTCTCTTACACATGTCTTCTCTCTCTGGCTTGATATCAATGAAAGGCAAGAAACGGATTTTTAAGGCAAGATTGAGCGCCGTCCTTTGTTCAACAAGTAATTTTTTCCTTCCATATTTCCCAGGAAGTGATCGGGAAGTCGTAGAACGAAATTACGAGAGTAGTCGAGCTATGAATTCCATTCAGACGCTACATCTTTGCTGATATTCGGCATATAATATGTTTCTTAATGTATCTATGCTTTCTTATTGTGTTTGCCTCTTGGCCAGGATCGACCCCATAATCTCGCTTCAACAGTCTGCCTTGTTCGTGTCCGTACTTCTTCTGTCTTCTTCCACACTTATTTATTTATTTGTTTATTTTTAATTAACTTATTTTACATTATATTATATTATAACTTATATTATATAATATAATACTTACATTATTTACATTATTTTTTATTATTATATTCCTTACATTATAACTTATTATTATATTTTATTATTTATATTATTAACTTATTATTACTAACTATTTTAATTTAACTTATTTATATTATTTTGTTACGTCCTCTACTGGATTACGGAGAAACTTTGTCTGGGTCCATTGTCTTCCTTTCCCACAATATCTTAGTAATAACTCTTCTCTCTCATCTTTTCTCTCTCTCTGTGGTGATTACATTTCTTTATCTCCACCACTGGCGCTTCTCTGTCCTATCCCTATATTCTTCTTTAGAGTTGATCTCTGGTCCGTTGCTTGGTGAATATTTATTTACGTAACTCTCCTCTGTTCCCCTACACTGTGCCGCGGTACGTACAAAATGTATTTCTGCTGTGAATGTTGCACAGCAAAAGTACAGGGTCCGACGACCAGAGGCGCGGGCGGTAACTGGAGACCGTAATTTCCTCCCACCCTCTCGCCCTGCGCAACCTTCTGCCGCCCGGAGTGCTGGCGAGTGGGCGAGTGCGTTTTGTGTGTTCAAGTGCTACTTCCCAACTTCTTTCATTTCTCTTGCGTTTCCTAAATTGAAAAACTTAATTCGAAACTGCTGCCGGCACCCGGAAAGAACCGAGGACTTGCCTTCCATTTTGTCACCTGCGAAGTGGAGGGGAGGGGCGCCTGAGACCGACCGCTGCGCTCAACAAGTTGTGAGGGTGGGGAGGGGGTGTGGATGGGGTGGGAGGAGAAAGGTCTCGGAGTTGCAGCCTTTTGCCGCGGAGTGCGCTGCTTCTTATGCAAATGGCCGACTGCTGCGCTGCATGCGCGATTTGGAATTTGCGTCCCGCTTCTGCACTTTGCACTTCTCCCGCCTCGCGGTGCTCTTTGCACGCGTGCAAGAGGAGGGCGGTTTATTAAAGGTCAAAAGTCGATTCATTGCTCTTTTTCTATCTTTCGTCGTGTATCCTTCTATTGAGTGTATAGTCTCATCTGAAGTGAAAACGTTGGTATGAAAAAATTATCACATAATTTTAATGATTGATTATTTTGTATTTCCGGCCGCGTAAATTTCAACGTTCCTTATTCCCGTAAGTACAGTGCATGCTTATCGCGGTAGGTGATGGTGTTCTTCCGTCGTTGGATGGCGATATCCGATGTCGACCTACACGTCGGTTTGAGAGGTTTTCTTCCTCTAGGTCTCTCCCATCAGAGGACACCAACCCAGCCAGAAAAGCTCTGAGTTGCCGAATGATCCCGACAGAATAATTTGTGTTATATTACACCTTTAGATGTTTCTTTATGGCTGTGCTTGTTGGATGTCTGAAGAGAAATTCAGTTGATTGTCGTTCGAACATCAATATCTGCTTATCTGTCTTCGTATTTATTCTTCAGGGAAAACGTAAGTGCAAAGAAATGTTTTCCGTTACAGTGAAGAGAATATATCTTTGACCAATTCCTATATTGAAAACATTTTTAGACCTTCGTAAGACCTGAGTAGGTACGAAAGGTACCGCAAATGAAACTGCAACTGCTAACTCTGTAACATGCTATGTAAGAGTAGTAGCGTGGTAATTGTTTCTTAACGAACATAATTGCTATAGAAAATTGTCTTGAAGGTTGATACAGACGTCCCAGTGGGTCTCGAGTGATAAATGCCTTTGAGCAAAGAATCACCAGTATCGGTATTATTTCCTGCAAATTGCCGACATTCAATGGCTTTCTTCACCAAGTACATGGTAATAGCCAGTTGATTTAGAAAGTTGATCCTGAAGGCAAAGGTTAGTTGCAGTGATTAGGATGTGATTTTTCTGATACCTTCGTGTGGTGGTAATCAAACAAAGGGAAGCGTACAAAATAAATTATACAGGATTAACAACAAACTGTGCACAGTCTGATTAATATCAACAGATGACATTGGCGTACATTATTAAAGCACAGAGTAAAACAAATTGCAGACTAAAGCAGGAGAAAAAACGTGTTATTAATAGTACGAAGACATTGTTAATAAACCATTTCTCTGAGTTCCTCTGTCGCCTATGGAGTTTTATTTTATTCTGAATGTCACATAGCTAGTGTTTCAGAGAATGACAAACGCTTTGTTTACTAGGAAGGCTCTGCTACTGCATATCGGCAACAGGTAGGGAAGAAATTGTACACTTTGGCAAAGTTAGTAACTTTTCAATGCAACTAACCTTGTACACTATAGCTGTTTCTGATGTAATTTTGTGATTATGTTTGCGTACGACACTAACAATTTTGAATTACATAGTATCTTATAATTTTCTTTCATATTAGTTTTTGTTTTGGGCATGCATTTAGTGCTAGTATTGAAAAATATAAGATTTATAATGCAAAGTCCTATTTCATTTTTACATTTTGCATAAATCTAGTTTGCATTTTAAAGGTTCTATTAATGCAGGCCCTTATAGACACACCTATACCTTAAAAGTTGTGAAGACAATCATAGTAACATTTCTTACCACTCTCATGTTTGTGTCCACATAATTAATAATGTCCACATAATTGTGTCCACATACTGACAGATCAGTTCTGCTATTCGACGTGTTCCCAAGGATTTGATCAAAATTAGAGAAGTATTCTCATTGAAAAGACATCTCAACTCCCAAGAATTTAGTAAATACAATATTAATATTCATCATTAAATAATGTGTAATTAATTATATATATATATATATATATATATATATATATATATATATATAAAACCGATAGTCTGAAAGAAAATGGAATTGTTATTATCATCATCACACAGATGAAATAAATCTGATTGAAATCTAGATACGTTTCTGTCTCGTGTAATTAATGTTTGCGTTTCGGTCTTTTAGTTGCTTGATAGATAGTTTATTGCTTACCTTGTCCCAATGAAGTACTGGTCGACCTACGTCTTGTGAACAGAGTTCACTGGTAGCCCAATGGGAAGGCATTCGGAGTGACAGCGGGGCCGGGGGAGGGCGTACTGGAGAGAGGCGCTGGCGGCTGCCGCTTTGATGTCGGGCAAAACAAACGCACGGCGCGGGCGGAGCGTGAGGCACGCAGCGCGGGCGGTGGGGTGGACCCCTCCCGCCCCGGCCACGCCCACACGCTCCGCTCACGTCCCGCTCCACCCTCCCCGTTCCCGCCCGGCCCACTTGCTTCGGCTCTCGTCGCCCATTCCCCCCCACCCCTGTCCCGCTCACGCCCCGCCCCGCTCCGCCCACGCCCCCCCCCCCCCCCCCCCCCCTCCCCCCCCCCCGTCCCCCCCCTCCGCCCCCCCGCCAACCTTGCCCCGCTGTCTCTCCACCCGCCCCCTCCCGCCTCTCTGCCCACCCCGCTTCCACTAAATAACCACAACTACAGACTCGCCCACACGGTAGGGTTGTTGCCGCCCTTCCCCACTATCCAAGCTTCCAGTCCTATACCTGTCCCCTTCATTTCCTCATCCCTGCCCTTGCAATCTCCTCGGCCCTTCTTATCACCGTCCCTCCACAACCCGCTCGTACTCGCGTCGCCGATCCGGTCCCGGTTTGCCCTCTTCCCACTCGCCTTTCGCCCCGTCCTCACAATCATCCTCGCTTCCGCCCCGTCACCAACTCCAGCTGCCACCCGAGCCGCCTCCGGTCACTGGGCGCTCCGCTGCAATAATGTCGCTCGCAGTTTATCTATGTGGAATAAAGCGACCCATTGGAATTCACGACGTAATCTTAGGCAACGTCCACGTAGGTTTCAAAACTGACATCATTTCCACACTAAAGCTGATAAAAAAATTGAATTTTAAAAACATACAAATGAAAGGTTATGTAATATGCAAGGTATTAATATGAGTTTTAAAGAACATGGAGATCTCTATGGGGCGAAAAAAGACAAAATGAGAAACATGAATCTTTTGTTTCAAATAAGGAGCAACTATTCAAAACACATATTGTTTACTCGTGGAAAAAATTGAGTGTGATATGATGTCGTGTTGTTTTCAATTTTTAGCTTAATTAAAGGATGATTTTGATTTCTCACTCCTCAAATGCGTATATGCATGTGTGTGCATATAAGTGATTTACATATCAAATAATTTAATCGGATGGTTGATAATTTTTATTTAACTACTGAACAAGTATGTATTTACTATATTTTATTTTTAATCGTTCCAGAATATTAGATGGCTGTATGTTGCTTTAAGCCTTGAGGTTTGTCATGCTTATTTCAATTATTACTTAATTTGATGAAGAATAGCTTTGCGAGGACCCAAAATACGTGTTCTACAACTGCATTCTTTGTCTATCGGCACCCTGAATACTCCACGTCCGCCTTGAGGAGATAAACCAAGGCTCGATCTGCAAAGTCACTCCAAGAAATTCTGTTCCCTTCCTCCTACTTCAATTATCACAGCACAATCTCTCTCCTATATTCACTGCTCATTTATTTCTGCTTTGCTGTCCTCATCCTTCATGTCTCTTATCTACTAAATCTGCCGCCTTCGTGTTCCGCTTTCTAATATTCCTGAAAAGAGTGTTGTATTTGTTTAGATTATGCACATCCAATATCCATACATTATTAAAATCAGTTATTTCATCCAAAGGTTTTTTAATAGGAATGAGTGTTTTGATCGCTACCTTCTCAACCGTTAGCGAAGCTACTTCAGAGATGTTTTCGATGATGTAATTGGGGTGTTGATTTAGTTTTGGTGCATAAATGCAGAAGTCTTGATTAACATTAATAGATTCAGACCTTAGGGGAAATTCCGTTCACACTGTTTGTCAATTTAAATTAATTTAGTAAGCAATTTTTTTTATTTGCTAATTTCTGTTTGCGGGTTTCAAATGGAAATGATTTATATTTCCGTTCGATAAAAATATTCCTTCTTTGTGTGAAATGTTAATTTTTTAAAAATAGATGAAAATAGTCTAAATCTATGGACAACGCGGTTATAGCAAAGTTATAGTTTTCTCGCAGATAATATTTCAATTGTGGAACGACTTCTGTGTCACCGTCCGCTTAGTGTAGAGTAAATGAATTGTGAAGGAATGCGTTTTTTTGTAAATATAAAATTAATAAGAAATACTACTGGGTGTGTGGAAGAAAAATTTACAAGATATACAATCATGATGATCGTAAACATGTAAGAAGCATGTACAAAAAACAAATAAAATTGCTGTTATGAGAGCAAAGTTGGTACTCTGCCAAGAGTGCTACATTAGTATGCCAGTATGCACCCCAGATGTTTTGCTACACGAAGAAATGAAAACAGTGTTCTTTCAGTGGTGTATCTGCTTTCCTGGCATAGTTTCTACAATTCACAACAAACATTTGGACCTCATTCTTACGCTTTGAAGCATGTTACGGACAGTCTGCAATACGCCCTCGATCGTGGATCATATGATCACACACTGACTGTTTTATTCTTCATAATTGCATCACTAGCCGATCCTGGCCAAAAGGATCAAGTTTCCGTCCCTTACGAAACGTTTCATGTTCTCATTGGGTATGTGTATGTAAATGGACGTATTATAATCATAATAAATAAGAGGCGTGTTTGAGCGAAATGTTATTGTTTTCTTCGCACTTTAGAACAATGCCATAAAGTATAGACATTAATTTTACGTTATGGTTAAAGGAAATGACCCATTTTATGAGATCTTTTTGGATTTTTCGCCGGTTTCGACGAACTGATTTTAATATATGTTAATGGTACTTGCTTCAAATAATATGTACAAGATGTAACAGTTCTCCACAGAATTCCTGAGTAGCTTATTCGATTCTTTCGCTCAGAAATTGTAATGTCAGCCGTTGTGAGCATGTAATCTGCGATTCCTGTGAGGCCTATTAGCGCCATTGTGAATTTGGCCGATTTCGGGTAACTAAAGACAGATTTGCTGGAAAAAAACAGTTCAAATCAAACATTTAACAATTTGAGTTCACTTGAACGAATGGAAGAAGCCTCAACAACATCAGTAACGTACCCAACACCTTCAGTTGTTCATCTGAAGTGGTTTTGTTCAATTTTTTTACGTCATTGTTCTTTGCTTTTAGGGCGTTTTATTTATTATTTATTTAGCAGTTTATTTCTTATTTTTGGCGATGTTTTAGGTTTTCAAAATCTGACCCTAATAATTATATTAATAATAATATATTGTAATGAATGACTGATTATACATGAGAGTTAGTGTATACTCGATATATATTTTTGACATATACATGCAAGAGACTAAAAAAATTGGACTACCATCAATATTTACTTAAGTAATACCATACAATCACATTGCTGAAAAATACATTTCAGTAAAACTTATGAACTCCAGGGAAAGAAATCCCTATACACATACTTAGGTTATTTCAAGGAACAGCTTAAACATTTTTACTTGTAAGAAAGCTAATATCGTATTGTGATTCAAATTATGAGCATAACTCGATGTTTGCAAATGTTGGCGATATGACATTTTTTTAACGAGACTTTCCATTGTACGACCTCGATATTTCGGACACTCCAATTATCCTAGTGAGAAATGAAAAATTTGAAAATAGGGGCAAAAATGTTATTTATTACAAAAGAATGTACAGTACCTTCTTCATATTTACGAATAAAACAGAAAGTGATTATTTTTCTACTACATTGTTGGTTCAAAAATACTCATTTTGCATAAAAAATACAAAATTGTGTAATGTATTTTCACTTCGGAGTTTCGTTGATACGGAGTGTATATGGAGTTTCGTTGGTGCAGGTAGGGCCCGCTGCTGTCAAACCTGTACAATAGAGGTCTAATGTAACCCATTCAATTTTCCTTTGGCGTATTGCAAATATTCCCAAATCAATCCCTTTATGCGACTCGCTCCTCCCGCGGCCCTGCGTAAAGCGCGCGATCGGCTGCTGAGCACCTGATGGCACGACCGCCGATCCGCTCCGCGGCTTGCCTTCGCGCCGCCCCAGGGATATTGACGACTACATTATAGAGAATCCATAAGGGCGTATGGCCGGGCCGTGCACGCGGCAGTATGTTCCCCGCCGGCGATTGAGGAAGCAGCCCGCCCGACCTCGTCTCGCGCCGCCCCGCGCCCTCCCGCCACGTCACGACCTCCCCAACCCACCGCCCAGCCCCGACCCGCCCTCCCGAACCGCCCAGCCCCGCCCCGTTCCGCCCCGCTCCGCCTCGCACCGTACCGCCAAGCCACGCCCTCCCCGACCCGCCCAGCCCCGCCCCGTTCTGCCCCGCTCCGCCTCGCCCCGCCCCACCCCGCCCCTTTATTTTGTTTTTCACTAACGTTTTGGAAAACCATTTTGTTCAGATGCAATTTTGCTGTTGCAGGCAACTAATTTATAACATTTCACTTAACTCTCCCTATTTGATTTCAGTGCAATATTGTACAAATTTCGTCATTGATTTGGATATCTTGTTTCGCAAGAGAATTATAATAATTATTTATTATTATTGATATTATTTTGGTCATCATAGCTTCTATCTTTTGCATTTATCGCTCCATCGCGTTTAGCAATTGTTTCCATTATTACGTCGTTCGTCGAGAGGCCCCTCCTGTCTCGTCCCAACCGTGTGTTCTACACCACCTATGACACGCGAGGAAGAGCAGCAAGGGGGCGGGGCTGTTGCCGGGACGGAGGCGAGGGCGAGGGCGAGGGCGAGGGCGAGGGCGGGGCGGGGCGAGGGCGAGGGCGAGGGCGGGGGCGAGGGCGAGGGCGAGGGCGAGGGCGAGACGTGGGCGAGGGCGAGGGCTAGGCGGAAGCGGGGTAGAGGCGAAATATCAGTGCGATGCTGCGCGCAAAGACACAAGCCAAAGCGAATACCAGGGGCCGCGGGCGGCGGCGACACTGACGCTCTGAACCACGTCGAGGTCGTGAGTGAGGGTGAACAGTTAGGATATACGCAATGTTCAGGCGGAAAAGGAAATGAAAAAAAACGACTCGTGCAGGTCCTAGCGAGACTAAATATCGAATGATAATTTATGTATCACATAGTGAACACTCCAAGGAAGGAATGAAATCAGTGTGTCATAGAATTCAGTAAGCTTGGAAATTTTGTATGATGGTCTAGAGTTTTTGTTATTCCTATGATAATTTTCCATGAAGCTTCATTGCTTTTAAAACATTTAGCTACTCAGATTAAGTTCAAACAAGACGCAAGTCATCTGCAAATATTACGTAATGCACAAATATATTTGTCAAAAAACAAAAACAAATTAGCAATTTCTTCAGGTTAAGATACTTGTTGAAAAAATGTGTTGTAAATATTTTCCACAGAACGTCCTACAATAAAATACAATTAAATGGTGTTTCAATGTAATCTAAATATATACTATTATTATGTTATGAAAATACTCACATTCATATTCATTTTCTCTGGCAAAAAGGCCTGAAATTGATAAAAATTAAGATAAAACTTTGCGCCACATGAAATTCTCCTCGCCCTCGCCCACGCCCACGTGGATAAAAATGTATGTACTTAGATGTTACATAACTTTGTGTGTTTGGTTAATAGCTAAAATCTACAATACTGTGTATCTAGGTGAGAAAAGGCTCTATGTTGATTTCCAGCGAAAACAGACTATAACAAAATATTGTCCCAATTTCATTACTATTCCTGTAGATATTGCAGATTCTATCCAAAACCATCAGTAATGAAGAAGCAATGGAAATCTCATATACGCTTTCGTTCAGAGAACAAAAAGTATTTAAACTGCCCTCCTGTAAATTTAGGCAACTGTGCTATAGATTAGATTAGATTTATTGTTAATTCTGCAATTAAGTGTAGTAACTTGGTGGCAGAATATCTTGACCTTACATACATTAAACTTACATTCATTAACAAAAAGTTACAAAAAAAAGGAGTTGATTAAAAAAAAAAAAAAAAAAAAAAATAATATATAATAATAATAATAATAAATAGTACATTAAAATCACCACGCAAACCTTACTCCACTTCACTTCACTTCACTGCACAACACTTAACTGTGACGCATTTCTTTCACACTCGCTTCTTCTCGCATTCCCTTCCCTCCACTTCACTTCATAACACTACACTGCGCTGCACTACACTGCACTGCACTGCACTGCACTGTACTACATGAATAATAATAAAATAATAATAATAAAGATAATAATAACAATACTACTACAACTGATATTTATACTAACAATTAAACAACTTACTTTGTATGAAATACTACTAATCTAACAGTGGAAAATTAACATTGATACAATAACCTAATATATAATTAACTAGAAAACTAATTTATTTTTAAAGTTGCTCAAGCTTTGAGGAAAGGGTTCTAAGATTGTCGCAGGCAAACTGTTCCAGTCTCTAATAGTTCGGTTTGTAAATGAAAATTTCCGACATCCGTTTTCTGCATTCTTGTCTTAATTTTATGCACGTGATCCGCTCTACCGAAGTATGTAGGTTTTCCTAAACGACAGTGTATTTCATTCCAGGCAGGATAGCCTGCGTATGCTTTGTACATAGCATAGAGTCGCAGCTTAATCCGCCTCTTTCGAGTGATTCCAAGCCCCTCATTTTTGATCCTCTGAAAGTAAATTTCGATGCTCTGCGCTGGACCTTTCTAGATTTCCTTGCTGCGATATTCTGTACGGTCCCAACATACCGCGCCATATTCTAATACGGTCGGACTAGTGACATATATGCTAATTCTTTACCTCTCACTGTACTCTTCTTTAGGATCCGCATAACGAAATGTAGAGATCTCCAGGCTTTTCCCACAACGAAATTTACCTGATTTTCCCAGCTCAATTTACTATCTAATTGAATTCCTAAATATTTGCAAGATGTGACTGTAGGTATGACTTTGTTGTTCAATTTGTACACAGTTTCACCATAACTTCGACCCTACCAAACGTGATGGCTTTACTTTTGAACTGTTTATTTCCATGCCATTTGTTTTTGCCCAGGAGTGTAATTTGTCTGTGTCTCGCTGCAAAATATTCACGTCCTCCTCTGATTCGATAACCCGATAGATGATACAGTCATCAGCAAAGAGTCTTACGTTTGAAGCTAAATTTTTTGGCAAGTCATTACGAAGGCGAGAAACATGAGAGGTCCAATGACACTTCCTTGTGGAATCCTGACGTAACACTTGCGGAGGTTGATAGATGTCTTCGATTCGAACCTGTTGTTTCCTATCACGTAATAGTTCGTTTATCCAAGCCACCACCTAGTGTCTATACCCGAATCTATTAATTTATTTACAAGACGATCGTGAGGAACAACATCAAAAGCTTTGGCAAAATCTATTACTATTGCGTCTACCCTTCCACCTTTATCAATTTCGTCGGTTAGATCTTGTAGAAGTGAGACAAGCTGACTCTCGCAGGAGAACCCGTTTCGGAAGCCGTGCTGACCTTGATAAAGCCATTCCTTGCCCTCCCATTCTTTCCGGATGTAGTTAGTAATTAGTTGTTCCATGAGTTTGCATACGACTGACGTGAGACTTATCGGCCTATAGTTACTTAGTGCCGTTTTATCGCCACTTTTAAAAACAGGTACTACGAGTGCTAACTTCCAATCTTCCGGTACGCAAGCATTATTGATAGAAATATTAAATAACCTAATTAGGTACGGTAGAATAGCCTCTCCACCTAATTTAATAATGTCCGTGGAAATAGAATCTGGGCCTCGAGATTTTCCGCTTTTCATTAATTTTATTCTTTTCCGTAGAGTACTTACGTCAACCTGAAATAGATTTCTATCTGATAACGTTGGTATCTGTGTACAGTCAGTTTTCTGCTTAAAAACCGAAGTAAAATATGCTATTAAAAGCGTTTGCTTTTTCTCTGTCGTCAGTAATTGGCAAATTATTAATACGAACAACTGGAATTTCGTCTTTGTTTCCCTTCCTTCTTTGAACATACTTAAAAAATTCCGACCAATTATTGCCATCCGCATTTAGGATATATTTTAAATGACGTTCCTCCGCGATTTTCTTTTCCTTCTCTAACGCTTTTGAATAACTTCGAAATAATGCCATGTGTTGCCACTAATGTGCCTGTTACTAAACGCCTTTCTGTTTTTTCTTTTCATACGTCTAATCTTTGCATTATAATATTCTGGGTCGGATTTCTTTTACCAATTTACATGGAGAAACGCCGTTCTAAGAAACGCATCGTACTGCTCCCTTAAGTAATTTTGAAGGCCTACTACATTGGTTTTCTTGTATTGCCTCACTAGGAACCCGGTGTTAGTACTTTTCCTTAAAGTACTTAAGTCTAAGTCGACAAGAACTGCTTTATGGTCACTTATGCCTTCCATGACGTCGCACGATAAGAATAAGTCCTTTGGACTAACAAGGCAAATATCTAGAAGCGCGTCCTGGCGAGTCGGCTGGTCTACTACCTGCGCTAATCCGTTGTCCCAGACCAGTCTATTGACAAGATTCTGCACGTGTCCATCGCATACGCACCTTTCCAAATTGTGTCTGGAAGATTTAAATCTCCGGCAATAACAACGGATGACTACGTATATTTTTTGTTCTTTCGTGTATCGCGCCTAATATTTCGTAATTGCTAGCCGGTGGACGATAGCAAGCAATTATTTCTAAGTTATTTCCTGAACAGTAAATTTCCAACCCCGTCATTTCAAAAACATTATCGACCCAATTTGATACGACATTTAAAGTGTTTTTCACACAAATGAATACTCCGCCGCCCCTAGTTCCGCGATCTCTCCTAAACGTAAAATAATCAGACCGAAAAATTTCCGCATTTGCTACCGAATCCGAGAGCCAAGACTCTGTACCTATCACGATATCAGGATCACAAGCCTCAATTACATTCCAAAATTCCGTTACTTTATTTACGATGCTACGACAGTTCACCTGCAACAATCTAATGAACCCTCTCCTCACCTGCAAGTCCGAGTTCGGGACTCGTGCGTCCTGTTCAGCTGCCTGCGTCCCGCAGCAGTCGTCTCCTCCGCGCAGCAGTCGTCTCCTCCGAGCAGCAGTCGACTCCTCCACGCAGCAGTCGACTCCTCCCGCGCAGCAGTCGTCTCCTCCGGCGCAGCAGTCGACTCCTCCCGCGCAGCAGTCGACTCCTCCCGCGCAGCCGCCATCTCCTTCCGCATAGCAGCCACCACACGCTTCACATCCTCTTCCGCAATCAATTCTGTCCGTAGCGCCACGAACACATCTCCGCCCGGTTGTCACTTTTTATGCAGGCATTTGTTCAATACCTGGTCATGCAAACACCCTAACTTCCACGCACCTTTCGAGTTCAAATGAAGCCCGTCCCGGCCTAAGTCATCCTGCCGAGCCAATAGTTAGGGTCCACAAAAGACCACCGAAAACTTCACATGCCACAGTAAACCTCGATTTAGATCCGTGTTTTACTTATGTGCACATCATTTCGGCGCATAATCCCGAAACGATCACCTTGGCATTTTTGTATTTAGCCTTGATGGCCTGTCCAAGTTCAACATATTGATTAATTGTGACGAACACGGGTTGCCGTTTCCGCGCGTTTGTGCCTACATGAACGAGTACCGCTTCTATTTCCTCGTTTTCATCGGCTTTCTTCACTACGGAGGTCATTTTCTCGATGTCAATTCCAGGGAAAAAAGAAACATCTGCTCCCTTTTTCTTTACCACCCCGCCGCTGTGCCGCAACATGGAGTCGCCTATCTCCTTACCTTCAAAACATTTTCCAGCTCCTTGATCTTAAGAGTCAGTTCTCCAATGTATGCATGAGCCTGAGCCAGATCTGCTTCCAATCTGCGTATTCTCCGGTCACTCCTTTCGCACTTGGAGCATGTCGTTGCAGCAGCCTGTACAGCGGGACCAGGGTTTTGCTCCACACCTCCTATCACAAGGAGGGTGGCCAAAACAGCTGCACATAGTAGCGTAACACCACCGCCTATCAAGCAAGGAGAATCCGCATGCGCTGAAACCGCCCGGCCAGGGCGGATGCGCGCAGCCCACGCGCCAACACGCGCCCGGTACAAAGCGAGGTCCACACCCATGGCCTTTCACTTCTCGGAGCGAAGAGAAAGGCGTCCGCACGCGACGACTACCTGTGAGCGACTGACTACCTGTGAGCGTAGTATAGTGTCCTTAGATGTGAGTTAGTTTTAGCAATATATTTTATCCACTGAAATTTGGGATACATGGAAGCATCGTAATGTGCACTGAATAGGAGGATGACAGATTTTCTCCTTTTTTGAATCTGAGATACTAATTTCATATTTCTTTGAAACCAAACAAAAAGTCAAAAAATTATATTTTTGTAATTTTTGAAAAAAATAAAAAATACAGCAATATGGCATTATGTCAGCACGTAGGGTGTGTTAGACCCTAACCCTACCAAGAATTAAAAAAGAAAATTGAAGTCGTTTGTAAGAAAATCTAATTTTTGTATTTTTCAAATATTAATGAAAGAACGATTTAAGGTCAACAAATTTCATTTGACGGAAAAATGTCTGTCTTCAATTTTGTAGTTGTAGGAAGAAGCGGGAAAAAATTCAGACTTTTGCAATTTTCGAAGATTGAGAGTTAACCATGAAATTGGGACCTATACCATCTTTATAAGTGTATTTTACTCTATTCTTTTGAGAGATTTAAAGAAACAATTTGGAGCCGTTTTTGAGAAAATTTGGAAATGAGCGGGGGACTTTATGTAAAGTAACCCCAAATTTTAAAGAAAGTTTTTAAAAACCACAAAGCTTCAACTAGAGCCAGATGGTCAGAGGTTTCTTCAGTTTGAAAAAATTCTACGCACGGTTTAGGTGCTAACAGTGTTCACAGACAGACGGACGAACAGACGGACCGACAGACAGACAGACAAACAGATGACAGACAAACGGACGGACGGACGTTTCGCTTTCAATTGTTTTACGGTATTAAGGACCAACAAAAGTGGGCTTCTGTCTACACCACGTGTTGGAGGATTTTTTTCTCTTAATTTAGCAACTGGTTTTATCCACTTTCTTGTTTTCAGGTCCCAGCAATTATTTTTTTTCTGTCGAAAATTCCCCGGTTTTTCGCGCAGCATTACAGAACTTTCTCTATACTACGTATATTACTCCACATACACGTACGTTTGTGAGAAAGTAAAAACTCACCTGAGCTGAAATGGAGAGTATGCAACCCGCCAGAACAATTGATTGTTACAGCGGCTCTGCACGCGTGGCGGCTATTGGACTACTCAGTTATAGGTGCCTTTCAGAGAACACCTTCCCTAGGCACTTCAGTTGAATTTGATACAGGGTTTACAGAAAGTTTGTTCTCACTGACTGGAATGACACGTATTTTTTGAAAATTGAAAAAGTGCGAAGTTTTTGTTGCGTGTCTTCCTACAATTATAGTATTGATGAGAGAGATTTTTGTTGCCGAACATTCAGACAATTTTAGTATTGTACCTCGACGACAACAATATCCAAAATATTTTCAAGTTTGAAGGAGTACTGCTGAACTACAAATTTGAAACGGAAAATACCGCAAAATATAACAATTGCTTCAGGTGCTGCTTAGCAAAGAACACAACAACACTCATGATGTCAAATGTGGGGACACTTCACATAAAATAAACAGTCAACGAGAGATTATAATTCCATTCTCCATCAATTAATAAATTCCGTGTTGTTAAAAGAGATCACGTAATTTTAATAACGTATTGAAAATTGTTTTATTAATTGGCATTAAAACAATTCATAATGCGTTGTTTTACAATTATTATAAATGATTTAAAGTCTATATTACGAGGTTTATAATTTGTTTCTCCACTATCCACGATAAATCGAAAAATTGCAGTGTTGCTCATAGTGTGATGTGCGCGCTGTAAAATAAAGATGATGATAAACGATATAACAAAATAGCATATACCTTGGTGTACCTGTGTTTGTAATCCACCTGCGCGATCACAAAATGACGAACAACCCCTTTCAATGCTACGCATTTGAATCGCATTCTCTGCTCCGTTGTGCTTACTTTTCCCCGGACTGTTTTCGCTGGGAAATGTCAATTAATACCACTGAGTGAGGATTTGAAATACAGATAGATATTGAAAAAGAGAGGGGATGTTTTTTTCCAAAAGCGATTACGTAAGTACTTCGGTTAATTGTAAAATGAGGGTCCGGGCGATAATACTAAACAAGTAAAACATGCATAGCAGCACAGCAGACTTACGCAACGAAAACGCCGCTGTGAGTGAATGGATTGGGAGTTGCGTAAGTTTTGCCTCTACACCAAACCGGTTCCAGTTGATCCAGATGCAGAGAACTATGTTTACAGGGAACGTGATGTGTCAAACTTGATGGCTGATATGAAAATAATATAGTAATATTGAACAGAATCCTAAAGAACTTCTACGTCCTAGAACACGTTTCAATGGTTGTATTTCTTTATAAAAGAGATTTTCTCTTAGTCTCTTCGTACTTCTCTCTCTTTTGTATTTCCATTAGATTTGTGAACCTATTCTTCTCTTCCTACTATCCTTCTCTGTTAATCCGTTAACCTAAATTCTTCTTTAATTCCAGCTATGTCTGTATTTCCAATTTGTAATTTTTTAATCTCGATAATTTATTTATCTATATTTTTTACGAATTTGTTGACTTGGGGTGAGAGAACACATGAAAGAATTGATATTTGTAATGCAATTTAGCTGATAATTCAGTTCTGAACAGCCCTTGTTTTACAAACGTCTCTTTTGTCTAATTCTTTAAGTGACATAACTGAACATTTATTTAATACACATACAATGCAACCCTTGAACTACCAATGAATTTTTGCATCATCACTAAGGTAGGTAACAAATTTACCCTCTAGAATATCCAAAATAGTATGAATATTATTACCAAAAATTCCGTAATATCATTTTAGACAAGAATTTGAATTACTGAAACATAACATGGCGATTTTCACAACATAGACAATAGTATAACTTTAAAGATAAGTCTAGAACACAACACGCTTATAAACTCCAGATGTTAACGTGCACTCAAATCACTCAACGAAATCACGACAGAAAGAGTATTAAGAAGGAGTAAATGCTAGCCGTAATCAAACATGCCCCAAACTTGTTTATCCGTTGTGATTTTCAGGTTAATAACTAATAAGAAATTATACGAAATACCAAAATAACGAATTATAAAACAAAAAATGATATAATGTGCGTTGGGGTAACTGAGTTACCTCCGCCAGCAGTCGAAGAATGAATATTGATTTTATTAATCAGCTGATGAGTATTTGAATCGACAAATTCAAAATCGATAAATTTAGAAATTGTTACTCACAAGTCTTTGCGATAGCCTACTAGTAACACTTGTGTTTCAAAAGAATTCACTTAACCGGCGTGTACTCACAGCTATGTCCATTATCCGAGTCTGTTATCTGCATAGTAAAGTGCGGGAGGAAAGTGTCTTCGCACTGAGCTGAATCAGGGTCTTCTATTAAAAATTACATTTAATTTAATTCAATCAAATCTCTGGGAAAAAGTAAAGGGAACAACAGTTCCGGCATCTATTATGACTGTTGTGAGTGCGTAATTTACGTTTTCAAGCTGCAGCTGGAGCTACCAACATAATTACTGTTGCAAGCGCACTCATATAGTAGGTGTCACTGCGAAGACACTTTCCTGGCGCACAGTATGTTCCTGGGTGGTTTTACACTGAGCGTCTTAAAGCTGTCGAGACGTAATGGGATGTCGTGGGGAAATATATAGTTCTTTGATAAGGTAATAAAAGCTCTGGTAACTTGCGAAGTTAATATGGGGATTTTAAACAAAATTGGACCGGCCGCTTGAACGACATGCTTCCATTTCTAACGTACTTTAAGTAGAATGGTACTCATTGGTAATCAAATAATGGTTTCTTCAACACTGATTCTCACTTCACTTTATTTTAATTTCAACTACATTTTACCACATGTCACACACTTTATTAACAATATTTATAATCTTTCTGTTCTATCCGAATTACGATTTCTGAGAGTTCTTTGTAATAAATTAGTGGCGTGTCATTAAGTTCTATCATCGAAATGTCGTCACATAATTGTATAAAAAATTCTCATTTCAGAAGATGATCACGTGTTGTTTGTAATATATTCGTACTCTCTTAATAAGAATATTATTCTATTGTATTTTGTTCTCGGTAAATAAAAAAAAACGTTTGCTCTCTTAACTGTTATAATTAATTGAAGTATAAAAAAATAATATAAAATGAAGAAATTCGTAAAACTTCTTTAGACTTTAGATTCCAACTTCTGTAGACCGGAGCTGCTCAAGTAGGCGGCCCACTAAGTGTGTCCTAGGTTATCGCTTCTCTCGTGTCTTCGGAAAGCCTATGGCCCACTGCCAGTTAAGACGAAGTGAAATTCCGGAAGTGAAGGCGATGGCAGTCTCTTGAGCGATCGGCTCTAGTATAGTGAACAGTGCGTGGCCAGCAGTTTTGCTCTAATTATTGCATTTGAGTAGCCATGACGTAGAAAACACTACTCTTCACATATACTCTGCTTTCATCTTTCGTTCCTTCCATTTTTGTCTAAAAGTTCTATCGGCTTCAATCTAATATTCACCTCTTGTATTCATTATTGACACTTTTATTTCGAGAAAGCCGAAAATTTGGAGATAATGGCTTGAGTAAAGACTTTATTAATACTATTTATTAATACTTTTAGAAGTATAATACCTCGAGTTTGCAGTACAACTATCGCGTTTGTGGTACACACATGCACAATATAACTATTTTTGACGCTAGAAATACAAAGAAACTGTATTTATTTGAGCTGTAAGATAGAGCTCTATGACAAAATGTTTTTATACTTGAATAAAACTGATCATTTGTATAGCTTTTACTACATTCGGGTTCAGGATTCTCCCTCAGAATTTAATTCAATAATCTTACCCACAACATCGTTTGCGGCCTTCTTTTTTCGTTTTATTGGGATTAGTACCATTTCATGTTTCAACCCCCCACTGCTAAACATGCACAGATAAAAGGGGAGAGAGAAATACAGAAATAAACTGCCTAATAAAAAAGTAAGAAATTATGGTAAAAACGTGCCCCCATAACTTTGCTTACGTCCAATACATCATCAGGAGTACCGGGAGCGGTAGCTCAGTGCATCAACTGATATCACTGCAGCGCCTCTGACCGGGAGGTCCTAGGTTCGAGTCCTCACGGCGGCAGGATTTTCGACACTAGCTTTTCGACACTAGCTTTTCAGCTAGGTCGACTTCAGTCGCTATATGGAGGAGAATTCTAGCGGCCGGCTGCTCTGATCGGTAGTTTTCCGTAGTTTCTCCGATCAACACCAGGCGAATGCCGGAGCAGTACCCTACAAAAACGGGCCACGGACCGCGCGCGATCTTTCCTTCCTCTTCCTTGTCCTATCCTCTCCCCTTCCACACTGACTTACACTAACATGCACTACACTACCACATATTCCGGGAGACCGGTCGGGAGCTTAGAGCTTGTCCCGACTGGGGCGGTGCCCCGCTGGTGGGAGAGTCCTGGTTAGGGGGAAACCCCACTAGCCGACGGTAGGTCGGCGCCGGATCTCGCCATCCAGCGGAGGAAGATCACCGCCATCTCCCGAGAAAAAACATGCACTACAGTAACGGAACTAATGACGGAAGCAGTTGACGCGCCCGGAAACACGAAAAAATCAATCAATCGACCTAACTGACAAGCTAGTCTCGAAAATCCTGGCACCGTAGGGACTCGAACGTAGGACCTCTCGGTCAGAGGCGCTGCAGTGACATCAGACGCTGCTCTGAGCCGCCGCTCCCGGTGTCTCTCTCGGGATCCGGCTGAATCGCCGCACTCGCGACTTCTTTTCCGACCTCCTTTTTCCTCGCGAGACGCGCTATCGGGGTCAACGCAATATCCTCCCTCCCGCGCTGCGCGTTGATTCGCGGAGGGAAAGGGAGCGGGAGGGGGAGGCGGAAGAGGCGAGAGGAACTTTCGTGCGGTTTCTCCACTGTCGCGCCGCATCGCGCAGTGGGCCGTAAGAGCCCGGACGCTCGCAACGACCCGATTAAGAAAATGACTACTACTATATACTTACTACAAATAATTTTTAAAATGCAATATACTAAGGATAATTTATAGCGATAATATATATGCAGTGGACTGCACTAAGGATAAAATTTAGTACGACCCGATTAAAAAAATGACTACTACTACATATTTACTACAAATAATTTTTAAAATGCAATATACTAAGGATAATTTATAGCGATAATATATATGAAAAAAAATTTTTTTTTTAATGCCCCTTTTATATATTTCCTACAAATTGATTAAAACCTTTTTAAGATCTAATGATAATTATTATTTTTTATATTGTTATGTTAAATATGTACTATGTTAAATATGTTAAGCATGTATGATAATTATACATGTTTTAATAGTATTATCAACATAAGCGTGCTCTCAGGGGAGAAATAGAGGGAAGATTATGAAAGGGGTCCCGTAACCTTATTCAATAAAACATTGTTTTTCGTAAATAATATAAATTCCTGATTTGAAATATGCCGTTTATAATAAAATATATAAAACGGGACTCAGAGGGACACAAAAACTAACTGTCCTCAATTTTGATTTAGGATGCGCGCTTATGACTGTCCAACCTTCATCAATAAAAAATTGTGCCATTTTACACTCAATTTAATGTAAATTTTAAACGATCGCCATTTTTAACCCTCCTTTAGTCGCATCACGGAGGTTTCCTCCGGGTCTCTCTTTGTTTGCTTATCATTTTGTTGCGAAATTGAGAATGTCCACACTGTTTTCAGTACCTTTCAGGGAACATCTTTCAAATCAATATGGAGATGCGCAGTAGTGTGAGTTAAATCTTCGATCGGTGACAACGTATTTCTTAAGCCCGTGCGCTGACCCGGAGGCTATCTCCGTGACGCGACCGTTGCCGAGTGTTCGATTTTTCGTTCGAATGCCGTGTGCCGCTTGGAGCATTTATTGTTTCTTTTGATATTTTTATCATATAATATGGTCAATAAAGAGGAACAATACGAAAAAATTGTTTTGGATATGCTCGGTGAAAGTACTGATTTTGAAATTGGTGATGAATCTGACAGAGAGCAAGAAGAATATCTGTTAGACAATGGTCATAATTCGTTTTTGAAAGAATTAGGCGAGGATGTTTCTACACTCAGTTCTCATCTGCAACTAATTCCTGCTTTCAGAAACAAAAAAGATATGCAAATATGTCGATGAATAAAAAATGAATGTGGTAAAAGGTAAGGTAGGCTGTAAAAAACAAAGTATTTCAACCCAGCTTCCAGACGAAATTACAGAACGTGAATTTGCTGCTGCTGCAACTTATTTCGACCATTATTTTCTTGGTTGCCCTGCATTTAAAGAAAAAGACAAAAGAAAACTTTGGGGCATGTGTGCAAACCGCTTCAAAACGTTCGTATGCCTCACCGTAATATTGTCTTGCATTTGCCAGGGGGCGAAAGGTCTAGCACGCAATGTGAAAATCGCTTCTGGTGCATTTCTTATTTCCTGATTCGATCCTGATGTGAAAATCGCATCTCTTATTTCCTGATTCATTACTAGATGAAATAGTGACGTTCACAAATCAGTAGATACACGAAGACCGATAAACTGGTGTCGTGAAAGGGACGCGGGACCCCGAATCTGCTTGAAATAAAATCCGTACTTGTTGCTGCGTCCTAACACCCATGAATTACGTTAAAAAGTGTATCAAGTAGCAGACATTGTCTTACTGGCACACCTTGTCTTACGAAGCGATACAGCCGAAAAGCTGATCCCCATGACACACGTTTATCTCTTTCGATGACAGACTTTTACTGGTGCTCAGAAGAGAACGAATAGTGCGGTCAGTAATGGCCTGTACGCAAATAATAATAATAATAATAATAATAATAATAATAATAATAATAATAATAATAATAATATTTTAAAACTTTGTCGACCTGGTGGCCGAGATGGCTAAGGCTGTCGTGTCGCAGTGATCTTCTTCCGCTGGATAGCGAGATCCGGCGCCGACCTACCGTCGGCTAGTGGGGTTTCCCCCTAACCAGGACTCCCCCACCAGCGAGGCACCGCCCCTGCCGGGACAAGCTCTAAGCTCCCGCCCGGTCTCTCGGAATATGTGGTAATGTAGTGCATGTTAGTGTAAGTGAGTGTGTAAGGGGAGAGGATAGGACAAGGAAGAAGAAGGACTGATCGCGCGCGGTCCGTGGCCCGTTTGGTAGGTACTGCTTCAGCATTCGCCTGGTGTTGATCGGAGAAACCACGGAAAACTACCGATCAGAGCAGCCGACCGCTAGAATTCTCCTCCAGACAGCGACTGAATTCGACCTAGGTGAAAAGCTGGTGTCGAAAATCATGCCGCCGTGGGGAGTGTAACCTAGGACCTCCCGGTCAGAGGCGCTGCAGTGACATCAGTTGATGCACTGAGCTACCGCTCCCGTTTCTTTGAGTCGTGGTTCGGCCCAGTGTGCGGACGGGGCGCGGCGGCCGCGTCTATTTCGCCTCGCCTCCGCTTGCGTAATGTCGCGCGCCGGCTCTGAAATTTCTGAAAACTTCGTAAATAATACGCAGAGGCGTTCGCTTTCGGTCCGCGGGGACAACGACGCGCGTTGTGCGGCGCTGGCGCGACGCAGACGCAGGCCTGCCAACCCCCGACCACACGGAAGCGCGTGGGGCGATGAGCCCTGTGAAGTCTGGTTCGCGTCTTTTTTTCTCGATGCTCTTTTTTTAGCTTTTCGCAATGGCAATACCGTAACCAATGCAAGTTTTTCTCCGTTTCCTCCGTGTCGCTGTGTCTTTTTGTATAGAGAGGTCTGTTTTAGGTAGCTCTTCTGAACTGTTTTGAAAAAGCACTTTCTTGATTTCGTTGAATTTGGGTTTTAATTAGGGAAGTCCTTTGATCAGTGTTGAAAAATGAGTATCTGTGGAAAGAACTATGAGTAAACTAGTGGAGCCATCAGCGCTTACGTTTTGCATTATATCAAACTTTTGAAATTTTTTAATGTTTAATTGAAATTGGACGCACCATTTTTGTAAATGCCATTGCATATGGAAGAATAACTATTTTAAAAAATCTGGAGCAGTTTCTTAAAAAAACTGAAAATATCGTTGGGGTTTCATGTAAAATACCTGCAAATAATAAGTTATCAATTGTAAATTCACGAAATGCAACATCGTTCAGATCGATCGGGGAATATCAGTTTTGATGAATATCCTCCCTACAGTTTAGCTACTAGAGTTGTTCACAGACGGACGAGTGAACGGGAGGACATATATTTTGCCGTAATCTAATTTTCTTGTATGAAGAATCCACAATACGTTGGTTCTGACTGCACCCAGAATTTGAGTTATTTCCAACACACGGAAACAAAAAATATTCTTTTTTCGTTTATTACAATTTTCTACATGTATTAAGGACAAAGAAGTAAAAAGAATATATTCGGTAAATATTATCCATTGATAAAAAATATTTCGAAGACACTGATCTTTATCTTCGGGCATTTTAAAATGTAACGAATTCGACTCGTGAAATTAAAGCCAATGTTGTTTAACTATACATACAAAATGCCAAAATCAAGGCAGTTTATCACAAAAAGTTTATCACTTTTTCTATTCGGTTTTTCTTACCGCTTTTCTCTACTGGTCAATCATAAACTGCTACTCTTCTGTCTTACGAGGAAACATACATCGATTGCTATGTGGATGTCCAGTTAACCGTGTATGTGGATGTCTAGTTAACCGTATGTACTCTAACATAATCTCTTTCAGTTTATGATAGCTTTGAGTTTTTTTGAATATTTGGCGCACCTATGTCCAACACTGATAAGCATCATTTCACTCGTGGAACAGTCCTATTAAATACCACTTGTGCTTTGGAAATTTTTTAGATATATCCCCTCTGCAAGTCGGGAATTTATCGACAGTTTCCAAAGCACTCTGGGTAATACCTATGATAAAGGCACTTACATCCACCGTAAACCTTACATCCACCGTAGACTTGCCCTAGTCACTCAAACAACTCACCAACTCTTTCCAATTTTACGTCACTTCTCTCCAGGTTCTACAGTCAAATCTCTCTTCCCAAGGCTTCATATCTTCCAAAATCCTTTCTCTTTCCTCATGAACATTATCAAAGCACCCTGGTTCATGTACAATGATCGTCATCATGAGATTGGTGTAACCCCCAAACATTACTAGTATCAAACAATCCGTCCCTAAGGTTTATTACAAGACTCATTCAATACCAAAAAGTTCTCTACTTTCAATTAGAGAAACCCATCAGTAGAAAATTATCTAGATAGTTTTGACCCACATTTACCCTCACTAATATCATTCCTTCAGTTATTCTCAGCCAGTGATGTTTTTCTATAGGAAATGCTTATTCTAAAACTCAGCATCTAAACCTCTGTATCTATGTAATTGATTAAATCCAACCCCCTTTCAAAACGGTTGTACACCTAAAAAAGTTAAAAAAAAAACAATGCTATGCCGAATTTTCATTATATGTTTGAGGCACATGTCCCTACGGACATTTGTGCTGTCTAATAATAAAATATACTTGTGTTCTGATATTAATATATTTATTATTTATTAATTCTTTATCAAAGATTAATATAAAATATTGAAATGATTGGATGAAAGAGATATCTCAGAAGGTTTTGAGAAAGAGAGAAAGAAGTTATAACGAGTCATGTTTTGCCAGAAAGACAGTAGTACAGAAATTCACAGCGTTCATCACCGTAGTTTTAAAATAACAAAAAAAAAAAAAGAATTCTTGTTGAGAATTCACCAAGAATGTTCTAAACAGGATACTAAAATAGTCATTTTCCCACCAGCAGGCTGAGACGTGTTAAAAGAACTGGAAGGGATTTAGCCGTAATTAAAGGATGGACCAAGGGTCAATCGACACAGAAACAAATGTACAGAAACACATGTTGGTTTTCCGATTATATAGGTAGGTAGTACCGGGAGTAGGGTAGTACCGGGAGTAGGATTCATGGTAGTAGTACCGGGAGCGGTAGCTCAGTGAATCAACTGATGTCACTGCAGCGCCTCTGACCGGGAGGTCCTAGGTTCGAGTCCTGACGGCGGCAGGATTTTCGACACTAGCTTTTCAGCTAGGTCGAATTCAGTCGCTGTCTGGAGGAGAATTCTAGCGGCCGGCTGCTCTGAGCGGTAGTTTTCGTGGTTTCTCCGATCAACACCAAGCGAATGCCGGAGCAGTACTCTACCAAACGGGCCACGGACCGCGCGCGATCTGTCTTTCCTCTTCCCTGTCCTATCCTCTCCCCTTACACACATACTTACACTAACATTCACTACACTACCACATATCCCGGGAGACCGGTCGGGAACTTAGAGCTTGTCCCGGCTGGGGCGGTGCCCCGCCGGTGGGAGAGTCCTGGTTAGGGGGAAACCCCACTAGCCGACGGTAGGTCGGTGCCGGATCTCGCCATCCAACGGGGGAAGATCACCGCCGTCTCTCTAGAAACAAACATGCACTACACTAACGGGACTAACGACAAAAGCAGTTTACGCGCCCGGAAACACGAAAAAACCAAACCAAATCAAACCACATAGGTAGTAAGTACCTTTCCCGCACGCATCCCTGTGATTCCCCTGCGAGTCCTCGCGCACCGAGGCATTCGCAGTTCGAGGTGCGTTGAACCTCCCCCTCCCCCACATGGCCGCCGGCCTGACGAGTGGGCCCTCGACGCCATGGAAGGGGAGGCGGTTGGCAGCCCTGGGGCGCGGCGCCGAACGCGGCCAAGTCGCGTGCAAAAAGGCGATTCCGCCGAGGAAGTGACCGCCCAGGCAGATGGCCAACGCCGCGGCCCTTACATCACGTCGGGCGCTTTGCGCGGGCACGTTTTCCTGCTGGGCGCGGTGGCACGTGGTGACTTGTAGTGGCCCGCGGTAGATCGCGATGGCTCGCGATGACTTGTGGAGGCCCGTGGTAGATCGCGGGGTCTTGTGGTGGACTGCGGTGACTTATGGTAGCCCGCGGTAGACCGCGGTGTCTCGCGATGCCTTATGGTGGCCCGTGGTAGATCGCGGGGTTTTGTGGTGGACCGCGGTGACTTGTGGCAGCCCGCGGTAGATCGCGTGGCTCGCGATGACTTGTGGTGGCTCGTAGTAGATCGTGGTGTTTTGTGGTGGCCCGCAGATCGCGGTGACTTGTGGTTGACCGCGGTAAATTGCAGTGGCTCGCGATGACTTGTGGTGACCCGGGTAGATCGCGGTGACTTCTGGGGGCCCGCAGTAGATCGCAGTAATCCGTGATGACTTGGGGATCCTCATGGTGACTTGTTGTGGCCCACGGTAAACCACGGTGGATGTAGAGGTTCGCGGTGTGGTTTTGGTGTGGTGGTTTTATTTTTACTATTTACCGGTTAAAAGATCGAAGAGTTTATGGGGTAACATTTTAATTCATTGAGTACAAGCCTGCGAATCCATCACTTATTCCTTGTTATTATCCAATTCATAATTATTCATGTTTCCCTCACCTGCATCACCAACACTACCACACTACTCATCATCCTTACCATAAACCATAACGGGGAAGCCTATGTCATAGTCATATAATATAAAAAAGAAGTCGTATAAACGTGAGATTTCTCCCTTCATAGTTATCAGTATTACTTCATCACATTAATTGTGATATTATAATGCGTTATATTTACAACGCGGCAATCAGCGCGACCCAAAATCAAAGCTGAAAGTGACAGTGAATTCGATACAGGCTCTTCTTGAACTAAGATATAAAATGTTGAGGTATCCAAATATGGCAGACAAAGGAAAATATGACAGTTTTAAAGATGATTCATTTTGGTGATTAGTATTTTAGAAAGTTGATCGTTTGTTTCCCAACATTTATCAAAGATGATAGAGTACCTAAGGTGTTCGTAATTACTACGTTCCTTTGTGACGTTGCAGAACACAAAAATATATGATTATTGGATGCAGATCGGCGACCACTCGTTTGACACCCGTTTCACACTCATTTGACCATTGGTTCAATGAGCCATGCAAAACATGTTCTCTCGACCCTGTCTATTGGCACGGCCTCCTAATTGGCCAGAGGACCCAAATACCGAAGAATCGTCCGTCGCCAGTGGTCGGGAGCGTAGCATCCGGGGGAATAAATAACTATCCGTAGAATATTTTCTGCTCTCATAACATTCATCTCATTCAGCTAGTTCTTCGGACGACATTTCACTCAAGTAGTTAGTCCAACTTTCCCGCGACAGTTCGACGTCCAGGAGATGACGTGGCGTCGCGAGCTGTCGCCGAAGGTCTTGGGGGAATGAGGGGGGGGGAGGGATTGGGGAAAGGGGGGGGCAGTGAAGGAATGACATGCGGAGAAGCGACGCGGAGGGATAGGGCAAGAAGGCGGACCGACAAGGTTGAAGAGAAAGGCCCAGCTGACTGATGAAACGGGGAGGCGGAGCGGGAGGCGTAGCGGGGAGGCGGAGCGGGGAGGCGTAGCGGGCAGAGGAGCGGGGAGAGAGGAGCGGGGAGGAGGAGCGGGAGGAGGAGCGGGGAGGAGGAGCGGGGAGGAGGAACGGGGAGGAGCGGGAGAGGAGCGGGAGAGGAGCGGGCCAGAGGAGCGGGCCAGAGGAGCGGGCCAGAGGAGCGGGCCAGAGGAGCGGGCCAGAGGAGCGGGCCAGAGGAGCGGGTGGTCAAAGCCAGTACGCAAAGTGGGGAGGCGGAACGTAGAGCCATAGCGGAGGAGGGCGGAGCGAGGCGGAGCGGGGCCCGAGGACGAAGATACCTCTGGCGCTTGCGGCATCCACGCGCGACCGCCGCCATTTCTCACTGTCGCGGGCGCCATAACTTTGTCTTCGGCCTCGCGGCCCCGCCCCTCCGGTGCCGCTCACCCCCACCCCTCCCCTGGCCCTCCGACGGTTCTCCATCCCGCGATTCCGCTCCGCGAACTACTTGCTTCTCATGTGCAGCGCGCACGCGGCGTAAAAATGCACTCCGGAAGCACGTTGACCTGTTACAAGCATTCTTTTCCCTGCATTTCTCTTGTGAACATTCGACCTTTTTGTATCCGACATCCCATATTATCCGACGATCCACTGACAAAAAATCAGCTTCATAAATCGTCAACAAAAACTGCAGAATGAGAAAAGAACAAATACTGAGAAAATGTGGCTGAAAAGTTAGTGATGCTGAGAATGTTCGGTTGTACTCTGAGCAAAAGGCGTTACCCATTTTATTTTGAATTCCCCAGGAGGGACCCAGGTGCAGCACGTACTTCAAAAAAAGTTGAGAAACGTAAGCTCATATTTCATGTTGTCTAAAATTTAAATTTAAGGTTCTTAAAGAGGAATATTTTCTTATTGTTTCAGAATTAAAAGGCTATATCTTTCCCTTTTCATTTTATACGCCTCTTGTTTATTCGACGATTTGCTAACGGGTTTATGTTCGATCATCCAGTCTACTGTAATCATTTTCTGTGAGTCACTTTAAATCATAGTTGTGCCTCAGCTTCCCACACATGCGAAATATGATCATCTCGCGATTTTATTCTGTAAAGAATAAATTTTCATATTTTTTAATGGTCATTATTACACGCCATTATGGTTATTATTATAAGTTTTTATTAAACACTTCTATAATCTCAACTCCCAAGCATCTGCCAATGTCTTCATTCACAGCCTTCCTTCTACTTCCCTGTTCTTGTATTCTTCAGCTTTCAATCATCAAGCCACAACATTTGTATCTAGAGTACAGCCTTGTCGTAAAGCTTCCTTGATTCCTTCTGTTCACTTTCCCCTCGCGTCCTCGCTTGCCCGGAGGCGCAGCCAACCCCTGCGCTGTCGCGAGTATTTCCAAACGGCGGGTATCCACCCCCCTCCCCACGTCCAGCTGCCAAGAAAATGTAGGGCGTGCATACCGGCGGTTGCGTCACAGCGCGTCTGGCGCCACCGCCGCCGCTGCCACTTTCACAGTCTTTGCCTCCGTCACAGCCCTCATCTACACCGCCTTCTCTACTCCTCTATGTTCACCACTGCCTCCATCGCCGGCTCACCACTGCTTCTGCCTCCGCCACTGCCCTCATCTACACCGCCTTCTCTACTCCTCTATGTTCACCGCCGCCCGCCTCCCCCCCCCACTGCCTCCTTCTTGCCCTGTTTCTCCGCTGGGCTTTCCCCCCCCCCCCCCCCCCCCCCCCACCTCCGCCACTGCCATCTTCTTTGCTCTTGTTTCTGTCTCAGACATGGGCTCTGCACTGCCACCGACTCCTATTTCATAGACACTGCTTTTTCCACCCCGTTTCTGCAGCCTCCACTGCCATCACCTCTGTCTCCGCCTCTCCTTTTGCACCATCGCCGGCACATCTTCCTTCACTTCCACCGCCTTCTTCACCATCACTTGCGATCCTTCACCGCCGCCGCCTTCCGATTCATCTCCCTCTCCGTCAATGCTAGTTCTCTCGTCCTGCCTTCCACTTCCTCTTCTGCATCCTCCATAGAGATAGCCGTTGCCGATGCCCCTTCCATGAATAAAAATTGGTGAAAATAAAGTGGGCACGAGAAACCATTGACACGTCAGCACTTCCACCTCACGTCGCCGCCGTGCCTTGCAGGAATCCATTTTCACCAACAACGCATCGGAAAATAAAGTGGGCCAGAACCCCCCCGCCCCCCCTTTTTCCCCCCCTCCACCCCACTGTCACCACTTCCACAACCAGTTGTTATGTCACCCACATTCCTACCTCACAGCCATGGCTGTCACCCTCCGCATCACCCCACCTCTACAGCCAGTGCTGTGACTACCTCAACAGCCAGTTGTTCTGTCACCACCATTTCCCTGTACCTCCACAGCCAATTGCAGTCACCACCTCCGTCATTACCTCCACCTCTACTCAGCCAGATGCTGTGACCACCTCAACAGCCTGTTGTTCTGTCACCACCATCCCTGTACCTCCACAGCCAATTCTGTCACCACCTCCACCTCTACATAGCGAGATGCTGTGACCACCTCAACAGCCAGTTGTTCTGTCACCACCATCCCCTGTACCTCCACAGCCAATTGCTTACCACCTCCATCTATACACAGCCAGTTGCTCCGCCGCCGCATTCGTTCCCACCCCATCGGCCCCGAGGACACCGACTCTTCCTCGGCGTGGCGTGGCGCGGTGCGGCGCGTCGCCCCGCAATCCGGGAACAAAGCGCAGACTGATGGAGACGCTCGATCACAGCCCGAGGGACTTCGCGGCCGCAACCCCCCCCCGTCCCACTGCCCCTCTTCCTGTCCTGCAGACTCGAGGCACGGCACGGCGCGGCGCCGCGGGCGAGCCCTGGCCCTCCTACTTTCCTCCCGCTGCCGCCTCGGGACAGATGGCTCAGGGCATCAACTGATGTCGCTGCAGTCCCTCTGAAAGGGAGGTTCTAGGTTCGAGTCCGGCCCGACAAGTGCGCCCAACGCCGGCAGAATTTGTGACACTGGTTGTTCAGCTAGGTGGAGCTCAGTCGCTGCCTGGGGGAGAATTCTAGCGTCCGGCTGCTCTGATCGGTAGTTTTCCGTGGTTTCTCCGATCCACACCAGGCGAATGCCGGGGCAGTACCCTAACAATCGGGCCTCGGACCGCGCCCGATCTTTCCTTCCTCTTCCTTCTCGTATCCTCACCCCTTACACACACACTAACATGCACTACACTACCACTTATGCCGAGACACCTGGTGGAAGCTTAGAGATTTTCCTGGCTAGGATGGTGACCCATTGGTGGGAGATACCTGGTTAGAAGAAACCCCCCTAGCCGACGGTAGGTAAGCGCCGGATCTCGCCATACAGCGGGAGAATAACACCACCCTATCTACCTGCCCCTGAGGAAAATAACATTCAAATAAATCAGGGTTCACTGGATAAATCAAACATTATAAGAAAAAAACACAGTACATTGTACCGTTGAGTATCGAACATGCTCCGATACCTTCAAGTATTAATTTTCAATTGGAAGACGATCATCCAAGATAAACATTGCATTTCTCTATGCCTCTTTAATATGGTCCTTTAGACTACCATTAATTTAGATCAGAAGTGCCTGGTTATATATGATATCTCAACACTATGGCGCAACTTAACCTAAGCAACTTACATATACCACGTCTTTTTATCATTGTTTTTGTTTTTAATTGTTTTATACTAGTAGTATTATGTAAGATTGTAACTGATTGGTGTGTTGACCTTTCAGACACTGAAGAGGGCGTTACAATTTAGGCCGAAACGTCTGCTTTAAATATACTTCATTGACTGGAATCATCTTTTTTTTCTTATAAAATAACATTCACTACACCTAGGGGACTAATGAGCCTAGTAGTTGTCATGCCAGGAATCACTAACAATCAATCAATCAATCAATCCCTTTGCTACTACTCCGACTCGTGGCCTGCTGGAAGGGCTCAGTGACAACAACCGTATCCATTGCAGCGTCTCTGACAGGCAAATCCTAGAATACTAGCTTCGACGGGGAGAATTTTCGACACTCGCTAGATAACATGGTCGAAATCAGACGCTGGCTGAAGGGAAACTCTATCGGCCAGCTGCTCAGATCGGTTGTTTTGCGTGGTATCTCCGATCAACATGAGGCGAATGCCGGTGCCATACCCTAAAAAACGTTCCAAGGCTGCGGATGATTTTTCCTTTCTCGTTCTTGACCCCTCTCTTAAAAACACATTCACACACACACAACACACACACACACACGTACTTACATTACACTCCGATTTAAATGGAGTGTTGTTCAAGGTAACTAAATGAACACAGATGAGGACCTGTCAATCAAACATGTGATTCGTTATGACTACTTAAATATTATTGCTATTGAAGCTCCAGATTGAATATCATTGTCCTCCTCTCCTTCCTGCTCGGGACATTGAAGGGACACTACATGTAAATATGAGTAGACCACACGTTTGGAACAGGAGTGGTAGCTCAGTGCATCAACTGATGTCTCTGCAGCGCCTCTGACCGGGAGGTCCTAAGTTTGACTCCTAATGGCGGCAGGATTTTCCACACTAGCTTTCCAGCTAGGTCGAATGCAGTCTCTGTGTGGAGGAGAATTCTAGTGGCCGGCTGCTCTGATCGGTAGTTTTCTGTGGTTTCTCCGATCAAAACCAGGCGAATGCCGTAGTAGTACCCTACCGAACGGGCCACGGACCGCGCGCGATCTGTCCTTCCTCTTCCCTGTCCTATCCTCTCCCCTTACACACACTCAATTACACTAACATGCACTACACTACCACATATTCCGGGAGACCGGTCGGAAGCTTAGAGCTTGTCCCGGCTGGGGCGGTGCCCCGCTGGTGGGAGAGTCCTGGTTAGGGGGAAACCCGGCTAGCCGACGGTAGGTCGGCGCCGGATCTCGCCATCCAGCGGGGAAAGATCACCGGCATCTCCCGATAAAAAAACATGCACTACACTAACGGGACTAATGACCAAAGCAGTTGACGCGCCCGGAAACACGAAAAAACCAAACCAAACCACGTTTGTAGAGGCCAGTCGGAAGCTCAGCTCCGGGTGGGGCAGTTCTGCTCTGAGGGAGATATTTGGCGGGGAAACCACGCAAGCCGACGGGCTGATCGGCGCCGATCTTGCGTTCCAGCGGGAGAGAAACACCACCACCTCCTGGCTATAAGATGCACTGCGTGAACGGGACCAAGGACCAAATTAGTGAACTCGCCGGAAACACGAAGTGCATCCTCACTTCCTATGCTTCTCCTTCGACCCCTCTAGAATTTCCCGCCGGCCTCATCTCTCGCATTGCTGTTAAAGCTTGCTCCTGCTTGGTTTTTAAGGAACTTCAGGGGGAAGCCTGCAGTCAGGGGCGAATTAATGCGTAAGGCCACTAGCCTCTTCGTGAGGACTCTTACTGGATACGAGCTTCCAATAGTTTTTTTTTAGGATATCCCGAATGGATTTAAAAGAAACTTAATCACTTTGATTCAAGCACATGCATGCACACACACACGCAGTGGAATTTAATAATATAAACATTTATCGTCAAACTACATGAATGATGCAATACCTATATGTTACTTTAGTTGGTATTGTAAATGACAATTTGAAATTGATATTTCTCATATTGATTTAATCGTTCATATAGTCGTACAGTCAAAACTGAAGTGTGGAAATTCACACGCATGCCGAATTTAATTGATTCGCTGTGGGACTAAAATTATATTAAATTCTAATTTTCACATCATCTTGTGCTCTCCCATATTCCGCAATTCTAATACCTTACCCGACATGCCGTATCCCTGTGCTTTGACTCGTGCTTTCACGGGAGCTCTGTTTCGCAAAGCGTAAAGCTCCGAAAATCTTTAGGATAATTAAGTTTTCCCCCTCATACGCGACTCTGGTATTAATTTGCCACTCACCGGATTAGCTCGAAATATTGCGTCCCAGTGTAGTAAATTTGCTTCCGTATCCCGGCAAAAACCCCAAAATTAATTATCTCGCCAGACTCTCAGGTTACCATAAGCGGCTTGCTCCAGAACTCTGTCAACCAGAAAAATGAATAGAACGAAAAGGGAAGCACAATGCAACAGTTTTACAATTCTGACTTCACAGTTATACACTTTTATTATAAATGATTGTCAAGAGATGAATCACAATAATGCTAAAGACAATGGAAAATTGCAATGTGAGTTTTAAGATTTTTATAGAACAAAAGAAACATTTTTTGTAAGTGATACTTCAAGAAAAGTAATTGATTTAATTATATAGTTCTGAAATAATTATGTGAGTCTGGAATGACCGTCAGGTGCTTTTTAAACACATTATATAATTATTAAATTTGTAACTATTTACTTGAAGAAAAAATGTATCTAGTTCACAGCTGCTCAAGTTGGCGTCCTCCTACCGCAGGACACCAGTGTGACCTCAGCGGCGCATCTGCGAGTTACGAGTTTGTCCCGCTCCTTTATTTATTTATTTTTTAATTTGTTGCATCGTTGTTGACGCAACGCGTCTCTTTAACCCTTGCTGGACGTTGAGCGTTTTCTCTGGAGTAACCCTCCGTTACTGAGTAATTACTATTCTGAATAATTACTACATTTGTCAAGTCTCGTCACGTCGCAGTCAGTCAGTGCCTTTCATTCCTTCGGCCAGAGGTTCAACGCCGCAAGATCCCGGGGTTCCTAACTGGTCACCCAACCAGGAACCCGTGAGTCTCGAATTCGCTTAACTTTCGTGACTTCACAGAGTGTAGTAAACGAATTCGTCTAGCGGCGTCGACCGATTGACGTGAACCCAGCGGGATGTGAGGGGAAGGGAAGCATCGGCTCAAGTTTAGTGGAAGGAAAATGGCATGCGGGCCAGGACAGAGGACAACCTCTGGCAGTCAGGCCCCAATTATTGCATTTCACCTGTCTTTGGCTAGTTCGTTTCTATTATATTAGGTTCCAATGTCAGGCATTATATAAGTTCCCATGTAAGATATTGATTTCAATAATAATGAAGTAATTACCATCTTTACTATTGTTATGATCTTAATTTCTTTAATAAACGTACCAAACATAAAAAATCAACATTTTTGTGAATGCTTATTCTCAGAATTTTCTTTCTAGGTAGAAAGAGGCCGTTTTGGTCATCTTTGGTTTCAGCCGTTCTTTAGATTCTTCACTGCGATAATTCGTCATTTCTTGGGTCGTTGGGAACACTTGTTTATACTCCACAACAAATTTGTATTTCCATTACATTCCGATATAACTTTTTTACAAACTACACAGGTACGCTGACAGAATTCGCAAAAGCAACAGCTGTTCTACTAATATTTTGGAGATACAAAATGCATCTAGAAATAAACCAGGAAATATCAAATTTACTTTATTTTACATGAGAACATTTGGAAGATGTGTTAGTTTTCTAAATGAACGTCAACACGATGTTGTTTTTAGTATCTCTATCTTCGTTATTAATGTCTATTAAGCACAGTTTACAATACGTAGTGCAAGAGCGATATCATTGAAATCTTATTTTCGAATCATTGCGTTAAAATCTAATTTTAGCAAAACAAATTGACATACTACCCGTAATCTCCAGTGCACAGAAATGTAAACGGGAGACATGTAAACGGGACATCCATTGAGCAAATGCTGAGATGGCCCCTTGTTTTGCTTCTGGACATACATGTAACTTCATTTTCTGTGCACGTCTTCTAGAATTCAGTTATTAATATACAATTATTCAAATTATCGTTTCTATGTTGTCGCGGCAAGAAGTAATATTCCGAAGGACAAGATGGATAAGAGCCAAAATTTATTGCCTTTTATTATTTTATTTAAATTTTGAAGAATATATATATATATATATATATATATATATATATATATATATATTCTTCAAAATTCAAGTAGTATATGACTTAGTGTAGGGATCACAGAATTTTGAAAATGTGCACACAATTCACTTTTCCTCATAGCACGTTCTACGCAGTTTTAACTGTTTTTTTTTTACGTAAAATAAATTAAAAAAATAAATAAAATAAATTCCAACAAACTCAGATTACTGTCATTTTTTAACTTTTTGTTTTTCTCGATGCTAACATTTGCGAAACAATGTGGTGACAGTTCACCATCGAAATCCTGTGGGAGTAGCTTGAGTTTCGAGTCCTCTTGATTGACCATTCCGCTACGGTACCCATTGATGCGCAAATTTATGGTTTTCATCTTTACACTTATTTCTTGATGAAGCTTGTTTTATTCTGAGTGATAACTGAGGTAGCTTATAGGGTATAGACCACTCTCTTCTTAGAGTAAAATTTGCAAACTGCAGCAGCGTGCGACAAATGTGTAGTACAGTGTAAATGAAGGAAATAGGCAGATATATATATATATATATATATATATATATATATATATATATATATATATATAGTAGAGAGAGAGAGAGAGAGAGAGAGATAGAGAGATAGAAACATTAACTTCAATAAATGAAATTCTCTCAGAATTGGACCAAAATGTTACAACAAATTAAGTTTCGAATTATTTCTAATGTTTTTATGATATAATGAACAAAATAATAGTACTCTTAATGAAAGTATGTTCATGAAGATTTAGTAAAAAATATTACAAACTATTTTGTTATTTTTATTCTTTCACGTTTTATTTATTTTTTGTGTATATATTTGACTGCTTTGTTCTTTCACGTTCTTCTGTTTAGTGTCCTTTAAACCCGGAACAGTGAAGGTACCGTAATTACATTCAGTGTCACAAATTTGCTCTGGCATTGTAACTGAGAATAGATATCATTTTCCGATCGATTTTGGATCAGACGTTTTTCAAATAAAAAAGTAACTTATCAACTGATAAGTAGATATTCCATATGGATGACATACGTTGCAATTTTGAACATTAATACCGATCTTTGTGACTTTATAATGCCCGTCAGTAAACCAAATCGAAAGTAAATGGTTACGAATTTTGATAAAATGTTACAAAAATATCATAAAGTATGTCTGAAATATAACGAAAGACCAAATCGAGGTAAGATAGAACTTTATAACATAAAATAGATAACATCGCAATAAAAATATGTTAGAACCTGCCATTTTCAGTGTGTAGAACAAATAATCAAAGAGAATGCAAGAAATGAGATAAGCATGGGAGCCCTCATAACCACCTCACACAGAAAGGTATTAACACGACATTAATCTTCGTTCAATTTCGTGCAAAGGCGTTGTGGTGGCTGTGATTTATACGCGATGATCTCCTCCGCGCAAAACAAACCCGGCTAGTTTCGCTGGGGTGAACTATAACCGCGCAAATTGCATCGTCAACGGCAGCGTGCGGCGTGACGCTACGGCTGCAAACGCGCCCGGAAAGGTGCAGTGAGACCGCGAGCCCTCTCCATATATCACTGCGTGCCCGCGCCGCAGTCACCCACTGCACCACGCGCCGCACTGTGGTAGCCACCGGCTCACCCGCCCACCTGCCCAACAGCGCCGCCCGCCCGCCCGCCCGCCCGCCCGCCCGCCCGCCCGCCCGCCCGCCCGCCCGCCCGCCCGCCCGCCCGCCCGCCCGCCCGCCCGCCCGCCCGCCCGCCCGCCCGCCCGCCCGCCCGCCGCCGCCCGCCCGCCCGCCCGCCCGCCCGCCCGCCCGCCCGCCCGCCCGCCCGCCCGCCCGCCCGCCCGCCCGCCCGCCCGCCCGCCCGCCCGCCCGCCCGCCCGCCCGCCCGCCCGCCCGCCCGCCCGCCCGCCCGCCCGCCCGCCCGCCCGCCCGCCCGCCCGCCCGCCCGCCCGCCCGCCCGCCCGCCCGCCCGCCCGCCCGCCCGCCCGCCCGCCCGCCCGCCCGCCCGCCCGCCCGCCCGCCCGCCCGCCCGCCCGCCCGCCCGCCCGCCCGCCCGCCCGCCCGCCCGCCCGCCCGCCCGCCCGCCCGCCCGCCCGCCCGCCCGCCCGCCCGCCCGCCCGCCCGCCCGCCCGCCCGCCCGCCCGCCCGCCCGCCCGCCCGCCCGCCCGCCCGCCCGCCCGCCCGCCCGCCCGCCCGCCCGCCCGCCGCCCGCCCGCCCGCCCGCCCGCCCGCCCGCCCGCCCGCCCGCCCGCCCGCCCGCCCGCCCGCCGCCCGCCCGCCCGCCCGCCCGCCCGCCCGCCCGCCCGCCCGCCCGCCCGCCCGCCCGCCCGCCCGCCCGCCCGCCCGCCCGCCCGCCCGCCCGCCCGCCCGCCCGCCCGCCCGCCCGCCGCCCGCCCGCCCGCCCGCCCGCCCGCCCGCCCGCCCGCCCGCCCGCCCGCCCGCCCGCCCGCCCGCCCGCCCGCCCGCCCGCCCGCCCGCCCGCCCGCCCGCCCGCCCGCCCGCCCGCCCGCCCGCCGCCCGCCGCCCGCCCGCCCGCCCGCCCGCCCGCCCGCTCGCCGCCTCGCCGCCCGCCCGCCCGTTCTTCCTCCCGCCCGCCGCCCTGCCCGCTCGCGCCGCCCGCCGCGACAGGCCGCCATCGCTCGCCCACACGCCCGACCACTCGTTCATTTCCTACCCGCCCGTCCGCTCACTCACTCGTTCGCCGCTCCACAAACCCACGGCCGCCCCAACACTCCCGCCGCCCCACACAGCCACCATACTCACTCACACCCGCCTACACACCCACACATCCAAACACACACACACACACACTCCCGTTCACTCGCACACGAGCCAATGAACACTTGCCGGGCCGAATCGCCGCACGCGGTTACGTCGGCCACCTCACGGGGTCACGTGGGCTGCCGGGAGCAAGAGCGGGGCGGGGAGAGAGAGAGCAAGGACTGAAGGAAGAGGTGTGGAAGGTGATGTAACCAGGAATGTGGCAGGCCATGCAAATGGACATAAATGGTTTTGAGAAATTTGGCGAGGTACTGGCGGAAAACGTAGCGAGGTCGAGGAGGGGATCGTGGGAAGGAACATGGTGGCGAGCTTAGCAGTTACGGCGGGACAGTGGTGAGCTTGCGCGTTTAATAGGAACTGATACATGGCAGGAAAGCATAGTGAAACGCAAGGCCAGTTGCAGGAAAGTAACCTGGCACACGCAGCGGGACTGACGTGACACGGAGCGAGCGTGTTGTGGTGTGCGTGTTGGTGGCGAGCGTGTTGGAAGCGTGCGTGTTTGGGCGAGCGTGTTGGGCACGTTTGGGTTTGAGCGTGTCGGGGCGAGCGTGTCGAGCGAGCGTGTTGTGGCGATCGTGTCGGGGCGAGCGCGTCGGGGCGAGGGAGAGGCGGGCGTGGCGCGCGGCGGCGGCGGAGAATATGTCAAACGGCTTGACGGAGAGCGTGGTGGGCAGCGTGGCGGGAGATTCAGTGCGTCGCGAGGAAGGGAGCGGTTGGGGCGGGGCCGCGGCGGAGCGTCGATTCGTTAGCGCGGCCGCTAATGAAATGTCGGGGGGCGCAGGGACTCATTTGCAGCGAGGGAGCGCAGGCCAACGCGACGCCATGGGACGAGACGAGGGGGGACAGCGCGGGGCTGGCGCAATCCGGTTGCGCAATCGACTTTCAGTTCCTAATCCCGGAGTACAAACCACAGACCGGGGGATATTCTTGAATGAGTTGCCTAAAAATTTGTACAATTACAACCAAGTACTTAATTTTGGACAAATTTATATTGTGTTCTTTTAAAAGACGTTATTTCTGTATTCATATAATTGTATTTAACGTTTTCTATGTTATAATGATTGTTCTACGTTTAGTTCTTCACATTTATATCATGATTATATTTGAAATTTTTGGTAATAGAGAAGTTTAGTTTGCTATCTTACAATCCTGTACAAAAGTTTAGATCACTAATGTTCTCAATATAATTCGACAGACAATTGCCAGGCAGCTTCACGTGTCATTAAATCATGATCTCAGTTTCTAGTATAAATAGTCGTGATAGATGATTCAAGAGGTGACTGTCTAAATCAAACTAATAAACAATAATATGAAGGCAGAAATATTTCTAATTAATTGCATAGTAATTGCCCCATTGTTAGGACAATAACCATCATATAAATGTATGGTTTAAAAACGCATGTAATTAAAACGAAATACTATTTCAGTGACGAATCTTGGTGCACTGAAATCTGCCGGACGAGAAAGCATGCTTACGCCAGCGGTCGAAATGATGGAGACGGAGGTTTTACACCCCAAAGGAATCCTTCACGTTGTGTTGTGTTCCTATGTCTACCCCACAGAATTGACGGGCACAAAATATGCCAACTTAGCACCCCCCATAGCGCTATGCTGATATTCCTTTCGCAAGTTATCTTTTTTTTTAATCTGTGTGATTTCCTGCAGAACGTCCAATATGCCAAATAAAGTTTGTTATTGTGAGAGATAAATATCATAATTTAGTTTCCTTAGAAATTTGAGTTATTGTCATATTTAACATTGAATACGGAATTACCATATTAAATCTTTTTAAAAAATATAATAATCGGTAGTAGATGTTAAGAAATTAACGATAAAGTTAATGGCACTGCCAAATCTGAATTTTGTACTTCTTTTTCTCCTCAAACTGTAATACGTAAGGTAGCTCTAAACCTGTGATTGCGTGTGTGAACTTGTCGCGTGTGCATAAATACCAACTGTCGTTAATTTATCTAATTTGAGATTTCTGTCATGTGCTACGTTTCTCAAAAAAAAATTGTAATGTGAGCATTTTAATAAAAATATTTATGGCAAGTAATGACAAAGATTAGCCCTACTACGTTTTTTATAAGTAATGAAATCCTGGCAATTCTGTGAGCACTATAGCGTCACGGATACAAACACATTTCAACGAGCGGCCGCGTCACGTAGACGAAACGTTTAGGCGTCCACGTGCTAGCCTTTGTTATGGAGAAAGCGAATGTGACGCTGGGGGAAAAGCCAGTGGGCGGCGTGGAAGAGGTGCGGGATACCTGCGCCGGGCGCGACGACGCTCCGATCTCTTTCTCTTCGAGTCTTCGAGGAGTGCGCATCTGGCCGAGGAGCCGGTTGGCGAATGCCTGGTTGGGTGCGGGCCGCGAGCGTGGCGGATAGGGCTGGCAATGTGTTTGCCGTAACAACAGGGAGACTCAAGGACGAGTCCACAGGTAGGATGCGGCGCTTCACGCCATCGAATGTGATGTTCGAGCGTAGTGGTGTGGTAGCAACAGCGACAGATTACTCGGAGTAGTGGGATCTTTGTAAGTTAATTTAATTGCGTAATAAGGTCGTTTCGGTGATGGAACTTGGTAAATAAACCAGCAATTATTTAACCCATTGTTGTCTTTGTATTATTGCAACCGCACGACGCCACAGCACGAACGAAAATGCGGAGCCCGGACTCGGCGCAATGACGTCTGCTTTACACGCAGGGAACTAACTCAAAATTAAAGATTATTGTTACCGAACGATTCCTATCTCCCAAGCCGCCCTCATGGTCTGGGGGATTCCAGTGAAGCGTCTCTACTTTGACTTTAATCTATCAGAAGCTGCTGAGAAGACAATGAATACCGATCCTCGGCTTTTTCAAGATTCTTCCTAAATAAATGGAAAATTTAAAGTTGAAACAATTGAAACGTATAATTTCAACCAAGACAAAATGCAGCGAACTATGTCTAACGGCAAAATTTCACCTGTTTTGTAGAGATTTCAATAATTAACACGTTGAATAACTGGTAATTTTAAAACCTTTGTTCTGGCACGTACTTTCTAACGTTTCAAAGCTGTTGCACACGTTTTATAAATTATTTGTGAAATTATTCACGTAGATATGTCACCTACTCCCAGCTTACATATCAACTCTTCTCAACCACTTTTGTGTCCTTCATCAACTTAATCATTGAGCTACTTGTCGCTTTCCTGTTTTAACACGCATTTCCTTTACATCGGCAGTCGTTAAGTAAAAATTATGTTATGAAGAACCAAATATGCTAGATTCTATTAATTTGTTGTTGTGTCTTTTTTCCAATACGAAGACGATTTCTATCTTCTCTGCCTTTACGGAAGGCTGTTGGAATCATGTTGACGTCTTTCTTACTCAGCCTGAATGTCAAGAAAACATTTTTTAGGTTGCTCCGTCGCGGAGCGCCTCGTAATGCGTATCAGACGCTGCTTCCGACTCGAGGGAGCCGCCGGCGGCGTCTTGTAACTAAGGCAGGGAGGCAGGGCCCGAAGCAAAGGTACGGGAGCATTGAGCGCTGGGCTTTGCGGCCGGGTAGGCCTTTGAGCGTAGGTAGGCGGGGCTCGGGGTAGGCGGTGGAGAGCGGGCGGCGGAGAGCGGAAACTCTTCATGAAGCTCTGCTATTCTCGAAGACGTCCCGCCTTCTTGCAACCAAATCGAGTGTTAGTCTAAAAACGCAAAGAGGGTGAATAATTAATTACAAATGAATAAACGTGAAATTGTAAACAACGACTAAAAATGGCAAATAGTATCGAACGAAAATACAGAAAAGAAACTTTTCAGAAAAATGTTGTGATTGATAGTGTTGGTGGTGGAAATAGTGCTGTTGTTGGTAGTGATGGTTTGCTTTTGGTGATGAAAGGTTGGTGTTGGCAGTGGTGGTGATGTTGGTGTTGGTGATGGTACTGGTTGGTATTGGTAATAGTGGTGGGTTAGTATTGGTAGGCTAGTGATATTGTTCGGGGTGCGTTGGAGTTGGTGTAGGGTTAGAATGGGTGTTGGCGATGGATTGTTGTTGGGCATTGATATTAGGGCGAATTCAAATTTGGCACCACAAAAGTCCTTCACATTACCATTTGTAATTTGACTCTTATGTTTGCCACCGCTTCTCAGTCGTATTTACCTATGTTATAGGTTGTGACTACTACGTGGATGATGGGCTAAACGAATCTGTTTAGAGCAAAGGTTGACTAAGGAATTAATTATATAAAGGACGGTATAAAGGACTGAAGTCAAAATTCCTCATGTTTACTTTATAGATCAATTTGAATAAGATTCTTTTTCTCCTTAGGATGAATTAAGTGTTTTCGTACTGAAACCAGCAACAATGCTGTTTGGTTGAAAAGACGTACAGAGCTCTTAAGGGGCTTCCTAAAGTTTAATTTTCCTCTACTGTGAAGTAAGATATTTTTATTTAAGTCCCTTTTATCGTCCATAATAGAATTTTGCTGGGCATTTATTGATCGTTTGTTTAGTTGCTACAGGCGTTAAGGCGGCTACACACGTTCGGCATTTCGCGAATAGCGAACGACCGCTCGAATCGCGAATGGTGTGGATGGGTTGTTTGCTGAGTGACGAACATTCGGTGCTCGCCATCTTGACCACGTGTCAATATTTTAGACACATCAATCAAAGCGAACGTTCAGGGACCGGGAGCGGTACCTCAGTGCATCAACCGATGTCACTGCAGCGCCTCTGACCGGAAGGTCCTAGGTTCGACTCCTGTCGGCGGCAGGATTTTCGACGATAGCTTTTCAGCTAGGTCGAATTCAGTCGCTGTCTGGAGAAGAATTCTAGCGGCCAGCTGCTCTGATCGGTAGTTTTCCGTAGTTCCTCCGATCAACACCAGGCGAATGCCGGAGCAGTACCCTACCAAACGGGCCACGGACCGCGCGCGATCTGTCCTTCTTCTTCCTTGTTCTATCTCCTCCCTTTACACACACACACACTTACACTAACGTGCACTACACTACCACATACTCCGGGAGACCGGTCGGGAGCGTAGAGCTTGTCCCGGCTGGGGTGGTGCCCCGCTGGTGGGAGAGTCCTCGTTAGGGGGAAACCCCACTAGCCGACGGTAGGTCGGCGCCGGATCTCGCCATCTAGGAGGGAAGATCACCGCCATCTCCCGAGAAAAAAACATGCAGTTCACTAACGGGACTAATGACCAAAGCAGTTGACGCGCCCGTAAACACAAAAAAATCAATCAATCTAGTACAGGGATTCGGCGAGTTGTCGTTCCCAGTTCGGCGAATGTCGAATGTGTGGAGCTCCCTTAACACTGTGCACTGATAATTTTCCGCACTCGTTAATACATCGCCGCGAGTCAGGTTTGAACCCGCAAATTTTAGGAAGGGAGTACTAACTCCTGTACCACTAGATTTAGTTTTTTCAGAAAAATAATGGACTTAATTATTACATTATTTAGTGGTGCCATTTAATTTGGAATTAAATATCTGTAGCATTCCGATTCAGGAACATGTTATCTCCTAGTATTCTTCTTTGATAATTTGAACGGACATGATATATGATTATTTTTTATATTTATATTGTACTGAATGAGGTAAGTAGACTCTCCCTGGGTGATGTAAGCAGATAGTAAGTTGCTCAGTGGAGGTGTACTAAAGATTAATAAACAGGTCAACTTTTGCAGGTATATCATCACTGGTCCCCGCCAGGGGATGTGGGCAAGGTAATTAATAATAGTCGTGAAGGAAATTTAAATATACTACATAGAAATGTTCATATTAATACCATATCTTTTTAACTGAAAAATTATAACCAATCAGTTACAACTAATGCAACTGTGACACAAAGTGTTTTGCAATGCGCAAACGAGTATGGCTACTCGCATCCAGATCGCGATTGTATGTCATAATCCCCATGCTCAGTTGATTGATTGATTAGTGATTCCAGGCGCGCTAACTGATTAGGTCATTCGTTCAGTAAGTACAGTGCACGGTTTTTCTCGGGAAGTGGCGAAGATTTCCTTCCACCGGTAGGCGAGATCCAGCGCCGACCACTGTCAGGAAACGGTTTTCCCTCAACCAAGTATCTCCCACCAGCGGGACTTCGTCCCTGCGAATTTTAAGCTCCCGACTGGTTTAACAAATAGAGTAGTAGAAAAGTTCACGTTAGTGTAAGTAAGAGTTGAGGATAGGACAAGGACGAGGAAGGAAAAATCGCGCGCGACCCGTTTGTAAGGGTAGTTTTCCGACATTCGCCTGGTATTGATAGGAAAAATCACGGAAAACCAGCAATCAGAGCTGCTGACGGCTCATGTCATTTAGATAAAACTGACTACCTAAAGACAAAGTTAACGGCATTGACATCAAACAAGTGTTTCGCCTTGGATTGCTATTAAAAAATTGCAGTCTGTCTTCCACATTTCGCAAGACGAATAGACAAATTTTAATGAATATTATTCTTTTGACTTTTTGCAGACTATAGAACGTTGTTTGATACTCATATCGTAAAATTTTTTAGCACATTATATTTTCTTTTCAAACTCTGCTTCACAGCCGCGTTCGCTAATTCGCTCACCTCGTATTGAAATAACGTCACTCCATAATGATTTCGTAAATCAAACACGCTTATTATCAATAATAATAACATTTTAGATACATAGGATTTAATGGAAATGCCAGATCTTCCAACGCAAAAGCACTCAACCCTCAAAGGGATGTAATAAGAATGATTTCTACATTTAAATGCAAGTTCATTCGTGAAGTCAAGCTTATCGGCCTCCACAGAAACTATTTTTTACCTATACATGATTTTGACCTCGCTCGTTTCTGAACCCATTTATATAACCTGAAGTTAATTCGCCTATTCACCATATTCCTTAGAGCCGGGGATTGATTAACACAATTCCGTCTTTGCGTTTATTCATCCCCTAGAAGGAAAAAAAGGAACAAAAATCCTCCCTTTTTCCTTCGGGAGGCGTTCCTTTCGCCGCACTGGCTCGCAGCCCCTCACTCCAACCCCACCCATTCCCTTATCTCGCAGTTCCCCACAGCGCACCGTGCCGGCTCAGCAGACGAGAGGGTGAAGCAGGGACCCCATTACGAATGGGCTACGCAGTGCGGCTCGACCTGGCACGGGGCGCCACTCATTCCACTTGAGATGTCGAGAAAAACATAATGCAGTTTCGCGACCGGTGCTTGCTCACTATGGTGGATAATACTTTTATCTTTTTTGTAATAAAATATTAGAAAATTATAGCGGTAGAGAATAGTTGCTTTTGGTTTTTTAAAATAATTTATTTAAAATATGATCAAATAATTTTTCGAAATTTTAATGTTTTAATCTTGAAAATATCCGTTTCTGTTCATGCTAGTTGTTGAACGAAAGAAATCATCCAGAACCACAAGTTTTTTTTTATAAATGAGAAGACACGATGTTCTAGACCAGAGCCAGTAGAGTAGTACGTACTCGAATCACAAGCCAGAGCACGTGTTACTCTTGCTGCCCAGGTAAATTTATTAATAATTTTATGTTATATAAATGACATATGAAATGTAGATTCGCAAACTATTCATCACGTGCATGGCGTTTTCAATAAACGGAACTCCAAATATGGACTTCTGTTAAAATGAAAGTATTGTCGAACAGGCAATAAATTAGAAAACATGGGGTCAAAAATTATTTTTTGTTTCGTTCGGTTCAGTTTGAAACATGTATACTGTATAAAAACTTCTGCGTCCTCTCTCCAGTACTTGTCAAATGGGCTTGCTTGCAGACGCGAAGATTTATTACGTAACTATTGCCACCAATACCCAATTTGTATTAATCTGAAAATAAAATAAAATAAATTAAATATTTATGTTTTTATTTTACATGCTCTGAAAAAAATACTAGTTTACAAAATGTATCTTATAGGAAATAGAAGTTTTTCATACTTATAAAAAAAATTGTTTTGTATACAAAACTGAACAGATTTTTATGCAATATTTTCTTCATACATATTTTCCATTTTCTTATGGAGGAGTTAAATTCAACACAAATGTTTTCGAACAAAAGTTAACATCTTCCAGGAAAGCTAATGAAAAAAAAATCATGTCATGACTTTTCATGAAAAAACAACAATGAACGTTATGTTTCCATCACATCCAGAATGTAAGATTTAATTAAAAGCCTTAATTCTATCAAATAAATTAAATATAACTTCCATTTAGTTTTTCTTATTAGTCGTAAAATACTAGTCTCTCAGAGAGTTATATTTATAATTACGAATACGTACATTTACAATTATGCTGATTCAAATATCAGTCTTAACAATCCGTTCCTTCAAACGTTTTATATTTACAGCTATTTTTGGTACTTTACAAATTGGTTGTCGGTTTCTCACGACAATACACTGGCACCCTGAGACACACCGCACAACGATTGCAATAATAAGCCTTATCAAGTATTCAAAAAATGAGAGTCTATTACACATGCTACTAATGTGATACAAAAGTCATGTGAAGTGATCATAAAAGTTTTAAACTTAAACATGGGCGAAGCCAAGGCCTTCAGAAGCCCTTGGCCAGGCCAGATTCTCGAAGGTCAGGGGTCGGGACTGCGGAAGAAGGCGTCGAGCGCCAGGGCGAGACCAAGGCCTTCAGAAGCCCTTGGCCAGGCCCGTCCTCGAAGGCTGGCTGGTCAGGGGTGCTGCGGAAAAGTCATCGAGCACCAGGGCGAAGCCAAAGCCTTCAGAAGCCCTTGGCCAGGCCCGATCCTCGAAGGCTGGCTGGTCAGGGGTGGGGACTGCGGAAAAGGCGTCGAGCGCCAGGGCGAAGCCAAGACCTTCAGAAGCCCTTGGCCAGGCCCGATCCTCGAAGGCTAGGCTGGTCAGGGGTGGGAACTACGGAAGAAGGCATCGAGCACCAGGGCGAGACCAAGGCCTTCAGAAGCCCTTGGCCAGGCCCGGTCCAGGAAACGTGCGGCTGGTCAGGCGTATGGCCTGCGGAAGAAGGCGTCGAGCGCCAGGGCGAAGCCGGGGCCTCCGTAGTCCGCCGGCGTGCGCCCGGCCGCGTCCAGAGCGCCGAAGTCTGCGCCGGCGTTGAGCAACAGCAGCGCGCAGTCCGCGCAGTCGTGCACCGCAGCCGTGTGCAGCGGCGTCAGCCCCGCGCCGACGTCACGTCCCGTCCGCCGCGGCCCAGTGCAGCGGCGCGAGACGCTCGGCGTCGGCTGCGCGCGCCCATGGCGCCTCGGGGTCTGCGCCCGCTGCCAACAGAGCTGCCACCAGGGCCGGCTGCGCGCGCCGAGTGGCCGCCACCAGCGCCTCCTCCTTCCACGGCCCTGCCAAACAATCGATGATGCATTCAGGGCCGACGAAAGAGGGGGTAGTCATTCGGATTTGATGATTTAACGGTTAGCGTACCGGAATATCCTTTAAATTCTTCGGTTGGCGTACCGGAGTATCCGTAAAATCCTCCATACGCTTTCCTTCGGAGGGGAAGTAAAACCGGCTGTCCCATGTAGTAGATTTACAGCATGTAAAAGATCATGCCTAAAATAAGCCCCTGTGCTAAATTCAAATCGCCTGTTTCGTCGCCCAACATAAATCTTCTTTCTCCGCTGGATGGTGAAAGGAGCGTTGCCAAATTTGCGTGGTCAGACGGAAGAGCGGGCCGGATGGCCTGAGTTTCGCCACGTAATATAAGGTATTAAACTTAACTACTGTCTGTACTTGACGGAACTGCCCGCGCACGGGCTTGGCCTACCAGCAGTGCCTCGCTCTCGCGCCCATGGGTGAAGGAGGTTGGCACGTGAGGTTGGCACGAAGACTGAATTCTTGGCTGTCCGGGATTAGCCGCATCATAGCTCTGAAGAAGGCCACAACAAGATGGCCGGAACGTCAGCTCCATCGAACATGACGAGGCTAATCCCGGACAGCCAAGAATTCAACGACTCCGGCTGCGGAAGCCTACGACTCTACCTGGCACGAAGACATCCTCATGCCATTTTCTCATTCTTCTTCTGAGATTTAAGTTTCTCATTCTGAGATTTAAGTTTTCTTCTTGTCACACAGCACCATTCTGAGACTTTGCGAGGAAAACGCACATTATAATCTAGCCCGACTAGGAATCAAACTCGGGGTCGTGTCATGGAAAGCGAAGACTCTGAACTATAACCACGAGGGCCGATGGGTAGTACTATCCACGCAAAATATTGCGAGTGGACAAGTCCCATCTGTAATTTTCACAAAAAATCGGAAATGTTTCAATTTTATCACCATCGACCTGATGGAAAACATTATATCCAAAATTAACCACAAAATATTATTTTTTGTATTCCAGCATTGAAAACGACCTTTTCTGTTGCAAGTATTAGTTCATAATTGGGCGTTTTACGACACGAATGGTTGCATCATCACACGTTCAGCTAATCACAGCGAAAAAATCGTGGGGAAGTAAAAATAAACGGAACAACAGACCACCGTTTTCTCGAAAAAAAAGTCAAATACCCGAAATGTTCCAAAATTTTATTTCAAAAATTAAGTTGCTTTTTTGTAACAATTATAAATTTATAAAAGATCCGTCTACATCTTTTTTATAATGAATTTTTATTGCATTTGCACGAATTTGAAAACTCGCTCTTAACGTCGCTCGCTTTCATAATATGTACTACTGCAATAGAACTTAACATAACACTAATTGCATTAGTTACTGTTAATATCCAAACCTCGATTTCGAAGAGTATCAACTAGAGAGCGATAAGGACCTAGCTTTGAGAATACTGAAAAGAAAAGGGATAAATACTGCGAATTTGCGTGAGGTCGCATATTTTATGTGCGAAAATGAGTGGTGTATGGGTCTTGTTCCCAAGTAACTGAGATTTATTTGGCTGCTTCTGATCATTCCATCAGTATCATACTCGAACGAGATAAGATTTGCTGTGCTATGCCGGGTAAAAAATTACTTGCGTTCGTCGTTGCTGCAAAATCAACACTATCATATAGTGATCTTGCATTCGAACGGAGAGTTAGTTGGAGATCGATAGTGAGAAACTGATGCAAAGATCTATGTTTTAAAAATCCAAATAGGTGTTTTCACACAGCGACATTTCAAGCGTTGATCGATGTCAACTAACAAATATTGAATACACTGCATATTTCATACCGCTACATTTTTTTCAATAAAATTTAAATATAACAAAAAATACATGACCTACATGAAATGTATACGTTTCGCCGGTCCTGATGCTTTCACGCCTTCTCTTCTACCTTACCACGCAAATTTCGATTCGTTTCCTTTGCCATCCAGCAGCAAAACAAGGTATCATTCGAGCGATGAAACGCAATAAATCTACAACTTGGGACAGCTGACTTTACTTCCCTTCCAAGCGTAGGCGTAGGACGGTTGGTTTCGCCCTTAAAAATGCACAGTCCTCTATCACGCACTCCTCGACTGGTATTATGTCATTTGTACGAGTAGAAACGACATCTAATGCTTCAAGATATTAGGTATAGTATAAAAGTTTGTTATTTTTACTCTTACATAAATCCTTTGTATTACAGACAGTTTATATTTTATAATCTCTTCTCGCCTTACTTCTTATAAACGATTTTCGCAATATAATTAATTTTTTAAGGTTCTGTTTAAATTCAAGTATAAAATTTTTAAAACTTGAAAATAACTGTAGGATTTAAAAGTGTATACAAAAATGATAACCTTAAGGTAATCATTATAGCGAATTTTGGTGGAACCAACTTTGAACGACCAGCAACGCCTGATACTTTCGATGCATAAATGAAGATAAAATAAAAATTTAATGACCGTAGAAAACAATCGATAACCCTCTGCCGTAGAGTAAACAATACGTGAGAATGACGAAAGAAATATCTTAAACTATATAAACCTTATCTACATTTCCTACAACAACATTTATAGTTTTTGTTTAATTCACTAACTTCAAATGTGAGCAGTTTACTTCACGCTAGGCTTTGTTCCCTTCTCGCAATTTATTTCTTGAACTTTTGTGAGCAACAATGTAAAAGTTCAACGTTTCGCTCTTATCTGAAGCTAATCGTTTCAAATTTATTCCAATTACTAGAAAATTACGTGTAAGAGACTTAAGAATTGTGTATGAAATATCATCACAAAATAAATTAAAAGTAGTACAGGAAAATAAGCTAAAGCAATGCAGCACAGGGATATAAGCTAAAGCAAATAAGCTAAAGTTGAAATAACTTTTGCAGTTAAGATGGCATTTAACCGACATTTCACGGAAAGCATGGAAGTTAAAAGAAATATACACTTCAATGTTCCTTTTTGAATCTTGCTATTTCCAAAGAAAAGGCAAGGCCCTTCGTACAAATAGAGTAGGCATTTTAACATGATTGTATCATAATAGTTTCTTTGACAAGTTTGAAAGCACAAATTCTGTAGGCACACATTTCCTGCAGCTTCAGAATCGCAAACCTCTCTCTAAACACAAACTTTATGAATAAAAGATAGTACGGAGGGTTGCTCATTACATTTTATAACGAATTTTTGTGAAAATATTTACATCAAAAGTGACGATTTTCATTTTAAAGTTCTGCCATTGAAATATCCCAACAATCCACTCTTTCTTGTAAAACGGGAGCCCATTAATATGTATCGCAATTTTAACCGTTACTCCAGCCCCGTATGTAGTCGCATATACTGTATTAACAAGCACAGGCAGTTTTTAATTTCTAAAATAAAATATACTAGCTGTTCACCATTTTAATTTTCAGTACATTTCAATAAAATTACAACGCCCATTTGAAGAAAACCACGTTGTTCCATATATAGAGCTTTACAGAATATAATTTTTTTTCGGTCTCTCGTCACATACAATGTTTAACACTTGTTTACTTTAATATGCAAACCCTCTCAACAATAGAATTGCGCCTTATTCATTTCATTGAACTTGATATCCTTTATTATTAATATAATTGGCATTTGAAGCATGATGAATATATTTGCAGATAGTTTTCTTGTAGTAATTAGAAAGTAACCAATTGTGAAGAATAACAGACTTCAAAGGTAACAAAACAAAAATATGCAAAAACAGTAAATGGGATCTTTTACCAATATAGGACATCGTTACGCCACTACTAGTTTTCCGTGGTTTCTCTGATCACCACCAGGCGCATGCTGGAGAAGTACCCTATCAAACGGGCCACGGACCGAGCGCGATCTGTCCTTCCCATCCCTTGTCCTATCCTCTCCCCTTACACACACACACTTACACTAACCTGCACTACACTAGCACATATCCCGGGAGACCGGTCGGGAGCTTAGAGCTTGTCCAGGCTGGGGCGGTGCCCCGCTGGTGGGAAAGTCCTGGTTAGGGGGAAACCCCACTAGCTGACGGTAGGTCGGCGCCGGATCTCGCCACCCAACGGGGGAAGAACACCGCCATCTCCAGATGAAAAAACTTGCACTACACTAACGGGACCAATGACCAGAGCAGTTGACGCGCCCGGAAACACGAAAAAAATCAATCAATCAATTTACGCCACTGCTCTGTCTGTTCTTGGGGCGATGAGCCATAGCCACGCCGTATTCTGATCTCAACCTGAGAAGAGAGCGTTCTCACCGCCATGCAGCAACATATACAGGAACATTGCAAGGAAAATGCACACTATAATCTTGCCCGAGCCCGGGGTCGCGTCATGGAAAGCGAGCACGCTGACCAATGAGCTAGAACTGCAAGGCCACGCGACTACTAAAGAAACAAAATAATACGTAATTTACAGGTGATAAGTTACCTGTGGTTTTTGGCAAAGCTTTTAGCATAGCTTTAAGGTCAGCCTTGCACAGCGCTTCTACCAGGTTCATATCAGGGTTTTTGTTCTTGGAAGCGATTTCGACGGGCGTCGCGACTCGTTGCTCGGCCCATTTTGGTGGCGTCGCGCTGCACTCCACACGTTCATACCGACAGTTCGCGACGCCACTCCACGAGGAAGACCTCAGGCATCTGGAAGGAAGGATGGGCGATTAGTTAAATTATTTTTTTAATGTCAATGTTCCATCATGCATCAAATTATAGCTCTAGATGAAACGGTTCAACTAATATTACCAATTATTATTTTCACACGTTTTAAATAACGCAAGCAAGATTCAAATTACTTTTTTCAGTGTGTCCCTAAGCTGTTAAAACAAACTACAATACAGGTGGAGTTACTAAATATTTTGAAGAGGTTAATACTGCGTTTACTCTGTGGACAAATGTGTATAAAAGTTTAAAATCAAATTTTCCGGGAATTGTTTTGAAACTGTAACACCCAAAGCTAGAATCTAATGGCGTACTCTGATCAAATCAATTCTAGGAGAACTCGTAAATTTGTCTCTTTCTTAAAGTATTTTGTATATTACTTAACTAAAATATCTTACTATACTATTGATACTTTTCATGTTATCACTTACCGTCATAAAAATATCACTTATATTTGTTTATATAATTTTTCTGGTGTCGATGGTTGATAAAGATATGAATTCAGTTTCTGAAGTTTGTGAGTAGAGCGCTATTTTTATAAATTTTTTTTAAACGTATTATAGTAAACCCTCGTTAGCACGAACTCGCTTAATACGAATTTTGCCGTAACACCAAAACTTCGGCCCTGTCAAAAAATTACGGTAACAGAGCATTATAAAACTCGGATAACACGAATTTTTGTAGCACGATCTCCAATTATTTCGGTCCCTTCGAAAAGAGGGTTTACTGTAGTTCAATTTTTTAAAATCAATTACATTTTTCGTACAAATCGTATGAAAATTTAAAATTCTTATAAAATAGTTTATTGTTTATTTATTTATTTTACGTAAAAAACAGTTAAAAACTGCGTATGAAGTGCTATGGGGAAAAGTGGATTGTGTGCACATTTTCAAAATTCTGTGATCCCTACACTAAGTCATATACTACTTAAATTTTGAACTGACTATTGTTAAACTTACTGCAAATAACCGCCAATTCCTACCTGGAGAAGGCAGGGTTGGCGCTTCCACTGAAGTCAGCAGCTTGTCTAGGAAGAACCACTTGCGGCGGACCCCAACGGCGTCGCTGGCTCTTGCGTGGGGCAGCGACGACTCGCGGGTTCATGATGGTCGGGTGGCAGCCACGTTTGTTCACGAAGGGCGGCGTCCTATCGCGTTTGGTCGCAGGAGACCTTGTTACCCAGAAATGTACCAGATAAATGCCTAGGAATCTCTTTTGATATTTTCTTTGTTGTAATATTTATGAAGTCTAAAGAGTTTTCTTGTTCATAAGAATTACTAGGTAGACTTTTGTTTACAATTTTTTTTATCATGAAAACAAGAGATTGCCATTATTTAAATGACATTGTCTACCAAGCATTGTAACCAAAAATTGTAAGTTTTACTATGTAAATGGCCGCACCTATTGTCGGCAACTGTAATAGGTAAAGCCTGTTGTAAAGTTTCAAAATAATTTTTTAAAAAAACTAAAAATTAAACGAACGTTGAAAGACCATATAAAAACAATTACAGATAAAACATATTAACAGATTACAGATAAACATACCCTTATTGCATAGTGTAACTCAGCTGTAACAATGGCTCATAAACGCATTCTAACGATTACTTTTATGAAATATTTTATATTACACGTGATGTACATCATGCGTTTATGTCACCCCATGCTTTCTTATGCGGTAAACGCGAGAAGATAACGTGATGAAGTGATAGTAATCTAGTGGTGTCGTGAATCGGAACTTCCTGGTATCACACCGTTTCCGTATATCAGAAAAGAAACGTTTTTAGGAAAAAAAATTGAACAAAAATACGAATAACACTTATTTTATTGACTTGCTTGATATTTATTTTATCACATTAAGATTACAAAAATAAATACTTTTTAAAATGAAATACAGCGCATTTTGTTGGAGTAACGCAATTTAGGTTTTTTTTCCTCAAGAAATATTTACTTCCGATTTTTTTATTATTTTTCCCTTTACTCAAATAAATAATTGTAATGAAAAGTAAGTATTACAAGTAAAAATAGAAAATCATGCAATGAAGGTCGAAACTATATCTCCCACTAAGTTCAAAATCTTCCTTCAGTGAAAAACGCTGAACATTACTAGACAAGTCCATCTTAACCGACCATCACTAATATACGCCTGCCGTATATGGTACTATTCCGTTGTGAACCATACAGACAATCTGCAAGTAATACAAAAATTCTTTCGGAGAATAACCAAAGCCCTATGGTATATCAGCAATAACCAGCTTCATAGAGAGTTAAATCTAGAACCGATTAAAGATTTTATTACAATAATTTCCCAATCATTCGTTGATTCCCTTAAAAGTACCCCATGTGGCGCCCTATTTTCATTACAAAAAACATACCAAAACGTCAAAAGAACCAGTTCACGCTATTCAAAAGATGATTTAAGATCCCCGTAATCAAGCAAATCTGTATCATATCAAAAGGTTCCAAAAAATTGGTTAAATAAAAACGAAAGAACAGAAACAACTAGCAATTAGGTATCTTCAATTATGAATATGCAGAAGTACCCACATGGCAACAATAATAACGAATGGTTAACCCTAAACGTGAATCAAATGCAGTTATTAATACCCCTGAAAGGCAGCAATGCCGAACAGACGATGAAATGTTTTAAAAACGGAGACCTTGAGACCCGTGCCTGCGTCCGCAGGAAGGGCCTGCTGGGCGTTTTCAAGCTGGGTCGGCAGAGACGTCCCTTGGTGCGCACCCGGGGTCGTTGAGGAGTCACTGACTGCCGAAGGCTGTTGATCCAGCTGTCCATTCGAAAACGTAGTACGCGGAATCTCTACAAAATGAAGTGTTGTTCTTGGTAGTCGTCTTCGCAACGGGCCACTGTTAACAAGATGTCTGCGCTGTTCACTCGTGCTCTGCTCTTGTTGCAACTGAACGCGACACCCGTGCACTCCGCTGAAGACGACTTCTTACCGTCCAGACACTAGCGCCTCTGGTGGTTGGTCAACTGAGTTCTAGGAATAAACAGCTTCTAGATTTCGTTAGAACGATAAGTTTGAAAACAGAATATGTCATAATGTTATAAAATAACATAGAAAACTCAGCTGAGTTGGAGATATTTCCATTACTGTCAATTTACGAAAGTCTGTGAGCGACATGACAGAAATATTCGTGGCAAAGACATTAATTTTATGTGTATTCAATTTGTCTTAAACATTTCATATGGAATTGAAACAGAATTTTATCATAAATATACTACAATTCCGTACTTTCACTTACCATCTTATTGTTTGGGCATGCTGTTCTTGACTGATCGTGACAGTGTTTATATTATTGAACCTACTGAGATTTTAAAGCAAATAAAAGTATCCAAAGTTTTTTATAACTCAAGTTATGTGGTATCAACTGTGTGAGAGTGAGGTATTTCGTAATGCTTCCTTGAATGTTCTGCTGACGTGGTAATTCAACGGGATAGCGTTCCCTCACTAAGTTTAGCACCTGAAGATGTAACAAAACGAGTTCCGAAACGTTGTGAAATTACTGAATAAATGATTGTCATAAAAAGCTTTAGATACTTTTATTTGTAAACATATATTGACAATCAAGAAGAAATATTGATTTACTGAGATTTTAAAGGTATGACAGTGAAATCAACATGCTTTTAAAACGAAGTTTTTCAAATTTTAGGTTAGTTTTATATTCAAGCAGCATCCTTAGAATTGCACTCTCGCATTACGTTTTCAATTTCCGACCTGGATGGCTAAAAGCTTGAACCGACTCAGCTCTTTGATCAGAACGGCCGCGGGTGTCGGTCCCGCCGTGTGCATGGTTGCTTGTCTCGTGTCTCTCATGTGCGTGATGTCGTAGAGGGACTGACTAAATTACTAACCCCTGATCAGAGGATCCCGCAAGTGTGTTGGTGTCTAGTGTATGGACGAATACGCGTTCTATCAGGACGTAAAGGGTAATCAGCAGATGGCTGGATAAAAAAGAATTCCCTAAAAAACGAAATTGTAGTGTTTTAGGGCAATTGAATGTATTGTTTTGGCATTTTACTTTTTTTCCTAGTTAGAAAATGGGGTTAAAGAAAACCATATTTCTTTCATTTATATTGAAAAATTATTGTAGATCAGAAATACCTGTGCTTAGGTGACATTTTTTGGAATACTTTCGAAAGCTATCTACGTTTTTGTAACAATACATTAAATTGAATACATATTATTTGTTGTTATCAGCTTCCTAACGAACTAGACATGTACACTTTATGTACTTTGTGTATTTCACTTACAAAATTAACGATCAGAGGAATTTGTTTTTAATTTCTTTGTGTTGAGAAGGGTTTTATCCATTGCCGTAAGGAACCGGAATCGACTGCGACACCGCAAGATCAGTGAACAAAAGCCAAGAGCGAGTTGGAATGGGAATTCGTGGGAATGGGGATTGTTGAAATGGGAATTCGTTGTTGAAACGGGAATTCGTTGTTGAAACGAGAATTCGTTGTTGAAACGAGAATTCGTTGTTGAAACGGGAATTCGTTGTTGAAACGAGAATTCGTTGTTGAAACGAGAATTCGTTGTTGAAACGAGAATTCGTTGTTGAAACGAGAATTCGTTGTTGAAACGGGAATTCGTTGTTGAAACGAGAATTCCTTGTTGAAACGAGAATTCGTTGTTGAAACGGAATTCGTTGTTGAAAGGAGAATTCGTTGTTGAAACGAGAATTCGTTGTTGAAACGAGAATTCGTTGTTGAAACGAGAATTCGTTGTTGAAACGGGAATTCGTTGTTGAAATGAGAATTTGTTGTTGAAACGAGAATTCGTTGTTGAAACGGAAATTCGTTGTTGAAATGAGAATTCGTTGTTGAAACGGGAATTCGTTGTTGAAACGGAATTCGTTGTTGAAACGAGAATTCGTTGTTGAAACGGAAATTCGTTGTTGAAATGAGAATTCGTTGTTGAAACGAGAATTCGTTGTTGAAACGGGAATTCGTTGTTGAAACGAGAATTCGTTGTTGAAACGAGAATTCGTTGTTGAAACGAGAATTCGTTGTTGAAACGAGAATTCGTTGTTGAAACGGAAATTCGTTGTTGAAATGAGAATTCGTTGTTGAAACGAGAATTCGTTGTTGAAACGAGAATTCGTTGTTGAAACGAGAATTCGTTGTTGAAACGAGAATTCGTTGTTGAAAGGAATTCGTTGTTGAAAGGGAATTCGTTGTTGAAACGAGAATTCGTTGTTGAAACGGAATTCGTTGTTGAAACGGAATTCGTTGTTGAAACGAGAATCGGCGAAAATTCGTTGTTGAAACGAGAATTCGTTGTTGAAACGAGAATTCGTTGTTGAAACGAGAATGGCGCGGAAATTATGCGTTGGACATACTAATTTTTTTTTTATGTTTATCGCGTAAGAATCTAGGTGTCCTAATGGACACCAGATTGACTTGGAAAGACCACATCACCTCCAAGGTGAACGAAGCCAACAGACGCCTAGGTATTCTTCGACCAGTAATCAACCGACACTCATCATTAAAGTTCCTTTCTGCTCTCCTTATGTATAAAGTCATTTTATGTCCATTACTTACGTACGCTTGTCCAGTCTGGTTCAATGCCGCCCCTACAACCATCAATAAAATCCAAATATTCCAAAATAGGTTCCTCAGAACTACAGTTAACGCACCTTGGTTTATAAGCAACACTAACCTTCACAAAGACCTAGCCATAGAGCCCGTGCTCACATACATCATTAAACTTTCCTCATCATTCTTCCAAATTCTACCCTCATTTACCGACTCCCCTTCCACATCTTCCTCCAGAAACTGGCTGATATAAGATAATGAAATAAATAGTCCACCCATAAAAAGTCAACAATATGTATTCCTCCACTTTATCATTCACACTACTTCAATCTATGTTTAATGGGAGGTGGCCGTAGCCACCCTCATCGCATATTTTCGTCTTAAAATGCTCGCTCCTAACAACTGAAAAGCCATATGGCTGAGCGTTTTATAATCAGCTCATACTGTTAAATAAATAATAATAATAATAATAATAATAATAATAATAATAATAAAAATCGCGTAAGCCGAAGACCGGGTCCTTGTCATAAACTTGAACGCGTGTAACAAAGCGTCAGTTGACCTTAAAAGTTTGAGCTTATTAACACGACGTCAATCCGTTCACGGGTCCGTGGTGTCTTTCGCCTCTCTAAGAAGTGAGCCGATTCCTTCACGCTCCTTTCGATAAGGGATAAGATATTCATATATTAATTTATAGAATGCAGCACCTGATACACAATTTTGTTAAGTGTAGAAATTATTGGATAATTTAGTTACAGTGTATATTACTAAAGAGATCAACCGACAAGTGGATCAAAGCATCAGCTAATGTCACTGCAGTGTCTCTGGCCACGTGGTCCTATTGTTCGAATCCCGAAGCCGGCAGAATTTTCGACAGGCTTAACAGCCGGCTCGAATTCTCCCGCCCCCGGAGAAGAATTCTAGCGGTCGGTTGCTTCGATCGATAGTTTTCCGTGGTTTCTCCGATCAACACCACGCCAATGCCAGAGCAATATCCAAACAAATGAGCCATGGACAGCGCGCGATCTTTCCTTCTTCTTGTCCTATCCTCACTCCTTACTTACACAGTCTTACACTCACATGCACTACACTACCAGACTTGTCGGGAGACCAGTCGATTGGTTTGGTTTGGTTTTTTCGTTTCCGGGCGCGTCTACTGCATTGGTCATTAGTCCCGTTAGTGTAGTGCATGTTTTTTCTCGAGAGATGGTGGTGATCTTCCCCCGGTGGATGGCGAGATCCGGCGCTGACCTACCGTCGGCTAGTGGGGTTTCCCTCTAACCAGGACTCTCCCACCAGCGGGGCACCGCCCCAGCCGGGACAAGCTCTAAGCTCCCGCCCGGTCTCCCGGAATATGTGGTAGTGTAGTGCATGTTAGTGTAAGTGTGTGTGTAAGGGGGAGAGGATAGAACAAGGAAGAGGAAAAAGAGATCACGCGCGGTCCGTGGCCCGTTTGGTAGGGTACTGCTCCGTCATTCGCCTGGTTTTGATCGGAGAAACCACGGAAAACTACCGATCAAAGCAGCCGGCCGCTAGAATTCTCCTCCAGGCAGCCACTGAATTCGACCTAGCTGATAAGCTAGTGTCAAAACTCCTGCCGCCGTCAGGACTCGAACGAGACCAGTCGAGAGCTAAGAGTTTATCCCGTCTGGTCGAAGTAGGTGTGCCACGCTGATTCTTTACAGGAATAACACTATTTGAAATTTAATTTGACGGATGCTTTTTTGTATTGTTTATGTTTTCTCATAAATTTCTCCTAAATTAATACCTATTAATACTTAATTGTAACCAAGTTTGTAGGTATCATTGTTGCAACAAACGAGCCAAGCAAATGTTGCGATTTCGAGCATTCGTCCCCAAGTCCAAAACACATGTAGGGTGCAGTGTCTGTTCGAAAGCATCCACGTCGCCTTCGTCACGTGTTTGCGTTTTGCGGAGCTAAACTAGACGTCACGAAAATAGGTGTCCCAAGGGCACTGGAATGCTGCCAATCACAGGGTGGCGACTCTTTTCTCACCAAGTGACAGCGATGCTGTCATCACGGCCGCATAGGTGCCAGAAACACCACGACCGCGTGGGGGAGTTTGTCAATGAAGCACTTTGTCATAACGCTCGAGCCGGAGTCTAGACTTGCGATTTGAAAAGGGGTGAAGCTATATTATTGAAAAGAATGTATGAGGATATGTATGTTTCACAAAATATTTTGAGAATGCTCTACGTTTTGCAATGTATTGTGGAACCTAGCAAAAGTTGCATGGGCTGTGATTACAAAATTTTCCTCTAAATTGGGTACATCCCAAAATTTGTCTGCAGTGCCTCTGACCTGGAGGTACTAGGTTCGAGTCCTGACGGCGGCAGGTTTTTCGACACTAGTTTTTCAGCTAGGTCGAATTCATCCGCTGTCTGGAGGAGAATTCTAGCGGCCGGCTGCTATGATGGGTAGTTTTCCGTGATTTATCCGATCAACCCCAAGTGAATGCTGGAGCCGTACTTTAACAAACAGACCACTGACCACGCGCGATATTTCCTTCATCTTCCTTGTCCTATCCTCACCCCTCCATACACACTTACACTAACATACACTACTCTCCCACACATGCCGGGAGACTGATCGGGGACTTGTAACTTGTCCGGCTGGGGCGGTGTCCCGCTGGTGGGAGATACCTGGTTTCGGAAAATCCCGCTAGTCGACGGTAGGTCGGCGCCGGATCTGGCCATCCAGTGGGGGAATTTCACCTCCACCTCCCGGTAAAAAAACACGCACTACACTTACGGGACTAATGACCTCAGTAGTAGACGCGCCCTGAAACACGAATCAATCAATCCAAATAATATTTGTTTCTGTAGTCGGTGAATGCAGCGATGCTTCTAAAATGCAGCATTGTTAATGGAGTGCCGAGGTAAGCCATAACGGGGGGATTCTGAATTAGGCAGAGTGGACAGAGCGGGATGTGTGTGGATTTGGAAGGTTTGGGGGCAGAGAGGGGCGGGGTCGCTCTACTGTGGTGCAGCGGGGAGGGTTGGTTAATTATATGATGGAGGTAATTTCCAGTTTCACGTGACATGTGTAGGAACCCCAGATAAATGCCAGAGAAACTTGTATCCTCTGATATTTCCCTTTTTCTCTGATCTCATATTCCTTAGCGAGGAGACGTCACAATCTCCGATAATTATGCCGGATAGCGTTCTTGGGTCAGACCCTGGAGACGAACCTGAGTTGTATTGTGGGGCCTCCAAATCTCCATGATTGACAATACACCCTACGAGCAGTGAACAGATATTGAGATTTAATATCCGTGCTTTAGAGGATAACATTTAATTTGAAAATCGAATGTATCTTAAGTGCGTTCACAAGCAATCCTCCCGCAAAACCATTTATATAATGCATTACCATTCGTCTCTGCACTGCGTTTTTCCGCCTTCAGAAGTCTTCCCCTACCACGTATCTCTGAACCGGTAGCGGTAGTTCAGTGCATCAACTGATGTCACTGCAGCGCCTCTGACCGGGAGGTCCTAGGTTACACTCCTCATGGCGGCAGGACTTTCGACACTAGCTTTTCAGCTAGGTCGAATTCAGTCGCTGTCTGGAGGAGAATTCTAGCGGCCGGCTGCTCTGATTGGTAGTTTTCCGTGGTTTCTCCGATCAACACCAGGCGAATGCCGGAGCAGTACCCTACCAAACGGGCCACGGACGGCGCGCGATATGTCCTTCCCCTTCCTTGTCCTATCCTTTCCCCTTACACACACTTTCACTAACATGCACTACACTACCACATATTCCGGGAGACCGGTCGGGAGCTTATAGCTTGTCCCGACTGGGGCGGTGCCCCGCTGGTGGGAGAGTCCTGGTTATGGGAAAACCCCACTAACCGACGGTAGGTCGGCGCCGGATCTCGCCATCTAGGGGGGGAAGACCACAGCCATCTCTCGAGAAGAAAACATGCACTACCCTAACGGGAATAATGACCGAAGCAGTTGACGCGCCCGGAAACCAAAAAAAATCAATCAATCAACGTATCCCTCAGTAATGCACTGTCTATTTCTTGTGATTTTGTTGCTATGCAGGACGCTCTGGTTGTGAGAGGCATTGCAGTGACATCATTGATGCTCTTAGCCATCTAAGCCGGTTTTTAGATATCGAAATGCAGTGTACGCCGAATTGTTGAATCCATAAATAGTTCTTTCATTAAGGTGAAGTAGATTTTTTTGAAATTTGTTTTAGATTTTGTGCAATAGAGCGTGCAATAATTCCAATTTTTAAAAAATTACAAAAAGAAGATTTTCTCAAAATCTGCTCCAAATTTTGTCTTTAAAGTTTTGATAGGGTTAGTACCCAGCCACTATATCGGTGATGTAAATGCCATATTGCTGTATGCTTTGTTTTTTTTTATTTGCAAAAAAAATATAATTTTTTCTTGTCTCACGTCGGTAATATTTACATTAGAGGCGATTTATTTTAATTATTAGATTTATAGGTACATGTGCTTTAAAAAGGCCAAATAAAGTTTCTCGTAAACTCAACAGTTTTCTGTAAAAGTGAGCTGAAAATTCCGAATTTTGAGAAACGCTCAATTGCCTTTTTCTCAAAAATGGTTTCGAATTTTTTCTTCAATTTTTTTCCATAGATAGTGCTAATAAAATGTTTAATCATTTTTGGGTATACTTTTGTTTTTTCAAAAATTACACAAATGTAAGTTTTTTGAAATATCTCTCACACCGTTAATATGCACATTTCCATCGATTTGTTTACATTAATACATTTGCGAATAGAAGTGTTTCAAACGAAGTTTTTCAAAAATTCAATAGATTCCTGTGAAATAGAGCTTTAATTTTCGCATTTACAGTAATGTTTAATTGCAATTTTCTTAAAAACTGTTTCAAATTTTTCGATGAAAATTTCTATTTGGGACGTTTTACTCTTTAATATTCTTGAAGACAAATTTTGGTTTTAGTAATAAAAAACCTAAAAGTTTGTAAAATGTCAAGAAAATGTACTTTCGGGAATTATAGATGGCAGCTGACCAGAGAAGGAGCAAGATCTTAAAGCCAGTTCACTCCAAGGAAATTAGAAAACTTTTCTACGAGAATGTCTGCGCCACTCTGTAGCATCTCTAGTTTATTTTATAATTATTTAACTATTTATTTATATCTTTTCGTCCCCAATATAGGCTTTTATCTAATTTTCATTTTAATGTTCGTGTTACTATCACCCGTTGTTTTGTGTTTAGAATGTATTATTAATACATTCTAAACACAAAACTATTTTCTGAAATTTACAATAAGAAGAATTTGGGTAGTATCAATATTTTAGTTACATATTTTTCATTGGATGATTCTTGCAACGAATTAAGTTTTGTTAGACATTTATATTTTGAATTAAAATATAAACCAGCATACCCGTGCGAGATCTCGTGCATGTTACATGGTACACCGCACTCTCTTCCCTATTTTTCCACTTCCACATTAAGCCTGTAATATATCTCTTTCTTCAAGATCTTATTATCCTCCGTCACTTGTTCTATATGTCTCCCTGTAATGGGTAACAATAAGATACACCTTTTTCAATACAAACTATTCATAATTTAACGTTATTACCGAACAGAGAAGTACACCCGTGTAATTCAGTCGCATAGAATATCAAGTAATTAGTTCAATTTCACATACAGTTGCAGAATCTGCAGGCTCTAAAAAGTGGTAGAATCAAGAAGCGTCGAACTAGCAAAAACGTAATATAATGTTCAAGATGATATCCTAAAAATTCATTCTGTAGATTCATCCATTGACACCATCCCATAGACTACGGTCTGAGGAACGTTTCTTTGAGGCCTTGGGCTCAAAATTTAAAATTTTGAGGCCTCAAAACGCTTCATTTAAGAGTTATTTACCGATATAGCTGATAGAGTGTTGCGAGTTGCATTTGACATTAATATTTAGTTGCGTTTTTTGACAAATCCTTACACATTTTTAACCCCGAAGTGTAATTCGTCACGTCTCCGTAAAATTCTCTTTCTTCAGAGACCTCATTTATAAAGATCGGCTGCGCGTGAGAGCCGAAAAAGGTATGTATAATACCGAAATAATAAACAAGACGATGGTAAAATATATCCTTTATAATATATACATTTTAATGGTAGTGTGATTTTTGGTAGTGTGATTGTACATTTATTGTCTTTTTAGAAACTCAAATTGTTTATCTGGTAACAACGACTTTAACGTAGAAATATATCTAATATAGTTTTTCTTTTGTTTTCAGGTGAGAATAAGATTACACACATGCATTCCAGAAGTGTAGGTGAGTTCTAAATGCTACAAACATCTATATCCCAGAGACCTTACCACTGCAATCTACCTCTAAGGAATTTCTGTCATCCATTTTGGAACCCATTTTGGTACAGTAAACTCTCATTAGCACGAACTCGCTTAACATGAATTTTGTTCTAACACTAGCAAAACTTCGGTATCTGCAAGGGATTACGGTAAAGTGGACATTTATAATACTCGGACAACACGAATTCGGTTATTTCAATCCATTGAAATTCGTGTTAATGAGGGTTTGCTGTATTTAATATTAAAACAATACTGAAAATAATAATCTAAGCTCTCAGTTGCTAAGGTATACTGTGGTATGTAGAATGTGATAATGTTTCAGACTTACAAGAAACATTGACCACTGGACTCTTCAATGATAACACCCACTTAATTCAATCCAATCCTATACTTGATAAAAAAACAGCAGATTTCAAGTGTCAATTCTACATGATTAAGAAATGCAATTAATCTATTGAAAATATGTCTTAAGGTCAAAACTGCTTTTTATTCTTTTTATCGATTACAGTTCGTGGGCAACAATAGTAGCATAATTTTAAAAAACCACGTGTTGAGATAAATATATTTGACGTTTTGACCTTGCATTTAAATGCATCATTCTTGCATTCACACTTTTGCCATTTGTTGATGGAATATTGTATAGTAAGAGAAGATGTTGTTGCTGTTGGAAGGTAGGACAACCTGCAATTCTGGAGAGTACATTAAGTCAAAATTCGTATTTTTTGAGTTGTGCTACTATTGCACTCCACGAGCAATATATACATTGTAACGTTATCGATATAAACCATACTGATAAAAATAATTTCTGTGTTTTATCGGTTTGTAAATTTTAACAGGTAGGTGCTATTATTTTAGAACCATTTGTCACAGTAAATAACGAAACATGCTTGAATTTATAAAAGCTATTTTCTGCAAACTTACGTGCCAAAAGGTCGGCATAATTTGGGAATATATTCAGTATTTTTAATTGTTGTAATGGCCGAAGAAATACTTAATGGTCCAGAGGATTCTTTTAAACATTTCATGTCGATTAGGCTGTCTTAAACCTGGAACACGTCTTATTTACTTGTTAACACTACTTATTTTTTCTACTAAATTGATATTTGTTAATAAGTTGATCCATCTTCTTGCTAAGCGTCGTTACTTTGAGAAGAAACATATATTCAAAATAATATTCGTTCTTGTCCCGTGCTGAGAATGAGTACCCCATTAGTGGAACGAATCTTGCCCAGTTAGGGCTTTTTCGGCCATAGCCATCAATTCCTAAAATTCGTTTTCAGTCGTATTCGGTCGTGGTGTTTGTTTGTGTGTGTGTGTGAGTGTGTGTGTGTGTGTGTGTTTGTGTTTGTGTTTGTGTGAGTTTGCGTGTGTGTGTTTGTGTGTGTTTGTGTGTGTGTGTTTGTGTGTGTGTGTGTGTTTTTGTGTGTGTGGTTGGATTTTTTCACAGGAGCGTCAAATAGTATCTGCTTGGCCTTTTGCTAGTCGCGACGCACGAGGTCACAAAACTGTGCATAACTGAAATATTTTAAAAATGAGGTAACATAAAAACGAATTCTGATCACAATGAAGGTTTTTTCTTAATGTTGGGATATCGGTTCTGGTTGAACTTAAAAAGAACGATAATATTATCCGAATAAAAACAAGAACATTAATAAGAGAGTCTAGTGTAGCTTGAAATATTCAGTAATAAATTCATAATTGACAGTAATACATGCGAATACATATGACAGTAATACATATATACTCGTATAAGTATTTATATACAGTAATAAATTGAAGACTTGAAATAAAAAAGGATGTAAGGGCCATTTTCATACTTTCGAGAAAAATGACTTTATGCATGCGTTAAACCCCTGTTTAACTCCTGCAAATGAAAATAAGCCCGTAGCACTATCAAGAAATGCGTCTAGACTTCGGCATTTATTTATGTTATAGGGGTTGATTCATTCATCATTATTCTGGTAAAAACGTAAATTTTACAGAAATGGCACTTACATCCTTTTTTTATTTCAATTCTTCAATTCATCACTGAGGCTATTAAATTCTAACATGGGAGTAAACGTGCAACGAGCTGTAATGCATGCATGTAACGGCAGCTCGAGGTGATATCTCGATAGGACCGTACCAGACAGCGCTGTTTGCCAAGGTGGCATTGGTCGGTCCGACTGGTCTAGGCACGGCTTGTAATCTGTTTTCGCTTGCGCCCTTCAACTAAGCCCCGCTCAGTCCCCTGAGTGGTACCGTAATCAGTGGCAGCACTTACATGCTCTGGAGAAAGGTGAGGCCGAGTTATTAAAGCAACGTGGCCTTCCCGCCCCGCGTTACTCGTCCAAATTCAAGGTAAAGAGAACATCAGGAGCAACGGATCAAAATGTGATAACTCCATTCATTGAAATTAATTTGATGCGGATTTTTAATACTTTCTTTAACTTTTTGAACATGCTCTAGAGATATTCCATATCAAGGAACATTAAATTCAATTTAAAACGGAGAAAAGTTATTTATGCGTCAGAAAATATTGATTCTGGAGTCACGAACCCCACAAAACACTAGATTTATTTTCGTGAAGCTACTGCATTTTTATCTGTTCCTAATTTCTATGAGTATAGTTATTTTATTCTTCTTAGGCTGCCTATTTGAACCTTTGCTTGACATCTGCAAAATCACAAAAGAGGTGGAGCCTTTCTATGTTATTCGTGGCGGATACCTGGCAACGATGGGTGAGAGAGGACAACCAAAATGATATTATCGTACATATGACATATTTTTACTTTGCTAGATGGTAGGGAAAATTAAATACCATATCATAGAGATTGTAACCCCGCCTTGAAAGTCTGCTCCAATGAATGTGCCACGAAAAAAACGAACACGGAAAAAATGAACAAAATCTGAAAAGGAACGTTACAAACATTAATTTCGAGAAAACATCGAAAGTATTGAAGGCAGTAACAAGAAATAACGTATTCGTAAAAATAAAATTAACACATGAATGTATTGCCTTGTCTAGCGTAATGCGGTGGGAATATTGGTTCGTAAATGATTTGTATTTGCTATTTCGACCCCCAAAATACGATTCTCGTCCATCCGCTTCAATCGCTTCCTGTTTGCTACGCCTCACATGTGACACAGATGCGAAACGTGGCTTATATCCCTTTTGTCTCTTGCACAACGGATGACGGTTTAATGATTTTGACCCCATTAGTTTGCACTTGATAAAAGATGTACAAGCACTATTCGTAATCTAGCATTAATCATAATTGTTGACTTCCTGTGACTTTTCTCATACTTAAACACGAATTCGTCAATTTACTACATCGATATTATCCTGTTCACTCAAATAGTTATTCTTTCCATTATTAAAATAATCGCGCCTCTATAATTTGGGTTATGTATACTTACGCATAAAGTTTGCTTATTCCTTGAGCTTGTAGGTAAATATGGCTTGAGGCTGAAATATTTTATGGCTAATAACTGGAGACAGGATTTTTATGTAAAATATATTTTTGTCTTTCTACTTACCGTTCTCAAAACTAATCTTCGCAATCGTCGCCATTCTAACACAATATCCAATTTGTTTGTTACATATTTTTACATATTTAGTGTTATATTACATACTTTACATATTTTGCTATTTTCACCAAATTTGTTTTATTTTATATATTTTCTTCTATGTTATACATATATTTTTATGAAAAGAGGTATTTTACAAAAATCACAACTTTTTCCTACATTATTATTGAGTGCTGTCGAATCAAGACGCGCTACGTTCAGATGCTGTCGGATGTTTTACTGTCCGGTGCTCCCGCTTCAGTTATCTCAGTGGCGGAAGTGCGAGTCAGCGACTGAGACCATTTTGACCTTTAGGTGAGAAAAGTGTAACTGACGCCGGGTTTTGTGATCATTAACCTTAATTTCCGAGAAACAATGGCGATGGCCGACATGTAACACTTGGATGAGAATGTTGCACACTGCAGATTGCTGGTTGCTTCGCCAATTTGTACGAGAGCGTCTAGTGCGTCTAGTCTGGCAGCTAAACTACTGTCATGAGTAGCAAAAGAAACGTATATTACTGACGGGATAATTGAACAGTGTAAAATGTATATTTATTTGAGCTCTTCTAATGCTTTTTGAACGGTTTGTATTATTTTTAAAGTTTGTTTGGGAAAGTTTTGATAAATGTAATTTCGTAGTAAGTAAAGGTGTTTAATAATTAATGTATTTTAATATTACATATTATACCTGATTTTACACATTTATTACATATTCTCACTGTTTTCATTACATATTTATGTACATATTTTGAGTTTGATACTACATATTTTTCCGGTCTCTACTAATAAGAGGTTGTTTGAATGGAATTTGAATTTAGATGTGGGCGGGCGGGCGCGCCGGCGCGGCGTGTCTAGTGTGTGACCCGGAGGGAAGTCTTGGCAAGCGCTGAAAGAAAGCGAATGTGGACGCCCGTGTGGCGAAGGGGTGGGGGAGAGAGAGGGGGTGAAGCCTTCGTCGCTGCCAAAGTCTGCGCCGCCACTCGCTCTGCCTTTGCGGCTCCCTCACCGCTCAGCGTTGCTCCTGCGGACAGACAGGTTTCGAAAGTAGGTGAGCACCCGGCGAAAAATAAAAAAAAGTCTGTTCGTCAACTCGACGTATGGTGCGAGATGAACGAGTAAAAGTTTGGTTCTGGCTCTTTTGTAGAAGTTGTAACGGTGAAAGATAGAATTATGTAATTATTAGTGAAGGATAATTAAATCCAGTGTGATTCAAAATTCCTTCCGGACTTTCGAGATGGTACTTTGTTGTGTTTGGTGTTGCCCATTATGGGAAAAGAAATGCGAGCACACACATACCTTCGGAACCACCACAGTATCATTATTACAACTGCTTCCCAACCCAAGAGTCTAGAGGAATGAAACGGTCACCCTCAAATTTACGTTTTTGTTCCTTTTTATAAAACAAGAATGATACTTCCCCAAGAAATTTGTTAGTACAAACAGTTTCATCTTATGACCACAAATGTTAGCAAAGTGTGGAATTCTAACCATGGGAACCCACAGTAACTGTCAAAAAACAGCTCTTTCTCAAATCAATACTGCAATGCACTCAACGTGCGTTGCCATTATGTTTCTCCATTCAAATATTACCGTCACGCCAACACCACCGACCACGAGGAGCGTCATCCTCGCCTCAGCCTCCGCCTCTGCCTCTGCCTCTGCCTCTGCCTCTGCCTCTGCCTCTGCCTCTGCCTCTGCCTCTGCCTCTGCCTCTGCCTCTGCCTCTGCCTCTGCCTCTGCCTCTGCCTCTGCCTCTGCCTCTGCCTCTGCCTCTGCCTCTGCCTCTGCCTCTGCCTCTGCCTCTGCCTCTGCCTCTGCCTCTGCCTCTG